>OX453263.1:5625931-6225931 GCA_949709985.1 Luffia ferchaultella
TTCAACAACATTAATGAGTAACAAAAAAAAAAATTGCACAATCTAAAACGGAACAATGTCCGGGCGCTTTTTTTTTTCTTTACCTCGAGTTGAGAGCGATGCTAATCTGTGGCGATGCGTTCTGTTTTGTCTTTTTGCGTGTATCGATCAAAGCTGGATATGTTTCGAAAAAAAAGGAACGCGGGTGTTTGGTGGGTTCGGCTAACCAATGTTATACTGTAAAAGGCCGTGAAATATATTATGGGATTGGAGGGAGTCATCGAGAAATAGACACCTACCAAGGCTGCACCTTTTAGTAGGAGCACTCTTTTCTCTGTTAGTTTTTATGAAAGGTTGCTACCTTTATTATTACCTTTTTTTTATTATTATAAAAAGAAAATACAAGCATGATTTTAAAAGCTTAAAACATCGATTTATAGCGTTGAAAACATAATTACATCAAATTTCGTCGATAAAAAAATAATCACAAAGTAAAGACTCAAAAATCGCAACAACTTCATCTGGCTAGGTTCTATTTAACCATAATTATATTGTGTGTTACATAAATTTCCCAGCCCAGCAAAAACAGAACGCGAGGCGCCATCTGCTGACAAACCACAGTCGCAAAGCAGACCGTAGAGGCATACCGAAACGCAACGACGTGAAATATCGATAGATGGCACCCTCGCGAGCGATTTGCCAGCGACCCGCTCGGCGATAGGCAGAACAGAATTTATCGCAGCACTCGGGAATACTCGGGATCCGACATTCGAGAAAGATAGTTGAATTTTATTAAGGACCCCAGATTAGGAAAATCAAGATGGCGAGCGACGTAGACGATCGCTTCACGAGTAGCTCCCGCAGGAAAGGCGGAGATGGATTCCTGGCACATCTTTATACCGCCGGCAAAGCGGCGGTCGGTCAACCTTAGTATAATCAGTCTATATTAAATTCAATATATTTCGCACCGCGCCCCAAGCACCCGACTATCCATCGGGATAGACGAGAATCTCAGGACAAGAGAAGATATCTCGTTCTCGACGTCGCGGTCGTCGGTTGAAGAGGCTACCTGTTTGTTCAATATTGTAACTTCGGTAACCATTTTATCCAAATACCCACTGTCCGGGAGGAGAGTCGAAAGAAGACCGCTGCCCGCCCGAGGACCAGGAGAAGACGGAGTAGGACGAGCCCAGGAGCAGGACACCACGGCCGGCCTGCACCAGACCGAGCGCCAGCCGCCACGCTGCCCCTGCGACGAAGCTGAGTCCAAACCTGGAGACGCGGGCGAGGCGAATCTCCGACCCATCGCGTCGAAATATAAAAGGCCTGTTCCCATTTTATTTTATATGCGCATATAACGTAGTTTCCATCATAACTTGCGAACACTCGAATCAATGTTAATTATCTATCTCGAACGCCCGCGCAAACAGACCGACAACAGGACGATCGAGGGCGCGGCGCATTTTTGTAATTAGTTTTATTCTTTATATTTGGTTTTAGATATAGTAAACGCTCTTTATTGTATCGGTGAGTTTCATTTGCGACGGCGAGATTCCACCCCGACGGCACGGCCCTTGCACCAAAGGTCTGTACTCCGTACCTATCCGAGCAAACCACGAGGTAATCATCGCCTCATTATACCTAGAACTCACATTTATTGATACGCATTCAAAAGTCAGTTGGCTTCGACAATTCTTAACGTAACATGTGTTCAACTTAACACTATTATTTTCTGTATTTTTCTTCATACATTCCTGTAGATGTTTGGATAGTATTGTTTGTAATATGTCTATGATAATTTTTTGCCTGCCTACCTACCAATTGACCAACCTACCAACCAGCCTACCATTCAACCTACCAACCAATAAATCAAACAAACGACCAACCAAGCGACTAATCAATCCGTCGATCACTCGGCCAATTCATCGAACGACCAACTAAGCCACTTAATTATCAACTACCCAACCAACCAATCTATCGATAAATCGGCAATCAATCGAGCAACCAACCAATTAACCTACCAACTAATCCATCCATCAATCGATCAATTAATCCATCAACCAATCTAACAATCGCTTGACCAACATATCGACCAACAAATCGACCAACCGGTCTACTAAACCATCAACCGACCAAACGACAAACTTGATTGTTCAAATGAAATAATTTTCTAAGTAAACATAATTTAACAGTGAAATATTTAAAAAAATACATAATAACCAAGCTATGAATTTTTTAAATGTTCTGTTAGATAGAGATAGCAATATCATACGGTGTGACGTCGGACCACTAAAAAAACATGTGTGCAATTCACACGTGGTAGAAGTGAAACCTTCAAAAATTTTGATTTCAAGAAAATGAGACGAATGTAAAATTTCCTACGGTTGTTATGATGACTTCTCTCAATCTTTGTACTACGCATGCGCGCACAAACACGTATTAGCACACGTACAACGCTGAGGCCCAAGCAAACTCCCACTATGCCTTGGTAAACACGAGTGGAGGGGGTACGAAGCAGAGCACAGTGAGAACCACGAACATAAGAAACACTGTATAATGCTTCCTATCTCGTTGATTGTGGTGATGTTTATGATTTAATTAAATAAACTAATTTTTACTAAACTTGTTCACTTTCATTTGAAAAGCTTTTTTCCTTTCTCATAGTAGGTCACTTAGTAGGCATATTACAACAGTAAATAACTTTAACGGAAATTTATTCGAGATTTTTTTCAAATGGAGTGGATAATTTAACATCGATTGGCGACCAGCATAATCATAAAAAAAATAAAATTTCATAGAAGTTTTGAGGTTAATATTATACTTACTGAACTGATTTTCTTATTTAACATATTTTAAAGTTATATTTGCGTGATAGTGTGCAGTGCCGTTGCATAAAGTAAATTGATGTTTAAAAGCTTTTAAGACGTGATTTTATGAATTACCTACTCAGAATTATCGGTTAATACGAATAAGGTAGCGAGCGGTTAGTAATTTATATAGGTACCTAGGTATATTTTCGAAATGTACTAAATACTATGGCCCTTTCATTTGATATCCAACACGGCATATATCTATCTATATTAATAAAATTGAAGTGTCTGTGTGTCTGTCTGTCTGTCTGTCTGTTCCGGCTAATCTTCGAAACGGCTGAACGGATTTCAATGAAACTTTGCAGACGTGCAGAGGGCATTACCGCGGGTGACATAGGCTACTTTTTGTCTGTCTGTCTGTTTGAGTTGATCTTCGAAACGGCTGAACCGATTTCAATGAAACTTGGCAGACGTGCAGAGGGTATTGTTGGGAGTGATATAGGTTGCTTTTTGTCTGTCTGTCTGTCCATCTGTCTGTCTGTTTGAGCTGATCTCAGAAACGGCTTAACCGATTTCAATGAAACTTGGCAGACGTGCAGAGATTATTATCAGTGGTGACATAGGCTGCTTTTTATCTGTCTGTCCGTCGGTCTGTCTGTTCCGGCTAAACTCCGAAACGACTAAAGCGATTTCAATGACACTTTGCAGACGTATCTACTTATGTGACTACGTGACCAAATTTTAAAAAGCTTATATTTTCGAAACCATCAATCGCAGACCTATCGTGTTGGTACTCAAACTTGATGTTTTGACGAGATCTATGTGACCACGTGACCACATTTTCAAAAGCTTATATTTTCGAAACCATCAATCGCAGACCTATCGTGTTGGTATTGGTACTCAAACTTGATGTTTTGACGAGATCTATGTGACCACGTGACCACATTTTTAAATGCTTATATTTTCGAAACCATCAATCGCAGACCTATCGTGCTGGTACTCAAACTTGATGTTTTGACGAGACCTATGTGACCATGTGACCACATTTTTAAATGCTCATATTTTCGAAACCATCAATCGCAGACCTATCGTGTTGGTATTGGTACTCAAACTTGATGTTTTGACGAGATCTATGTGACCACGTGACCACATTTTCAAAAGCTTATATTTTCGAAACCATCAATCGCAGACCTATCGTGTTGGTATTGGTACTCAAACTTGATGTTTTGACGAGATCTATGTGACCACGTGACCACATTTTCAAAAGCTTATATTTTCGAAACCATCAATCGCAGACCTATCGTGTTGGTATTGGTACTCAAACTTGATGTTTTGACGAGATCTATGTGACCACGTGACCACATTTTTAAATGCTTATATTTTCGATACCATCAATCGCAGACCTATCGTGCTGGTACTCAAACTTGATGTTTTGACTCGTCAAAACATCAAGTTTCATAGGTCACATAGGTCTCGACCTATGTGACTATGTGACCACATTTTTAAATGCTCATATTTTCGAAACCATCAATCGCAGACCTATCGTGTTGGTAATCAAACTTGATGTTTTGACGAGATCTATGTGACCACGTGACCACATTTTTAAATGCTTTTATTTTCGAAACCATCAATCGCAGACCTATCGTGTCTGTACTCAAACTTGATGTTTTGACGAGATCTATGTGACTACGTGACCAAATTTTTAAAAGCTCATAATTTCGAATCTATCAATCGCAGACCTATCATGTTGGTACTCAAACTTAATGTTTTGACGAGATCTATGTGACCACGTGACCAAATTTTTAAAAGCTTATATTTTCGAAACTATCAATCGCAGACCTATCGTGTTGGTATTCAAACTTGATATTTTGGCGAGGTCAGTGTGACCACGTGACTAAATTTTTAAATGCTTATATTTTCGAAACCATCGATCGCAGACCTATCGTGTTTGTACTCAAACTTGATGTTTTGCTGAGTTCAAGTTTTCATTTCTATCGGCGGTCCCTATAACTGCCAACAAGTTTTTTGTCTGTCTGTCTATCTGTTCCGGCTAATCTCCGAAACGGCTGAACCGATTTCAGTGAAACTTTACAGACGTACGGAGGGCATTACCGGAGGTGACATAGGCTACTTTTTGTTGGTATGTCTGGCTGTCTCTCTGTTCGTTCGAGCTAAATTCTAAAACATTTGAACTAATTTTAATGAAGTTTCGCGGACGTGAATAGAGGGTGTGAGATGTGACATACGCTACTTTTTGTCTGTCTGCCTGTCTGTCTGTCTTTATGTATGTTCGAGCTACACTTTTAAAATTTTTAATGAGACTATGCAGACATTAAAATAGGTTGTCAAAAGTGATATAGGTAACTTTTTGCCCGTGTGGTTGTCTGTCTGTCTTTTTGTTCCGGCTAATCTCCAAAACGACTAAACTATTTCTATGAATCGTCGCAGACATAAAAAGAAAGTTATCAAGAGTGAAATAGGTTGATTTTTGTCTGTGAGTTTGTCTGTCTGTTTGTTAGGGCTAATCTTCAAAACGGCTGATCTGATTTTACTGAACTTTTGCGAACATGAAGAGAGCGTTGTCAAGAGTGAAAAGCAATTTTTTTTTATTTCCATATATGAAATCATAGTGTCTGTTAGTCTGTCTGTGTGTTCCGGTTAATCTCCAAAACGGCTGATTGATTTTGGGACTGACTTATAGGATAACTATTCTTAATGCTAAAATGGCTAAAATGGATTTGTTAGAAATGAGGTATAGAAATTTCTTAGGTAGTTAAGTTTCAGAATTTTCTAGAAAGTGTTACAATGTTCTGGAGCGTCGCGTTTCTTTAACTGTCTCAATACAACTGTGTAGTCAATGCGAGCGAAGCCCGCGGGCGGAAAGCTAGTAGAATAATAAAAATACCTCAGACATCCCACGCAGCGCCATCTAGTCCCAACTAAGCAAAACTTGTGTTATGGGTAACAGAGAACTGATATACATACCTACTTAAACATTGTTTTTTTTTTTTTAAATAATATATATATGTTTAGATACTTTGTAATGGCGTTCGAAATCTACCAAAAAATAAAAAAGGTCAAAAAGTACGTAGTAAGAAAGATGTATTACAGTGGTCACACTGCAGTTAATCAACACTATGGATCAAGACCCAATATATCCACGTTCCGTTTTGTTTACAGAATTATTGCCTTCACAAACCGTTTACATGAGTTTTTCTGGCTTCAATTTTTACAGTGACAAGTTAATTAAACTAAGTGATTTTTGTGCTATTTGTGTATAGAACATTGATCTACCATTTTTTAACAGGATGCAAAGTCGCCTGTGTAAAGGCGAAAGAAAACGTATTGTGCCGTAATGCTACATTAGTATTACAATTAGTATTACAGTTTGTTACCTTATACATACCTTTTTTTATATGAATCAAGAAAATTGTGCTCTATTCGTAACACTTATGACATTATATTTGCATTATGAAATTATAATATAAGACCTTTTAGAATTCACTTCTTCGGACGGAATTATTTTTCTTTCATGAAACATGGAAATTGAACTCTATTCATAATGCTTATGAGAATAATCATGCGCTCTGGGCTATCACGACGAGCGTTTTCTTTGCTTATTAAAATTTAGTTTTCTGTATCAATTTCATGATTTAAATAATAATTTGAAAAAGTTTTGAACAAATTTGGATTTTGAGACATTTTTTACGTCATGGTGCGACGTCATTTGAACGCAGACGAAATGCAAAGAGCTGTATGGATGTTGCAAGCGGGAAGAAGTCAATCTAAGTATCTCGGTATTTTGGTGTCAACAGAAGCGTTATTTGCCGTCTTCATCAGCGTTACACTAACACGGGAGATCCTGCTGAGCAGCACCCAAGTCGAGGAAGGTGTACAACCACACGGCAAGATCGATACATATAACTGACTGCAAGACGCCAGCCGATATTAACCGCCCGAGAGATAGGTTTAAGGTTACAAAATTCAAGTGGTGTTGTTGTTAGCTGCCAAACTATGCGAAATCGACTGCATGAGTATGGCCTACGAGCACGACGGCCAATTAGGTGCCCACCGATACGTCACGGGAATCGCGTTCGTCGAAATGAATGGTGTAGGGAACACATTACATGGACCCGGGAACAATGGGATAAAATTTTATTTTGCGATGAGTCTCGATTTGGATTCAAGCCTGATACTAGAAGGGTAAGAGTGTACCGTCCTCCTGGAAATACTGAAAGACTGAGGCGCGTTCAGGTAGTGCATCCATACAACGGCTCAACATTTATGGTATGGGCGGGTATTATGAAGAACAGACGAACTGAGCTCGTTTTTGTAAATGGTGACATGAACGCTGTATTTTAGTTTAAGTTTAGTTTATTAGGCACCTTACTTTGTACTACGTACATACAGTACTTACTCGTAATTATTGTTAATTAAGATCTCAGAATATTAAGATTATTAAAAAATTAATATAAAAAACAATTGTTGTTTAATATCAAAAAGCATTAAAAATAATATAAATAAGAAAATACTAAAGATTTAATGCGAAAACACATTGTAAAATTGAAATTTGTATGTGTTGCTTAGACTTTTTTGATGTGTGTATATATTATTAATAGTTCTATGTCTTAGGCCTTATCCTTAGAAAAGGTTCAATTAATCAATTAAATTAAGTCTTTTCTCAGTTTAATGCAAGCGTAACCATCCAATGCGGCAATGCAATGCAAAGTTATAAGGCGTGCTCATTGCTGGCTAGTCAGTTGCATTACTCTACAGTTCCAATCAAACTTTATGGCGGATGTGAACGTAGGCACAAGTCCCGTCGCAGTAACCAGTTTTAGGTGTAGCGTGTAGTCCTGTGTAGTACATGTACGAAGTACTATTAAAAAACGTAACTCTGCTGTGAATTAACAGAAACGTTTCCGTTCTCCGAACGTTATTCGGACATTCGGTCTATTAGTACATTGCTCTTTGATTTGAATGGGAACGCAAGTGAGTACAAACAACCGTTTAATAACGTTTGCTTGATATTGTGAAAGAGCAACATTTACACATTTAAAAAAAATGGAATAACTGAGAATAACAATTGAAAATAATTTTATGATTGAAAATTATTATTATTAATACTTCTGTATTAAACTCGCATTGTTATATGCAATATAGTTAGAGGTACGGTTACTTAAAACGATGAATTAAAATAGGTAATTGGTTTTCTATATGTTATCAAATTCATTCATATAACATTATTTTATTTAAAAATATTTCCGTTAGAAAATATATATGTATGTAGGGTACTTAGATTGGCTCAAGGCTTCAAGCTATAATGATTCTTAAAGAAAATAAAAATATTTTGCTATGTAGGTACGCCATACGTTACAGGCATCATGGAACTGAACTGGATCGATTGTTAACATTACTGTAATGACGTAATCTATACTTACTCCATGTCGATCAGGCGCCAGAGGTCTACTTATCAAATAGCCCATTTCTCATTTTTACTACTTCTCTAGGTGACTACTTCGCTATCGGCCCACTTAGCAAACGGTCTATTTAGCATTCTGCCCAATTCTCAATGTGTCTACTTCGTAAACCGTCTACTTTTTTCTGTGACGTCATTATTGGACAGTTAAATAGATAAGTAAAATACTATTAATAAAACTTCAGTGGGAGAGGAAAACGGACAGCGAAAAATAGTTATAATTTCCTTAATTAAATTTCGCCAATAGCCATGGCGCACCCAAAATCGAAGAATACTAAAAAGCATCCATCTAAAATCGATGCAAATAAAGTCAAAAACAGAGAACAAACAGGCTAAAAGGCGTCAATTAAGTAAAAAATCATTGCAATCGGCTTACGAGAACCCAGCCAACCAAACCTCCGAAGTTTAGTGCGACAAGTTGAAGGGTCTACTTTACTTGTCTCTTTACTAAAACAATCGTTTTGTAAACGCGTTAACATTAATTCGAGAGGATTTTTGACAGAGAACCTTGTCTTCCACACTCGGTATGGCAAGGGCGCTGGCCACAATGTAGATTGTTGGGTTCGATGTTTAAAATTTACAGGCACGACCCGTTCGTGCTTTTTAAATACGCTTTTATAAGTTCCACCTGTACGTTACTCTGTATATAACGGAATTTTAAAACGCGATTTTCACTCACGTTCACTGAAAATATTGAGCTGAGATTTGGATGACATATGTAACTTTGATGACAATACACTAAAATTATAAACATAACCTGATGCTGCAGCCAGGATTGTCTCCTTATGAGGACACTACTCAAAGGTTAAGAGCACGAACACGAAACTTTGTATATAGTTGCGTTTTGATAAAATTAACCACCATGAATTAGTGTTGAAGTCAAGATTATCTCCTCATGGGGACACTCATCAACGGTTGATAGAACAAACACGAAACTTTGTATATGAGTTCATCATTTTAGAGGTAATTTGGAATTCCACTTGTTTGTATGTTTGTAAATTTTGATAGAATGTATAATAGTTTAAAAAAAATTAAGACAAAAATGAAAATATGAATTATAGTTAAAAAAAAACAAAAATATATATGCTTTAATAGGAAACCATACATAATATATATTTTTCACAATGACATAAATTTTCTCGTTAAAGTTATTCTTATACTAAGTTATTATAATTTCCTATTAAAACGTATTTTTTTAGTTTTTTTAATATATTCAGAAGAATGATTTTTTAAATGTTGCATTTAAATAACTGTATTGAAATAGTAGTATGCTAAAATTTTTTTTAAATTAACTGCGTGCCTATCAATGATTAGAGTTCAATACAGTTCCAATCAAACTTTATGGCGGATGTGAATATAGGCACAAGTCGCGTCGTCGTAACTAGTTTTAGGTGTAGCGGGACGCAGTGGAGCGAGGGGTATATGACTGTACCTGCGCAAACACCCTTAAAGCGTTGTATTCAGATCCGCCCTAATGTTTGAAGCTAACTATACCTACCTACCTAAAATCCTCGCTGTAATGGGAGAGATAGACTCTAAACAGTTTTTCGATTGATTGTACTTCAGTCGTTATTTGACAAGTAGACGGTTTACGAAGTAGACACATTGAGAATTGGGCAGAATGCTAACTAGACCGTTTGGTAAGTGGGCCGATAGCGAAGTAGTCAAAATGAGAAATGGGTTATTTGATAAGTAGACCTCTGGCGCCTGTTAGATTACCGAGTTACATTCAGCTATTGGCTATGACAGACTAACTGAGTATTATTTATTAGAATAGCCAATAGCTGAAATAGCTGGTTATTTCGCTGGCTATTCAACCACGAATAGCCGGCTAGCTAAGTTATTTCAATTTCGGCTAGTTACCCAAGACTAGTGCCTGATCGCTCCATGTTACTTCTTGCGTAATACTAATCTGATATTGTTTTTTCGTTTAAGGCGCAACCCTCGTACAGTTACATACTTGGGTGGCGCTTTCTAAAAATTCTCAAAAACTACTGAACCGATTTAATTAATTCATAACTTTATAAAATGCCATAGTAAATCTTAGAGCTAAAAGGGGTGTGTTGCAAACCGACCGATGCGACATCTAGTGACACGCAAACAAACTTCATTACCTATACACGACGTTTTTTCATAAAATTAATATGCCAAAAACAAGGCTTCTGAGATTGTAATAATATGCATATATTTATTAAGAAAAATATTTTAAGGTTCAATTAAAAAAAATCAGCTATTATAAAAAAAATCGCGTTTGAGAAAATTTTATGTTCAATTTTTTCACAGTTTTGGGTTTTTTTTCACAAAACGAAAGTGAATTTCGAATTCAAAGTTGTAAAAAGTGCTGCGGCGACAAAATTTTAACTTCTACTTCTTTCTTAAAAGCTGCGCTCTTGTCGGTTATTTTATTAGGACTAAGTTACAGCCGATCATGTTAAGTTCAACTTTGAAAAAACTCATGGTTATCGTTTACGATAAGTTTTTGTCGTTAGAATGACTACGATACCCTAAAAGAGCTGGTATGAGCTTAATTAAACTTCTTTTGGAAAGTTTTTACTACCTGCTTTTTCTTAATTACGAAATTAAAAAAAGGTACTTGAAAAATTACATAATACTTAAGTAATGGATTACTGGTCTGGGGAACAGGAGCTGAAGCCAATCGCATTTTTGTACTTCAAAAACGCGCTATCAGATATATGGCGGGATTGAAACCATGTGAGACATTTGTAGATGCATTTAAAAAGTTGAATATTTTAACATTTAGTGGTGAATACGCTTTACAATGTCTTCTTTATATTAAAAAAAATACTGCTGACTACCAGATGGTTCCAAAAAGCCATAGACGCTTTGGCCATATTCGATTTCCTTCACAAAGATTTAAAAAAATATCAAAAGGTTATATCTGTAATGCAGTAAACCTTTACAATAAGCTTCCAGATGCTATTAAAGAACTTGATTTGAAACATTTTAAACTGACAATAAAAAAAAATCTGATTAGTAAAACCTTTTATACTATAAAAGCTGCCCGTGATGATAAATTTTTGATGATATCACCATAAAAATTATATAAAAGTTTTACATCTGTTACAATTTTTAACAATACGAAATGTTGACATACAATACGAATAGCCTATAAGTTGACGAAGCACCTTTATGGTGAATCATTTGACATTGCCTAGATATCTTGTGATTTTGTATTAATTCTGACAAAGCCTCTTTACAGCTGCATTAGAAAGTTGACATTTAATTATACATTGATTTATATCAGTTTAATTATTTTCCATTTACATTTGTTGACAATGCCTCTTTACAGCAGCTATTATCGTAAATTAAGTTTAGGTTAATCTTTTGTTGATGATGCTTTGTCGCGTCTGGGCTGTTTTTCATCCTCACAGTTTCATAGATACGTGCTCCTGCCAATGGTCCAATGCCAATGGTATTCTAAGATTCTGCCTACTATTGTGAAATGGTTGTTGTACTTCATTAACATATTGTTGCTGTTGATGTTTATAATTATGTAGATAATGTATAATATAGTTTAGTAATGACAATGTTAAGTGCTCCAAGAGTGCCAAAAACAAATAAAGTATTGAGTATGAGTATTGAGTGTAAAAAATGCCTTTACTTAATTTCCGTGCTTAATAATTTTGTGACCTGGTATTCATTAAGTTAATTATTTTCTAACGATTAATAAAAATGTCTAAAGCCAAAAGTGCCATAAGTAAAAATTCAATTTAAAAGCCTTAATTTACACCCAGTTTAATATCATTTAGACCATTTAGTTAAATTAAGTTCTGTCATTATTTTCGATTGATGTTGAGACATTTGGATTGAAAGAAAGAAACAAACATAACATATCATAACTAAACAGGAACTAAACGTTTTTGAATTTTAAAACCAAAGGCTAAACTTTTTTGCTGTTTCAACATTTTACGATCTTCTTCCTTAGGACGTCTGTTAATTGACGGTTCGTTCGAATTCGTTGCGGTGCGTTCGTGTCATCGAAAGAAATGTATCGAGAGAAAAAATCGAATCGATGTATCGAATCGATTCGACGGCTGTCGACGGATTACGTTACAGATGGCATTGCTATGGGAAACGGAACGTACCTACTATTGAGAAAATATAATTAGTTTGAATTCTGTAAACATATGGTTCCAAATAAATTATGTTTGTGATTGTCATGCGTTTGTATTGACTTTGTAAATGTTTACCGCTCATCTGCGTGTGGTGTCAAGAGACAAGAGACAACGGCTAACGAGTTCTTCATAACATCATATCCTCAACATGAGCAAGCGCACTTTTTTCTTACGCTAAGCGGTGCCACTTGGAACTCAGATAGATGTACGTATCTCAGAAATATATTTTTTGTTATCCATTGGTAATATTTCTCTCGATTTTTCGACATTTTCAAGCGTATTCAGAGAAAATAGAAAATTGTGAGAACAAATGAACGAAAAATGATTGAGATTTGTGCCTTGAAAAGTCGTTCGAGCGAATGTAAAATTCGATAAAATGCATATTATAGTATATAGAGATAAAATGTAACACAGAATATTTTGCGAAGCAATAAATGTATTACTTTACTTATTACGAATAGTGTAAAATATTCAGTTCGCACAGCACGTTCTGTTTAGTATGTAATAAATAAATTGTGCAAAATTAATAGTTTTGTGTACCTAGTAGTTTCAGTGGGCGCTTTCCTGATAATCTAGAATAGAATAAACTAGAATAAACTAAATAAATAAAAACCTGATAAACTAAAAATAATTTTCAAAAAAAAAAAATGAAAACTGACTTCAAAAACATAAACTAAAAAGTTAAAAATAAAATTTTCACTTGAAAGAAAGGAGCATTAACAGGCGGCATATAGTTAATGAAGTCGGTGCCTACTCACTCAGACACTTTAAATTGTGTTCTATATTTATTATAGTTATAAATATATAATAGTTGTAATTGTTATTACCTGGTAAGTACCCATTTAAAGTGTCTGAGTTGGCACCGACTTCATTAACTGTATGCCGCCTGTTAATGCTCCTTTCTTTCAAGTGAAAATTTTATTTTTAACTTTTTAGTTTATGTTTTTGAAGTCGGTTTTCATTTTTTTTTAAATTATTTTATTTTTCAATTTTTAGTTGAACGCATCTGTAACTTATTTCTATTTAGTATAAATGGGGCTACTAAACGCGCTACTCTAATGAGACAGCACCGCGATTACGCAACGTAAATTCAGTGTCAAATTGACGAATCAGCATGCCTAGTAGGCAGTGGTATTCCTATGTAAAACTTCAATCTTAATTATTATTTTTGTGCGAACTGAACATTTTGGCATATTGAACCGTATGACGTAAGACCAACAAAAGGTAACTGCTGTAAATCGTTAAGGAGTTCCTTCGACTATGTATGGTCTCCATCATCAGACCTGTAATGGTACTTATAACCTATATGAGTGCAAAGTTCTCATCAATAGAAATGAATTAAGTCCAAACACCAGGTAATTGCTGTAAGTCGTTGAGGAGTTCCCTCGACTGTTTTTCAGCTCCATCATCAGATCGACTCCCGACCTTCATTAAATAGTACTAGTAGTAGTACTTTATCAAAATACTTAAAATACGATACTTTAAAATACGATTTTCGAAGGTTGCCCTCGATTTCTCTGGGATGCCATCATCAGATCCTGGTTTCCTTATCATGGTACCATTTCGGAGATATCTCCCTTTCACAAAAAAAAAATCATCCAATTTGGTTCATAAACAACGAAGTTATCCCTGAACACACATAAAAAAAAATAAAAAAAAAAAACATATATACGGTCGAATTGAGTAACCTCCTTCTTTTTTGAAGTCGCTTAAAAATAGTAACTGATTAATTGAAAATTTATTATTTGCTAATAAAAAATAAAAATGATAAAAAATAATTAATTAAAACATTAATTTAATCAAATTAAGTTTGAAAACGGAGTGACGATGGCGATATGTGATAGTCCAGGAGCCCGTGATTAAAAATAGTCACGGCTGGCCAGTCAACGCGCAACGGGAACCCTATTACTAAACCTCCACTGTCCGTTCGTCCATTTGACAGTGTTCGAAATTTTCACAGAGAGTGTAATACTATGTAACAACAAATAATAAAAACAAAATAAAATTAAAGATAAACAAGAAACGTGTTTTTTGTTATTTTACGGTGGCACGGAACCCTTCGTGTGCGAGTCCGACGAGCACTTGGCTGGTTTCAAGTTGTTGCCGATTTCCACACTATGATCTAATAGGAAATATACACTCTAAGTCATAGTCTACAAGAAAACCTAAACGAAAATCCTAATTTTAAGGGGATAGTCTTTCTCTCCGTGGCTTCGCTTTTGCATCGCTATCTCCGTTTCAATCCCTCTTCCCCAACTCGTTCCTGAGTGACAGAGACGACACGAACAAATTCTCAAAAATACCTATAAAATACGTCGAAACAGCTTGCGGGCCGTGTTCCACTTCCAGCCGTTTCCACTCCTGAAATGAGTATGTAAATCAGTAAAGGGGTTTTGGGATAGGTCGCCATACATGTAACTGTAGTACGAAAAAAAATTCATCGTATATTAACACGAGATGTACCAAACGATAGGCCTTCAAAGTTTCAAACAATTTTTTTTTATTTAAGTCATCAGTTGTTGAAATATGCACTCCTACCGTCCTAATTTCCTTCTAAATAACTAACGAAATAAAAATGAAATATATTTATACAATAATTCTTAAATTACATAATAATAACGATTAATGGATAAGTTCGATTAACGTTGCGCTCGTTTATTATTGTATTATATGGTGATACGGAACCCTTCGTGTGCGAATCCGATTAGCACTCGGCCGATTTTTTTGGATGGGATGCCTACCGCCATAGTATCCCGTGGAAAACGGAAAATATTTATGAACAGAAAATGTGTCTAGGTGTAAAATGTGTTGTTTATTTTGATCGACGAGGATTAATTCGTTCAATTTATTGGTCTAGTGGTTAATGTAGCACCTAATGCTTTCTATCAGTTCTTATAACAAAGGAGTTGAGTTTGAAGGCCTCGTATTAACTACTGGCACAGTCTACTTAGTGGTAATGCTATGATTTATTATAGGAAATCCTTGTTATTATTATTATTAGCTTTTTATTTAACCATACACTTAACAAATTACATTTTTAAATATTTATAGTAGTAAGTACATATTTTATTGCATGGCCCCTATAGGGTAGAAAGCCTCCTCCATCTTTATCCACGTTTGTCTATCTTGAGCTGTGATCATCCAGTTATTTCCAGCTGTTTTTACAATATCGTCGACCCATCTTTTCTTTTGCCGTCTTTTCTGTCTTTTCCCAGTAGGACCAAGCCACTTCGTTGTTTGTAGTTTCCATCTGTTTTCCTGGTATCTGGCTAGGTGGCCTGCCCACTTCCATTTTAATGCCATGGCGTGCTGTAGTGCATCCTTGAATTTTGTTTTATTGCGTATATCTGCATCTCGTGTTTTATCTATTCGTCTGAGTTTCAGGATACTTCTTTCCATGGCGTGCTGGCAAGACAGGATTTGGTTCTTGATCTTGTTAGTAAATATCCAGGTCTGACTTGCGTATGTTAACGAGGGCAAGATACATGAATCCATTATTATCTTTTTTAGCTTCAGACTGTAATTTCCTTTGAAGGTTTCTTTCTGTGCCCAATACTTTTTCCAGGTTATGTTTATTCGTCTATCTACTTCGTTTTCGTGTCTGTTGGTGTCGAATGACATTAATTTTCCGAGGTATACGTATTCGTTGACATATTCTATTATTTTTCCTTCTATTTTAATTGGGTTTTGATTACTGTTGGTAATTATTTTAGTTTTATTGGTATTAATTTGTAATCCAGGAAATCCTTGTTAGATAACTTAAAATACCTATTATTATTATGGAGTTGCTGCTTAGTTCTATATATGGCGTTTTTTAATTCTAAATTATTCTTTGGGGGGATTTTCCTTGGATTTTCAAATGTAATATCACGCGGTAGTGCGCATGCGATACTATGCAACGACATGCTTGCTAACACCTCGTTTCCACCAAGTATAATACACTGTATTATACTGTCATTTCCATACTGTGTCACTGTATCATACCTACAGTGTATTATACTAGGTGGAAACGAGGTGTTAGTGTTACTTCCTTGATTTTTTCATTATACTCTAACTTGTGGTTTTTCATCAACAGATGTCGTTGCAGAACGATTGCAACACGATTAGTTTAGTTATCGATTAGGATGGATGTTGTTGTATTTTCAGTAACTGTATGTTCCTTTACAGGGAGTCTAGAGTTAAAATTAATTAATTTTTGAAGCTTCATCTTAATTTCAAACTGATTAAAGATGATGCATTGTTTAACTAACAAAAACGGAGAATCAGTACTAGTGTAGTGATTCCACACGTCGGACGAGTAGCATTGGGCCAGCTTTGTGGCCAGTGTGTGGTGTCGGCGTTAGATTATGCAATGGTGACAGATGGTGACGGACGAGACGACAATGGCAGTCATGGCAGACGACTCATTTCAACTACAAATCAATAATGGCATACGTCTTTTGGATGTGCCCCATTCAAGCCAGACACGTTTTTTTTTTCTTACTATTCCATGCGATTTTTAAAATACTACAAACAAAGGTTATCGCAGTTCAACGCCTCTTCTGTGGGAAAGTATATTTTTATAATAGAATGCCAAAAGCATGCCAAAGGACATATGAACAATAATCATTTCAAGAAATTTATCAGTTTATTAGTTTAGAATTCCTCCGCAATGAAATTGAAACTGCGTTTACATAGAAAATGATACAACGTGGCCCATCTTAAGGGGGTAAGGTTTTCATATACAAAAAAGAGGGTTCGGCCCGTGCCTAATCCTCGCTGTATTTCTGTACCAATTTTAACAGAAACAATATATGTAATAGAAGCAATACTGTCACAGGGCGGTATGTTTTTGTTTTTTTAATACCTTTTTTAGTTACTTTAGAATAAATTCCCGAAAAATGTGATTTCTGTCGGTTCTTCGCTTTTGAAAATAATGCGCCGTAAATTCGATATTAATGCTAATTAAAAAAAAAAACGTACCGCCCTAGGGACATCCTTTTTAGTGACAGTGCAAATTTTGGTTGCAATTCCTAAGCATTTCAGGGGTGGAATCAGTCACGGCCCGCAAGCTGTTTCGACGGATATTTTATAGGTATTTTTTGGGAATACGCTCTTATCATCTCCGTCACTCAGAAATAGGTCGAAGAAGTGGGATTGAAACGGAGATAGCGATGCCATTTCGACGCCGCGTTGAGAAAGACTGTCCCCTTAACTGACAAAAAACATCAACAGCTAATTATATCAATATTTAATAACAAATATACTAAAGAGTAATTTCGTAAAATAATACCATGTTTTGGAACGTATACCACTCCAGAAATATTTAGTGATTGACATTATTGTCGATATCAAATTCACAGGTTTTAATGAGCAGTGACCTGATTAGATTAAAAATTATCCAACTAACAACAAGTAGTGATTATAAATATACTAAATGTGGTAACGAAATCAGATGTTTATTTGAACTCGTTAATAATGCATCATAGAATTTTTTGCATTGTACTTTTTCTGTACATTTTTCTAGAAAAATGTGCGAATAGTGAAAAACGTGGAAGTTTGCAAATACCACGTCGACCTTATGTTGACGCTGGATTTTTATTTTTCAATGGTTCTTATATGGAGACGCGTAAAGGCCGATCGGTCTCGGCTTTTCGCGGTATACATTACGCAGGCGCGAAGAGGTTCGAGGTAGGTATAGTTCCAATCAAACTTTATGGCGGATCGGAATACAATGCTATAGGCATGCTTGCGCAGGTTCAGTCATATGCCCCTCGCTCCACTGCGTCCCGCTACACCTAAAACTGGTTACTGCGACGCGACTTGTGCCTATGTTCACATCCGCCATAAAGGTTGATTGGAACTATACAGTGGCGGTCCATTTTCTATGGTGCTAGATCTATTGGTAGCGCTCCGCTCACGAAATGGGTTTGCACCAAATTTTTGAGTTATAATCACAGTGCCGGAAAAGTAAGATGTCACTACGGCAGTAATGCCTAACACGTCAATTGACTAAGAAGTAGATTGTCTATATTATATCGTCACTATAAATACTAAAGAAGCAGATTGCCTATAATGTATAGTGAGTATAATGTTTATTTATTGGGCCTATAGGGCCAAATTTATAAGGCCCCATAGGGCCATGGTTCGAATCCGGGCGTGTACCAATGTGTTTTTCTGACTTAAGTATACATAACTATCACTGACTCCGTGCTTCGGAGAGCACGTTAAGCAGTCGGTCCCGGACGCTGTCAATAGATGGCGGCCGTTACAGTCTCCAACCCGCAGTGGAGTAGCATAGTGGATTTAAGCTCCAAGCCCTGGGGGAGGCCTAAGCCCCTGCAGTGGGGTAAAAATGGGCTGATGAAGTGAAGTGAAGAGTATAATGTTGGTTGACAAGTATTAATTTGATATCTTTAAATAATGTGGTCTAAATGTGAATTTGCCATTTTAACCTGGCCTATTAAAATACGAAATATGACCGTCTTGATATGACTTGATTTACAATAAATTGTATTTTCTTTTTCAAGTGACAGCATCTAGCAATAGTTTTTATGTATTATTGATAAACGGTAACATAGGTTTATAGTTATCTGATGTTCGTTGATCTTGTTTTATTTATATAATAAATATATATTTTATTTATTTATTTTACAACAAAATAGGTTACAAATAAATTGGCACATTAGACATTGGAGAGCCATACTGCCGTTTAGGCATTTCGATTTATAGACGAAATGGCATATAGGCAATTTCAATGTTTAGGCATTGACGGTTAGGCGATCTGCTGCTGTGGCATTTTAAATTTTAGGCACCGTGCTTATAACAATAATATAGACCAATATAAACCTTCCTCTTAAAATATAAATAAATTAGGTCTGTAATTTTTTTAGTTATTTTTTTTTCTAAAAAAATTATGAATAAAATATCCTTGTGACGTCATCTGAACAGATGTTTTACTAATTAAATTATCTTAGATTTAAAAAAAGTCATAATATTTTTATTAGTTTATGATGATTATAATTTTATTTGAAGTATATTTTTTACTTAGTTTCAGCTTTGGTTTTTTTTACTGTGTACAGCAGCACAATAAACTCAACCGCCTAGATGACGTCACAGGGACAAGTTTAACGTCAGATGAATTTTCATAAATAGCTGGGAAACTCGTGAGGTTATTATAAAACCTTATTCCATTTAATTTTAATTAATGACAATCAGCGCATTTTTAACTTTTTTATCCAAGCCCATTAAAATTCTTTATGTCGGCGGTTAAACCGATGGAGTATGTATGTATGTGTGTATGTATGTATGCATATATATATGTATGCATGTATGTATAGTAAGGAATCCTATCCACGCGAATCCTATCCACAATTGACCGATTTTTGAAGTAGGTATCTTTAGATAGTGAATGAAATTTCCTACCGTTAGTGTTAACCAACCTTTGGCTAAGCAATATACCTATAGGTACAGTTAAAAACTATTTAACTATGACAAGAACGAAACGCTATCACGAACGACTATTATTTGGATCCAAGTAATAAATTACGAACAACTAGTCCAGCGAATAAAAAAACCGATCAAGTGCGAGTAGGATTCACACACGAACGATCCGTGGCATCGTACAATATTAAAAAAAATCACGTTTCTTGTATGGCAAACCCTTTAAATTTTACGTTCACTTTGTTTTTCATACTTCACAGTAATATAGACACACTTCACGAAAATTTTAAGTGTAGGTAAGCAATGATCTTGCAATTTACCAAAAATTAAAAACGCTAAAAAACACGTTTCTAGTGTGAGCACCCCATTTAGTTTATAACTTTATTTTATTATTTTATTTGTTGTTTATAGCGCCATAGTAGCACATGCTTAATGAAAATTTCAAGTGTAAGCAATGATCTCACAACCTCCAATCACTAAAACGCCGAAAAAAACACATCTATTGTACGGAGCCCCCCTTTGATTTTCCATTTTATTTTATTTTTATTATTTTTTGTTATAGCGGTCATAATAATACACACTCCGTGAAAATTTCAAATGTCAGACGGACGGACGGACAGCGGAGCCTTAGTATATAGGGTTACTGTTCGTACCATTTGTATATGGAACCCTAAAAACTAGCCAATTAATGTATGTAGGACCACGTACAGTCAAGGGTACCTACTCAATATATTGTACTCAATTAATGTCGCCTATTTGAATTTATAAGGGGTCAGTAAGTACCCTTATATATACATACTAATACTTGAGAAAATAATTACAAATTAGATTAATTAGATTTTAAATTACAGCATGCATCTTTTTCGATCGACTGACCGAGTGGCCGAGCGGCTAGAGACCTAACTGCAGAGCTAAGGTTCGATTCTCGGCCGGGACAAATATTTGTGCGCATGAACTTGTCAATTTGTTTCGTATCTGGGTGTAACAGTATTTATATATGTAGGTATATAAATTAAATATGTATATCAGTTGTCTAGTACTTATAATACAAGCATAATACATGCTCACTTCACATGTGAGATGTTTCAGGTATTATTATTTATCTCTTCCGCTGGCCTTTGTTTTGATAAAACTGAAAATGCTAGTTCGACAGGGACTTAACTTTGTTTACATAACTTCTGTGGGATTAAAAAATCCAATTTAGATTAGATTTGTTACAACCGTAGTTGTACTTGGTCAACTAATCTTGTCGTGTGTGCGTTCTGTCAATTTTATTGTTAACTGTTTTCAAATGTTATCTTGTGGGATGTAGGTATGATCTATTATAAAAATACATGAGTTAGTTTTCATTATGTAAAAAAGATCGTGATGATGAAGGATCCCTTTGACCCTTAAATTATGCGGAAATCCTTGTTAGCAAATGGTGCTCTATGGTGTTTGTAAACCTTCGGTGTCAGCCTCCAGAGCAACTAGTGTATTCGGCACACCGTGTGGACATCGACGCTACGAAAGATGGCCCAGCATGTCCTCAATTTGGACTCCCTGATGACGCTATGGACGAGGAATGCCTCATTTTGAACGTGTACACAATTACACCCAATCCTTTGAAACCGAGGTGAGTATTGTAGAGTTAGCTAGTTGTAGTTATGACATATTATAGATATATTGCATAGGTAGGGCATTGCCTTCATTGATTGTTCTATAAAAGTGCGGTATGAGGAGAGACTTGGCGTCGCGGTAGGCGCAAGCATTGTATGCCCTCTGCATCTGCGTGATGTACGACTTACGCGGTACCTTTGCATAATTTTTTTTTTTTTTTAGGGCGTTGTATTAGATAACATTAAATGAAAGTACATAATAATATAATAACTGCCAAATCATTTTATAACCCTTAAAAAAATATCCATTTGTTTTTAAATGAGAAAATCAACAGACAAATAAAGTGAAATGTTTAAAGTTAAGTTTAAATACATTAAATAAAAATTAAATATTCATCACGTATATGGGGAAGTAAGGATAGTAACGAATACTTTATCGCACGGCTTTACGGACGAAAGCTCCCTGATTGCCTTGTCAACTTGCCACGTGGTCGCTTCGCTCGTGCGTACACTGCTATCGTGGGGCAGTGGTGGATAATATAGCATAAAGCATAATTTAAAACAAATGATGAACAACAAATAGAATTAATGAATAGAAAATGAATAGAGACCGCATGTAACAATAAACATGTAGCACCGGAGTTATAATTTTTGAGTGGTGGGTCAATTGGAGAAATGTTGCTTTGCCTGTTTCGTACCATTATTGTGACATAATGGCGTATATGATAGAATACAGATTTTTTATAATTTAAATTACGTAATAATTACACAAGGATTAATCATATAAAAGAAAAAAACTCAACGGTTTTATGTAATAAAATAACGATTAGTTAAGGTTTATATGGTCGTTGAACTCGTTTGATCTAGATTACTGTACCAGTTGTCACTGAAAATAAACAGAATTAACCATTTCGTAAGAAAATCTAGTTGTTTTTTTTGAGTATCTATTTTTTTAAATATTTTGTATACAGTATTCTACTTGCAAATAAAGGTATGATTCGCTTATATAACATTTGTAAAGTTTGTAAAGTTCTAAAAATTGTGTGTGCGTTTATTTCATAGTGTGACACCGAAAGTTCCAGTATTAGTGTATTTCCATGACGGAGCTTTCTACAACGGCAGCGCGAGCAGTGACTTTGCAGGACCCCAATACCTTTTGGACCGTGATTTGGTGTTGGTCACTATACAATACAGAATCGGAGCTTTTGGTACGTTATTAAGTACACACTGAAAGAAAAAAGTTCTGTAGTGACCCACACTATTGATTAGCTAGGTATTTATTTAAAAATGAAAAGACTGCCTATTCAAAAATTCAATATCAAAAATAAAGTTACGCAAAAATACCTTTAATTTCGATTTTGTGATTTTCTATTCTATACCGCAGGGTTCGATGAACTCTGGAAAAAAAGTAGTGAAATTCCGTTGGAGTAGATGAACCATCTAATGTAGGTAACTAAATAAACTAGACTTAAGATGGGACGACGCCTGTTTAGTACGGCTATTTAATAATAGATGGAGCCACCATATAAAGAAATGATTTATATTTTTTCATGATCACATTTCTAGGTTTCAGTTGATAAAATTGATAAAACATAACATGCGACAATAAAAATGATTTCTCTTTAAAGTTTTTAACTGGCATTATTGATTGTTTCAACAGTTTCGAAGCATTTGTACAAAAACTTAAAATTTGTAGAAAATAAGGTTTTTCGACAAACGCTTCTATACTATTGAAAGAAATCATAATAGAAATCATAGTCGAAAAAACCTTATTATTCACAAAATTTAGGTTTTCGTACAAATGCTTCAAAACCGTTGAAACAATCAATAATGTCAGTTAAAATTTTTAAAGAGAAACATTTTTTATGTATTTTTTAATAAAATGGGGATATAACATTTTCAAACAAATACACCATCGTATATTCAAATAATAATCCATAACTAAGCAGGTTTATAAGAGTTTATAACTTTCAGGTTTCCTAAGCACAGGATCATCGTATTATCCAGGGAACTACGGTCTAAAAGATCAGGTGATGGGTTTGCATTGGGTGAAAAACTATATAAGTCATTTTGGCGGGGACCCCAACCGCATAACAATTTCTGGAAGCGGTTCAGGTGCAGAGAGCGTCGCTTTGCATATGGTCTCTCCTATGTCCATAGGTAGAGTATTCATTTTTTTATTTTATATAATAATAATAATAACGTGTACATGACAAATGACAATAACGTCTAGGCCCCAAACTAAGCATTAGCTAGTATTTTGGGTACCAAGCGAAGACACCACATACATATATCAACCAAGACCCGGTACCAGTATTGATTTTCATCCTATAAACATTGGCCCGACCTGGGTTTCGAATCCAGGACCTCCAGCTTCGTAAGCAGGGTCGCTATCCAGTAGGTTAAGCGGTCGTTATATGTATATAATAATAACACATACAATCACAACAACGCCTAGGTCCCAAACTAAGCATTAGCTTGTATTTTGGGTACCAAGTGAAGACACCACATACATATAACAATCAAGACCCGGTACCAGTATTAATATTCATCATATAAATACTGACCCGACCTAGGATTCGAACCCGGATTCTCCAGCTTCGTAGGCAGGGTCGCTACCTACTAGGCTAAGCGGTTGTTATATAATGGACTATGGATGGATTTGTTGCCAATGAAATTTGACATCTGTCTGACTGAGGTACTTATTGAAGAAGGAAAAATTATCGGCTTGACAGTTACCCCTCACCGCCAGTAGAATGTTGTAATAAAACGAAAGTTAAGTTGCAGATAAAATAAATTTAACTAAAGTTAAAACATAAACTCTTACAGTTACATTACCATAAAATATAAATGTTATATAGACGTGGACATGTATAGGTACCTGAGAGCGGTGGTTGTACTGGTACTGTTTTGGATGATGACGGGGTTTTAATATTTTTTAACTAAGAGTCCTTGAAATGTCTATCAGATTGGTTTGACATTACAAACGCTTTATCGTTTGGGTCAATCAGAAAATAATTTGTGTGGTGCAAAGTCCACTTGCATTTAGGCCGCTGGACGAACGACATGAAAAGATCAGCAAAAAAGTTGTTTTTCCATAAACCGGATATTTGTATCGTTAAAACGAGGTCGCCGATTTGGACTTTATGTATACTGAATATACACTAAAATTTAGAGTGGGGCTCAAAGTCCAAAACTGTGAAGCTTGCTGGCCAGTATTTATCTGTAGTAAGATCCAAAGTGGACCAAATGATCTCGAAGTGAATCTGAAGATTAAAATAATATTAATATCAGGTTCTTGTTTCTTAGGTTTATTCCATCGAGCTCTAGTGATGGGTGGTTCACCAACTGCCCAAGACCCAGTGCCATATGATCAGTTAGAACTGACGAAGAAACTTGGCAATCTATTGGATTGTCCTTATGAAAATTCTGAAGATATAGTCGAGTGTTTGAAAGAAAAACCTTGGAAGGATATCGCTGCAGCGCTCCCTGGTCTATACGTAGGTGCCTGCTTTTTAATTTATATAAATTTATATATTTTCTTAGACACATTGATAAACAGTTTTTTCACTTATGAAACTCCACGGTTGTAAATGCTGAGTGTCTGTCGGTTCTTCTCAGTGGAATTTTGACTTGACTGCAGGGGCTTGCACTTCCCCTCGGGAGCTTGTAGCTAAATCCAACCACGGTGCTCCAGTGCGGGTTAGTGGATTTTAACGACTGCCATCTGTTGATGGTAACTGGGACTGACGGCTTAACGTGCTTTTTGATGCACAGTCAGTGATAGTTATGTACATAAATTAGAAGAACTCCTTGGTACATGTCCCGGAATTCGAACTACAACCTTCTAAACAAGAAGCAGGCTCGTCACCACTCGGCCATCACGAGCCGATAGTAGCTTTAGAAAATCTGTAAATGTAACTTCAACGATTGAAAAGTGCTTACGAAGGCCTTGAATTGAATAAAAATATTTTTTAGTTTGAGTTTGAATTTCACTGTAAATTATTTTTCTTGGGAAATAATTAGGAGGAGGTACCTCGTAAGTGGCATCTGAAACTATCAATGGATTGCTATAATTAGTAGCTCTAGTGAATAAACGCTGTGATGCATCTTTCATGTATTTTGAGATTGTGGGGAGCTCTAAGTCTAGATGTAGAACTGAGTTTTTGACGTACCAAGGTGCACCAGTCGCTCTTCTACAGAATTTATTTTGGACAATTTGGAGCCTGAAAAACAGATTTGGTGCTGCATGGGCGGAAACGGGGGATGCGTAAGTCATCACCAGCCTGATACATACGGTGTAAAGAGTACGCTTATTGCGTAGAGACATTTTACTTTTAGGGCCTAACATGCCGCTAAGGCGGGAACTATAAAATTTTGCCAAGTTGCAAACACGGTTGATGTGATCCTTTAAATGGAAATGTTTATCAAGCGTGATGCATTCTCCAGTTATTATTTCGAAAGTCTCGTACACGTGCCTTTACTGCGCGTTGGAGAGCGCGTGCGCCAGACCTATGCTCGGGGGAAAAAATACTTTTCATATCCATCAGGTTATCTGTGCGGGTGAAGATGACTGTACAGTGTTCTCGCTTTCACGTTAAGTCATAGAGTGAATTAATTTGACATACCTACGTTAAGTTATGCACGTACATTTCGACTGGCAATGGTGCATGCAAGATCTAAATTGTGTTTTATTTTATTAAAAAAAAAACACGTACAAGCATGTGCAATGAGATCTAGTATATTATCATATTTAAATTATATCTTTCAGGAGTTCGGTTACGATCCGGTTCATATATTCAGACCTGTGGTAGAGCGAGGTTTCAATCACACGAGGTTCTTGACAGATTTGCCAGACAAGCTTATCGCAAAAGGATCATTTCAACGTGTACCGCTGATGATTGGTCGAACTAAGTTAGAATATAGTTGGAGAGCTTACTGTGAGTTATTTAATGTTTTTTCAGTGCAAACATACTCGCGTCTGTATGTATATCTATCTCCCTTGTAATAATAGTTATTAATGTTTGTAAGAATTTCCAAAAATAATATGAAATAAGTCTTTTTAAAATATACCTACAAAATATAGTGGAATATGTGAAACCGATTTAACATTTTAATTAATTTTAACATACGACATATAAGATAGTCTTCAGATTTGTATTCTCATAAATGGTGTGTTCGGCTGAACGTAATCCAAACTTATAGAGCGTGTAGAGCTTAAAGAATTAAATAAAAAGTTTCAGAAAAAAAACAAGAAAAGTGATTAAAAAAATTAAACTTTAACAATGTTTTTCTCGGTAACCGTTAGTTTGCGGCGTCTGCTTACTTCAGACTTTTCGTTTAGTTCGGTAAGCTCTGCACGCTCTACAAGTTTGGATTACTTACAGCCAAACACGGTGTACAGTTTGAATTCCCAAGTATAAAAACAAGATTTGTGTTTCCAGAGAAACAAATGCAGTTTTCTTCTAAAATTTACACAGTTATTCGTTATCAATGCTTTAAAATTGTTGTATTCAATGCTTTCACACATACTGAAAATAATTTTCGTATTATAATTTCAGGGTACTCAAATTGTGTAATAATTACTTGTACAGCAATTTAATTTCATCCCTGTTGTTCTTAAAGTTAAATGTGCCCTTGAAATGTTTATTGTCTGAAACGTCACCAAGTAATATACAATCAGAAAAATTAAGAGTGCTATTTCATTTATTTTTCAGTGATCCTGAACGATCCAGAGTTACTGATCGGAATGAACGATAAGTGGGATTACAAAGCCCAAATATCGCTAGAATTAGGTAGAAATAATGACACTATTCGTCCCATAGCAGCAAACCTCAAGAAATATTACTTAGACGATCATCCTTTGACTAAAGACGATAATAGTGCTGAAAGACTTGGCAGAGCTTATAGGGATGCCGTCACTGGATATGCAGTGTATAGGTAATTGCTGATCATTTGCCGTTATTTCATGCGTACATAAATAGTCCGGTCGTGGGACACTAAATTTTACTAAAAGGTTTTGATAATTCCAAAATTGTTCGTTTTTGGTGAGTGGATAGATAAAGTGCATGGTGAGCTACTGTCAAAAAGTTAGAAGTTTTAGGGCTGTGCCGTGCCGTAGGCGTGCTGTGTAGCTGGGCTAAGGGAATGGCTTAGGTTTTCCTTAATATTTCGTGTAACACAGTGTATATAGAATTAAAATTTGAAATTTTAATCCTACTAATATTAACTCACAATGCACTTTATCTATCCACTCATTAAAAAACGAACAGCTTTAGAATTATCAAAACTTTTTTATGAAATTTAATGTCCCACGACCAACTTATTTTTTTAAATTTTCGTAGTATCCCTTATGTTATCTTTCTAAAAATTTTACAATATGAGGTTAAGATAGTTCTAATTAAAAACCAATCAAAATATCAAATTTTAATTCTATATACAGTGTGTTACACGAAATATTAAGAAATACCTAGTTACACCCTTAGCACAGCCCTAAAACTTCTAACTTTTTGACAATAGCTCACAATCCACTTTGTCTATCCACTTATCAAAAAAGGAACAGCTTTAAAATTATAAAAACTTTTTTATGAAATTTAATGTCCCACGACCAGACTGTTATTTTTATTTAATTTTCGTAATATCCCTTATGTTATCTTTCTAAAAATTTTACAACGCGAGGTTAAGTTAGTTCTCATTATGACCCAATCAAAATTTCAAATTTTAAATCTATATACAGCGTGCTACACGAAATATTAAGAAATACCTAGTTACACCCTTAGCACAGCCCTAAAACTTCTAACTTTTTGATAATAGCTCACAATCCACTTTGTCTATCCACTTATCAAATAAGGAACAGCTTTAGAATTATAAAAACTTTTTTATGAAATTTATTGTCCCACGACCAGACTGTTATTTTTATTTAATTTTCGTAATATCCCTTATGTTATCTTTCTAAAAATTTTACAACGCGAGGTTAAGTTAGTTCTCATTATGACCCAATCAAAATTTCAAATTTTAAATCTATATACAGCGTGCTACACGAAATATTAAGAAATACCTAGCCACACCCTTAGCACAGCCCTAAAACTTCTAACTTTTTGACAATAGCTCAGAATGCACTTATCTATCCACTCACCAAAAACGAAGATCCTTGGAATTATCGTAAGTAATTTTTCTCTGGCTACGCGACTAAAAATTGTAAGTTAATATTAGATCCCGTCTTTATTTAATGAGTTTTTCGTGAACTTTCTTGCAACACGTTATCGGGTATCAAGATAAATTACTCGTTGGCAATTATCGTCATCATCATCGGCCCGTTTCTCTCCACTGCAAGATATAGGCCTCTTCCAAGGTAATGATTATGTGATATTTTTTAAATGTTTTAATAATTGTATTTTAAAAAATAGCCACCCTATTTCATATAGTAACCATATACCGTTTCTCTGTGCTTCATTGCGCGCACGCATATGTCGCACACTCAATTGTACTAGATGTGTAAAAGCAATTCATCTTTATTTTACCTTCATACAGTGGATACATTGTTAATATTTTTATAACAAGTGACGTGATTTTGGAAGTTTCATTATTCGTGTTTTTATAGAGTTCCTATAAAACACTTGGTTCTGCGTTACAAAGAAGTTCGCGAATCAATTAGCAAGTGGTTATGATTTTAAAATCGAGAAACATGTAATGAATACTGTGGCTATACGAAGGTATAGACCACAGTATTTATTACATGTTTCTCGATATCACAATTACACAGTGGAAATACAGGTATTTGACAAAAAATATTTCTATGAATTTAGTAATTTTTAGGGTTTCGTGGTCAAAATTTTTTTTATAATTTTTACATGTCTGTCAGTTTGTGTGGTCGTTCAGACGTCTGAGTCACAGGTATTTTATTCAGACACTTTATTAGTTTTGCACATTCATAGAAATTTTTGACAGATACATGGAACTAAGTGGGTATGTATTAAAACCTGATAAAAAGCGAAATAAAAAAAAAATTGACGGACTCTCTACAGTATGAGGTCTCATTTAATAGGTATTTTAAAATCATAATGAGGTTTCTTTGATGGCTTTTTCAATATAGGTTCTGTTCATGAAATATTCGGCTCTAAAATGACCTTTCCTTCCAACTCTTAAATTACTATTTTGAAAAATCTGAAAATATAATATATTTGCACATAGTACAAATTTACTATGAAAATTATCACTACGGTCTACGTTCAACAGTTCAAAAGCTATAACTGACTAAATTAATGCGTAGTAGTAGGGTAACATGATTTTTAATTTAATGACAGTTTTTTTGTCGGGCCGACTGTTGGCCTAACACTCACTTAATCGTTTTATATGCGACATCCACAGCGCCCGAATCGTACACCGAAACGTATGCATTTTCTGTAACCAATGGCCGCTCATCTAAGAATTAATTTTCTTCTTAGTCGTACATTCCTGGCGGACTGATCGTGGTCAAGGGTCGTTTGATAGGATACCTTCCATGACTCTCCTGGAAAAAATAGTAGCACTGGTTTCCCGTTGCCTTTTACTCCAGTAGGTACTTTTAGAGGTTATTTGGACCTCAAGGTTGCTGTAACCTCATCTACTCTAAATAGGATAGTGGTTATACCGTCACTTACTCGGTCACCAGAGCCTCGTTCGCAGACCGAACAGAGTGTCGTGATCGAAATCTATAAGGCCAAGTGGTCGTGGTTCAAATCCGGGCATGTACCAATGAGTTTTTTCTGACTTATTTACATTAACTGTCACTGGCTCCGTGCCTCGGAGAGCACGTTAAGCAGTCGGTCCCAGTTGCTGTCAATAGATGTCGGTTGTCACAATCCACCAACCCGCATTGGAGCAGCCTGGTGGATTCAAGCTCCAAGCACCCTCATCTTGAGGGAAAACCTAAGCCCTTGCAGTGAGGTGTAAAATAGGGCTAATGGAATGGAATGGAGAGCCTCGTTGGTCATCCAGCACTGAGTGCCATGGAAACCGATTGTTTTCCGCCGCGATTCTGCGGGTGCAGATGAGGATAACATTTAGGATGGTAGATATAATATTACCGTCTCGCCTTACACTCCCCTAAGTCGAAGGTCGTATGCGTACCATAATCATGTCAGTGTATCGGGCTCTAGGTTTCGGTTTTAAAAATGAATCTGCAAATGAATTATTCATGTGCGCGGCTTCTTCAGGCATCAGCAGGTCACAACGAGCTATTACGTTAGATAATCAGTACCTACTTTACATATTTTTCCAGTCGAAGAGTCGTAGAACTTAGACAATGAGTCTGCGACCTGCGTATGTAATTGCAGCAATATTCCTGTCTATTAATTGATGCCTATAGTTCCAATCAAACTTTATGGCGGATCGTAATACAACGCTATAAGCGTGCTTGCGCAGGTTCAGTCATATGCGCCTCGCTTCACTGCGTCCCGCTGCACCTAAAACTGGTTATTGCGACGCGACTTGTCGATGTTCACATCCGCCATAAAGTTTGATTGGAACTGTACTACAAGTTTAAACGACAAAATTTTAAATTAATAATTTGTTCTAGACTGGCCAATCTGACAATGCAAGATTACATCGCAAACAGTATCACCGATGTGAAGGTATTCTATTACCAATTCAGCTACCAAGGCAAATATAGTAATTTTTACGATCCTGACACCGGCAAAAGTATTGGTAATTTTCCTTTTTAGAGTTCCGTATCCAAAACCCATGTCAAAAACTTATAGTTTCAAACCCATCGTCATGTCCATCTGTTATAGATATTTTTGAAATTATTGGCAATGCATAAAATTTGGAAGGTAGGTGTTATCTATATGTATAGGTTGGTCGGTCTTCCTAAGATAACTAAAAAAAAAAAACAAAAATTTTAAAAATCTATGGACCGCTCTATACAGTGGTGTAATTAAACGATTTTTTTTGGGTAGCTCTTGGGTAGGGTTTGGTAGGAAAGCCATTATGTCTGTGGGACGAAAAAAAGTCTTTTAAACGACACACAGAGGTTTCAAAATGGCTTTTTACTTAAGTGAATAGTTGTTGAGATATGCACTTTTAAAGTTCTAAAAATCAGCCCCCCTCCCGTTCATCTTTACAACGAAGGGGTGGAAAATTCTGAACGAACTTCAGTTCGTACAACTTAACAACATTTTCTGCGAAAATTGGATGTAATAATATAATATTAAGTAGTTTTTGACATATTTGTTTTTGAATTTATTATTTGAATTATACAACATTCATCCTCACTGCGAAACACTTCACTGTGCGTGGTCCTACACGCACTTAGCCTATCTTTACTACGTATAGATAAATCCGGCAGATAGAAAAACTATTATAATAAACATACATTGTATTTATTTTGGTAAAGAGACCTGGAAAATAATTGAACATGGGTTTCAATAGGTACTATATTAACTCTATGGGAATATATTGTTTTATACAAAAATATAAAACGTAGTAGTATTTAGTCATTCCATTTTACCATCCATTATACCCCACTGCAGGGGCTCAGGTCTCCCCCCATGTGAGATGGCTTGTAGCTCAATCCACCACGCTTCTCCAGTGCGGGTTCGTGGATTGTAAGGATTGCCATCTATTGACAGCAATCGGAACCGACCGCTTAACGTGCTCTTTGAGGTACTGAGTCAATGATAGTTATGTACCTACTTAAGTCAGAAAAACTCATTGGTACACGCCCGGATTCGAAACACGGCCACACGGCCTTTTAAATTTAAAACAGGTTCGCTACGCTCGGGCTGTCACGACATTTAGTCATAATACATACTGCATAATGTGCCAACAATAAGCAGTAAAATGGTGGCTCGTGTAAACATTTAAAGATTTCACTTTATTCAATTCATTGGAGACCCTAACTGCGGAGCCTAGGATCGCGGGTTCAATTCCCGACCAGGACAAATATTTGTGTGCATATGAACCATCGATGCATGAACATAATATTTATGTAAGTATATTGGTTGTCTGGTGTCCATACAACAACCCTTTTCACGGCCCTGGGATCCACCCTCTTTGAGCCTAATTAAATAGACTTAATAAATTGTATTGCAGCACTCATTTTGATCTGAGTTATTCTCATATTCTTACATTTGACTTGTTTTAATTTGTGATTCAATTTCTTTATTCGAACACACGATGGGTAAGGAAATAAAACCTCAAAAATCACCAGAACGAATCCTGAGGACGAATCAAATTGCCTGACAATGCACATCCGAATTTATTTTGAATTTGCTACATCTTTCCTATAGGTGCGGTACATGGAGATGAGCTGATTTATATATTGAGTATGCCAGGGAAGTTTCCAATTATACCCGTTGATAATTCAATAGATTCACAAATGGTCGATCAAATGACAGAAAGAGTATATCTATTTTGCACATCAGGGTGAGTTCATATAATTTTCATATTTACTCGATTATGCAGAGGGTTTGTCTATGTCTATTTATTTTATAAATTTCTTTAGTGCGTACTGTAGCTTAAACCGTTTGATGGATTTTAATATATTCTTAAATTGTGGGAGTGTTTATTTAATTATGCGGTCTATGAAACAAAAAAGAGATTGGGAATAAAAAAAATGTTTTGTTATTTAATAACAAATAATAACACACACAATCACAACAACGTCTAGGTCCCAAACTAAGCATTAGCTTGTATTTTGGGTACCTAGCGAAGACATCACATACATATAACAACCAAGACCCGGTGCCAGTATTAATATTCATCATATAAATACTGACCCGACCTGGGATTCGAACCCGGGACCTCCAGCTTCGCAGGTAGGGTCGCTGCCCACTAGGCTAAGCGGTCGTCGAAATTTGATGTTTCTATTTTGATACAAATTACAAAAAGTATGTTTATGGACTGATAAGTTGTAAATCTTAGTTTACATATCTTCGAAAGTCTCAAAATGAAATTTTAGTTTTTAGTGTGTAAAATAAAACAACATAATAATAATGACGACTACGTAAAAATTTGTTAATTGGAAAAAGCCAAACAAACCCTTTAATTTACAGAATTTTGTTTGAACAATTTAGAATGCACCATGCAATTTTCTTTTGTTCGCCATCTATTTAGCAAATAATAAAATATATTGTAATATAAATTGTATTTGAATATTATAAGGTAAATATTGCAGGCGGAAACAAATAAAAATTACGAAGCACATTTGTTGTAAAAATTAAAACAGATTTTCACTTACGAACTACCAACCATACGTTGATGTTCCACCAAACATATTTTGTTTATATACCTTACAACATTCACGTAAAATTTATATTAGATACATACATATAGTATATTTCATTGCTAAGTACCTAACAAGTCTAATTTTATATATGTATTGGAAAAAAAATACATAACAAAAAAATTATATATTTTTAGAACAAGTCTTATAAGGAGCCAATAAATTTAATTTACGTATGAGACACGAAAACTGAACAAATATATACTGATCTAATAACTCAGTTCTTGTCGTCCCCGCGGCAAGGTGCCTAAGACCTCGTTGTATTGCCGCGTTCACATTAGCAATGGACAATATCTGCCAGGAAGGACCCTGAGCCTGAGTGGGCGTCAAATTCTCTCTTTAAAACGCTGCCCCAACAGCTAATGGTTTCCATAGCGAGAGGAACGAACAAGTACTGAGTCTCCAGATCGCAATATTTGATTCGTTTCTTGGTGTTTGTCGAAACATGTGGCGTCCCAAAGTAGACAGCTCCCTTTCTCCTATGGCACCAAAGACAAACCATCGGGTCTTTTGCCATCGGATCGGCAAAGATCCGGAAGCTCTTTCTCCTACAGAACATTGGCTGAAACTAACGCCCTGCGGACGCTGTCGTTAAGAGCGCGGTGACGCGAGAACCTTTCCGAGCAGCGTCTTGGGGTCACTGAGACCAGGGAGTTATCGAACAAAAAAAAAACTATTGCATGGTACATTCTATATTCTAGATTTTGTAGATTATAGAGGTTATTTTTCTCCTTTTGTATTTTGTTTTTGGTTGAACTTGAAAGTTTAAAATAAAAATTGTACGACACCTAAATATCCAGTCCAAAAATAGATTCTAAAGAAACAGTTTTCTTTCACCATGGTCACCATATTCCTATTTTAAAAGTATAGAATTTCATCCATTGAGTAACTATTTTAAATACTTTTTTTACAGAGACCCGAATATAATATCTGAAACGCGCCCTATTGTGTATTGGCCAAAATATGAACCGGATAACCACAGTTACTTGAACATTGATACAGACACGAAGATTGGTATCGGTTTAGACGAGAACAGCTATACAAGGTTATGGGATATTTTATATGAACGTACTATATAAAATGTATAACCAAACGTAAGAAAACACTGAAAAAGAAATTAGGCAATTAAACTATTTTTCCATAAAAATTAGCATTTTTTTTAAGCAGGAAATTATTCTCTTTATTTTCACGCATGAAAATTTTATATAGTACTACTTAAGCAGCAACGCCCTAGAGGCATCCCGTACGGCATACGGCATCCATACGGGACGCCCATGTTATATTAGGGCTACCTGAAAATCAGAGCTGAGCGGTGAGCCAGTTTAATACTGAGCACACAGCCAGCAACATGCTAAGGTTGCCCTAATTGTCATAGAATATGTATAATTAAAGAAGAGATGTAGCTAGTTAAGGTTTTTATTTTTTTCTTATGATAATAAACACTCTTTTTTTTTCTTGCTTTTATACTCGTACCGAGACTTGGGATACAATACCCAAGATCAGTTTTAACTCTATATCTTTGTGGGAGTTTGTCATAGGCAAAAATGATATTACTAATTTATACACCTATTTGTGTCGTATATCAAGGCGTGTCATAAAAAAATAAGTTAAACAGGCACGATAAAATCCAATGAAATTTTTCTAAGTCCCTGAACATTTGTCGGCAATCAATTGTCCCCACACGTTGTCCTCCTATAACTCGCTGGGGGTTGGTCACAGACAAAAATGACCTAATAAATAACTACTCGGCCAATCGTGTATTGTAGTACATAGCATAAGAGTTTCATGTTCCAAATATCATTCTTCACTTGTTGAAAGGTTAAATACGTTTAAATTCAAATAGCGACAATTTTTACGCTTATAATAACCGAAGAACGAGGCTGTCCGCGATTCGAAAACGATTTTTTTCAGCACTGGTTTAACTAATCCGTTGCGCGACGATACAAGAAAGCTGTTAACTGTAAATATAGATACTGGAAAAAATTAACACCCAACTTTAAGTTATAAAAACTGGGCAAGTGCAAGTTGGACTCGCGTAGAGATGATTCTTTTTCTAACATAAATCATCGCATTACCTGTACTGCGTGTTCGGCTAAACGAAGTCTAAGCTTATATAGAGCATGAAGAGCTTATCGAACTAACAAAAAGTTTCAAGTTAGCAGATGGCGCAAACTACTGATTAACGAGAAAAAACATTTAAAGTTGAACTACGTTCAGCCGAACGTACAGTTTATAGCTCAGACAGTACGTATATAGCGGGTGGTCGGTTGAACGTAGTCCAAACTTATAGAGCATGTAAAGCTTACTGACAGAATGCGTCGGCGAGGTCACGATCCTCAACCCTGAGGAAGCGATCAAGAAAAGAAAGCTTAACGAACTAAACCGAAAATTTCAAGTGAGCAGATGGTGCAAACTAACGGTTACCGATAAGAACATGTTGAACGTATCTTTTTTTTTAAATCAGTTTTCGAGTGAACGTAGTGCATACTTATAGACCGTGAAGAGCTTAACGTTTGCAATATCATTTAGGCAAGTCATAAGTACAATATTAAAATGATGAAATTTCTAAATCATAATTAGGTTCAGCGAAACAACATTTAGAATTTTTAAATTGTAATTTAATATCGATATACTTATTTTTAAAAAGAAAATTATATTAATTTGATTTGTCTGTCATAATTTATTTAAAGATATAGGAATTTAAATTTCGAATTTCAGCGGTCACATAGTCGTTAATTTTCTAAGTTTAAAATTCTAACCACTCTTCTTCTAGTTAGCTGGTGTAATTTTGGCAAATTTCAGTCCGGTTTCAGTTGTGAGGGCCCCGCGCGCCAACCCTGACCCCCGCGAAATTGCGTTTTGACAGTTTCGATACTTTGATGTAACATTTCTGACCCTATTAAAACTATTAAAACCAAACGCTGCTGTCAAATTTATTTACTCTATGAATATACTGTAACAATTAAAAACCCATTTGCGATACGGAACCCTTATCTCGTAAATTCGATTCCCTATTGACCACATTTTTATTGATAGGCATCATCAGACTAAGTAAACACACTTTTTTTTTCAAACGGAACAAACAAATTGCGACGTTTTCGCTTAGTTGCATAACAGAGTAAGAAATTAGTTTTGGTCGTCATCCAATCTGTGTCCAATTTGAAATGTTAATAAGCCGTCAAAGCGTTCCAGAAATACTCAACTAACTAATTGAGTTCCTTTACGGACGACGACAATTGATATATGCGTCCTTACGTTTCTTGATACATACAATTAGTCGTGGAATTTTGTTGTTAGGGTCACCATCATTTTAAGACCATAAAGAAGATAGTCTTTGGAAGATATTGTCGAGAAAACCACAATCAATGATGTCAGTGACTAGCGAACGCTGGTGTCTTGTTCACCTGATTATCGTAATTTATACGGTTTTCCAAGTTTACGTAGGAACCTGAAACAGAAAGTAGCCTGTAATATGCTCTAAAATATAGTCTATTTAAAGTGTATCCAATATTTTAACCCATATCCTTTGAGAGGCCGCCAAAGCACTCAGACAAAAAAATCACAATGAAAACCGTCGCACGTGCCGGCCGTAACAAAAGAAACCGACGGCTTGCACGTGGAGCGTACAGTTTCAGCGAAAATTTATTATTTTATATCGACGCTTCACAGAGAAAGTAAATCACAAAATAGAACGTTTTATTATAAACACAGGTGATGATTCGAAGGATACGCCGAGTGATGAAGAATGTCACAAGTTTTTGTTTTGTGTGCAGCGAAGTTTTTGTTTCCTCTAAATAAATATATTTCAATTTGTCCATCCCGTTCCTGCTTTGCCTTTTGGTTTACCGAGGTCTAATATAACGGATAGACTATACTAGTGAAAGTCCCGTCAAAATTAGTTGAGCCAAATAAACAAACAGACAGACAAACATTTTAAAAACGCTCATTAGGCTTTTGGTGACGTGCAAATAAGCATTACAGACACTTTAATTTTACTTATTAATTTTACTTGTTTGTATGTATTCTTGAACTAATAAGGAAAAAAAAATGTGTTTTCCTCTTTGTTTGTACTGCTCTTATAACTCTAGAACATGAATGTACATACAGATACCGCGTCGTGACTAAAAAAATGTGAGCGAAAAAGACGCACCACATTAAATATACGCCATTTGACGTTTTGAGTGAAGTATAATTGAATGTGCCGTACATGTAAAATCGAACTGAGAAAACAATTAAATATTCTGAAATTACTATTTTCAATATTTATGGTAAGTGTTGTATTAATCCTAATATCAATTTAAATATTATAATGAGTTACTCCAAGAGATAACCAAAGAAAGTAAATAAACGTAACAATCTTGAGAAAATATCAACAACAAAAAACAAAAAAAAAACAACAACAAATAAAACGAGTAGATATTTTTAACTACATATATTTAATTTCTAATATTTAAAACTGTATATTTATAAAAATCATGGTATCTTTACACGCGGGTGTCTTTGTAAACGCACACTGTCATTTTGACGTTTGTGTTTTAAATAACGCGGGAAATTATACTTTTGTATTATACACCATAGGAGCTAGTTTCCCTTCATAATTGGCAACAAATACTAAGAAATGGGTCTAAATTGAGTGTTTGCTCTACGAGGGGTTGATTTGGAGGGAAGTTGCGTGTTTGAAGCGATAAATCATCAACCGCTGTCAGGCAGTCGGGTGGGTGTGTTTGACAAATTACCTTCGCGCCACCTACCGAGGTATTGTAACAACGGAGATAATGCTTGTGCTCACCTTCTGAAAGTTATCTATTTTTAATTGCCCGTATAGGTGAAGCTAGAATGTGTGGCATATTAATAAACAAAAAAGTTTTAGGCTATATAGTATACACGGCGGTATGTATTTGTTTATACGTGATAACGTCTATATGTGGTGAGAAAAAAAGTATAAGCTAATAAAAATGGTACAATTAGAGGTCAGCTCATTCTTAACGAGTAATTGCCACGGGACCGGGAGCGAAATTTTCTGATGCTCATACTTTCTATAAAAATGAGGTATTAATACATTCTCACGTTGGAACGTAACTTCATTAATAAAGCGTCTTATTAGTTAATTCAAAGCAATAGTCTTATATTGAACACCATGGCTATTCTTGAAAATTATTGGCATTGTAGAGCTTAACTTTTGAAGGGTATGATAGCCTCATATCTTTGTTTTTGGTTATGTGAAAAGTATTCTCGACAGTAGGTAATATTTAATGAGGTTAAAAACAAAATAATTATCACAGATAATTAAGCTGTACAAGTTAATGAGTAATAGTCGACCCACTTATTAATTAATAATACAGACATACCAAAAAATACAAAAAAACTTCAATTTAGCAAACTATGCTAATAAAATGTGTTAATTTATATATGCTAATAGATAGTAATAATAAATATTTGTTTTTATTAATTTGCAATTTAAAGTTATTACAATTTAATTAATTATTATTATTTTAGTTTATTTTTAAAATAAATTTAAATAATTTAACATTAGTTAATATAAAACTAAAAGTATTTACAAATTAAAAAATATTATGTAAATTATGATAAATGACAAAATTTTAAAGAGACGATGGGTTCAGGGTACCAAGGATGCTTGCCGCGTTGCCGCGCTGTGTTGCGACACTGATCCTCTGAACAAAGTATTCCTTGCTCAAAGGATCCCCTGTCAACAGACACAGCGCGACACCCAAATCGTGGACAAGTGATTTGGTATCTTTGGACCAGGGACCCATCGTCTCGACAGCAAAAGGGATGAAATGGTAGCGATTTAAAAGTTCCATGTTTAAATAGTTATTTACAGAATAGAAATATTTGTCAAATTAGAGTTGTTTAAGTCTTTTATTGAATATCGTTATTATACGTTGAGTTTATTAGATGGCAATTTATTAAATAGTTTTATAGAAATAACACTGATTTTACGTAAAGCCCCTTTCTAAGTACATATATCGTGACGAGCAACTGCGGAAACCGGCACTGTGTCTGGCACGACTGGTTTTTTATTTGCGGATGGTGAAACGGTATCCTCATCCTCAGATGAACTTTTACCTATTACTTTAATTTATTACTGTAAACTACAGTAATTGGGTGTTTTAAGCGTAGTCTGGTTTGAATTATCAATTTTCTTTTTTATCAGCCCATTTTTTACATCACTATAGTGGCTTAGGCCTCCCCCATGGTGAGGGGGGGCTTGGAACATAAATCCACCACGCTGCTCCACTGCGGGTTGGGGATTGTAACGACCGCCATGCAACCGACAGCGTCCGGGACCGACTGCTTAACGTGCTCTCCGAGGCACAGAGTCAGTGATAGTTATGTACTTAAGTCAGAAAAACTCATTGGTACACGCCCAGATTCGAACCATGGCTCTATGGCCTTATAAATTTGAGACAGGTTCGTTGTGCTTTGGGCTACCACGACTCATGATGTCATGTAACATTACCTTGAAATACGTCACAAGAGTGAATTTATTACTTTGTTGGAAAACGCCACCACGAAGGCGTATTCGAAAAGTGCTGGTGTCTCTCACAGGAAAACGCAATTAACTGAGAGTCGCTCTTTTTAAAATATATATATGTATATATATATGTATATTTGTCAATTTTATGCAACTTTTCTGTGAGAAATCGTGAGTCACGAGAATATATCATCCCAGTAATTTCTTAAATCAAAACTTACATCATTAATTTTTTTGGGATTTATCGTATACTAAATAGGTAACCTATTATTTATACGCTCAAGGATAAAACAATTATTTTTCAGATAAACACTAATTTTTCGTTCATAAATCAAACCAATCAACCAATTAAACTGACTCATCACTAAAAACATTTAAAATAGAATTTAAGATCTACCATAACTTTTTTTTTAAATATCGAAATATGAAGAGAAATTTAGGTGGACGGTTATTTTCGTTAGTGAGTGTTTTTATTGTAAGTTGTGTATCACGGAATAGGATGAAGCTTCCATACCTAATTTGTTGAATTACCGCGACTAGTTTGGAGATCTGAGGGAGCCGTAAACTTAGCTAAAATCGTAGTTCTACTTTTGGCTTTGCCGTAGTCGGGTAAGAATGACTGGGCTTAGATTCGATAAGTGCTCATATATAGTCCATGGACAGTTTCGTGCTCCCGATCGATGTGGTGAATTAAAACACCGGCCAAGTGCAAGTCGGACTCACACACGAAGGGTTCCATACCATACTAACGTACAATATAACAAAAACACATTTGTTGTGTGGGAGCCCCCCTTAAATATTTGTTTTACTTTAATTATTTATTTTTAAAGTGAATATATAACTAAATATTCTGTGAACATTTCAAACGTCTACCTGTTGCCGTTATCAATATCGAGCAAATACGAGCAAAAAAATCATGTTTGTTGTATGGGAGCCCTCTTAAATATTTATGTTACTCCGTTTTTTAGTATTTGTTGCAGCGGCAACAGAATTACATTATCTGTGAAAATTCCAACTGTCTAACTATCACGGTTCATGAGATACAGCCTGATGACAGACAGACAGACGGACAGCGGAGTCTTAGCAATAGGGTCCCGTTTCTTACCCTTTGGGCACAGAACCCTAAAAATATATTAAGTTACTTCAGTAAGGATATTTTGTTACATGATTATAAATAACCCTAAATATTAATAATTATAGTTAGGTACGTATAAGTTCCAAAGTACAGCTATGACATTAATAGTTTTTATAAATAGCCCTCATCAAGGCAATGGTCCGCCCAAGAAAGTCGTTCCGCCGCCCATCAAACTGTCACGCCGCTCGGAGAAGAATTTTAATAACCAATTTGTGTTTAACAAATCCGCCTTTTTTCCACAAAGACACGACAAAATTACAAACGACGTCTTCTGCGCGCCTTAATTGAACGAGCAGTTGATAAATTGTGTTTGAGATTGGGACAAACATCGCATCGTTATAATTATTATCCTTTGTGCATAGATTTGTTTCACAAGATATGTCCTCCCTATATATTGCGTCCACGAAAATCTTATACATCAGAAAAGAGCTCTGCACTTTTGTGTTATGTCTATACATAAGGAATAAACGTCAAATAAGTAAATGTAATTTTTCAATCCGATTTTTTAATTCGATACTTACTAAAAAGTGGGTATTGGAGTATATTCCTTTTTAGGATGCCTCTAAAGAGAAAGTATTAACATTTTTCTTTGTTATTCTCAAAATATGTTGACAATATAACAATAATATGACTTGGGACATCGAAACTGCGAAAAAATTTTATGTCGTTTATGGACCTAATGCAGTGTCAGTGAGAGTAGCACAAAGTTGGTTTAAACGTTTTCAATCCGTGAATTTTGATGTCAAAGATCTACCTCGCTATGGTCGCCCTGTCAACGGCTAAAATGTATGCCATTTCTGAAAAAATGGAGCAAGATCGGCATATCAGTAGTTACGATATTTGGATGCCACATAAGCTCACTGAAAGAAACCTAATGAACCGTGTACTCATTTGCGATTCTTTAAGACGTAATGAAACCAAACTGTTTTTGAAGAGATTGATAACTGGTGATGAAAAGTGGATCAATTACGATAAGAACTTGCGAAAACGTCGTGGTCAAAGGTCGGTCAAGCTTAACAGACTGTGGCAATACCCGGGCTAACTCGCAATACGGAGATGCTGTGTGTATGGTGGGATTGAAAGGGTATTGTTCATTATGAACTTTTACCGCCAGGCAAAACCATCGATTCGGATCTCAACTGCGAACAACTGATGAGATTAAAGCAAGAAATTGAGAGAAAGCGGCCGGAATTAATCAATAGAAAGGGTGCATGGGTCTTTCATCACGATAACGCTGAACCTCACACATATTTAGTCACTCAAAAAAAATTATTAAAAAAGTTTGGCTATTGGCTGGGAGGTGTTAATGCATCCACCATATAGCCCTGACCTTGCACCTGCAGACCCAGACCTTGCACTACCTGTTTCGGTCTCTTCAGAATTCTTTAGACAGTATCAGGTTAACATCAAAGGAATACTGCCAAACCTACTTATCATGTCACTACTTACAAAATGGCAGACAGTCATCGACCAAAATCGCACATATATATTATAATTAAATGTAAATAAACTTTGAAAAAAAAAATTTCTTGAATTGTCATATAAAATGAGAACGAAATTTTCCTTGGCCCAGTCGTTATATAATTAATTCAAATGCGCCTCGCGTTTATTTTAGTGTATTAAAAGGTTCACATTATTATCTACTTATTCCGCTGAAGCAGTAAAACAAAATGCCCCTTGGCGTTCGACATGAGAAGATAGCACTGCTAGTGTTGCACTATTTCTTACAAGGCGTTAGAACCTCAAGAAGGTCCAGGTTTGTGTCCTAATTAATTCTAGTTTTTGGTACAGCTGACGATTTGAAATAAAACAGCTTAACTTAAAAAAAAAACCTGTTTTTTTAGACAATAAAATGCACTACGAATATATGTTTTAAAGTACCCATATCCAGCTGATTGACCGTGTATGAACTCTGTAAAACTATTATCTGCCAGTAATTCTGATTTTAAGTAAAAAATACTTTAATTTCTCTTGGAATGCGAATGAATAACTTAGGTTCCTTTTTAGTTATGGCGTTTTAACTTAGAGTTAGAAAATCTGTTTGCATAAGTTTGACAAATACCTGAGTTGCTACATATTGTAGTGTTACCTGAGTGCCACCGAATGAAAGATAACTTAGTGCTCTCGTCGGTTCAATAGACAATAGGTGACCAATACGCAGTGAGGAATCGCCTCTCCAGTACCATGCAGTTATATACCGCAGGCAAGGCTAACCATAAGAAGTTGTAGTTTACATACGTGGTAATGAACTAACACAGATAAGTAGGTAGGTATTACTTACTAGTGATAAGTTGAGGTAAACTAGGAAAAAGTCTCTTTCTACGAAACATTCCCAACTAATATAGATAAGTATAACTTCACTTCACTTCATCATCCCATTTTTACCACACTGCAAGCGCTTAGGCCTCCCCCAGGGTGGGGCTTGGAGCTTAATAAAGATTTAACACCGAACTTTAAATAAGTTCAATAGAGGAGTAATGCTGACCGTTCAGTTTGAAAACCGAAGTTATGAAATATGAGTCATGGAACGAGGAAGGGAGACTTGCAGGACGCACGTATGGCGTTACTGAGGTTACTGTTAGATGTTACTGTTATTTAGTCTTTGTGTCACAACTAGTTAAAAACTATTGAATGACAGGCAGGTTACCTACAGATAAAAAACTTTTAAAGTGAATAAATTTGATAAAATTTGTCGGCTTTAAATCGTTAAGTTTAACAAGCGTGCGCCTTATAAGTTTGTTAATGGATACTGATTCGGAATAATTTTTAGAAAGAGATGTTTTCCGTGTTCACTCAAGGTACGGCGTGTAGATTCTCTCATTATATTATCAGTATTTTATTTAAATAATCTTCGCAAATGTAAAATGACATCGACTCACCGATTGGCCAAGTGGTTAGAGACCCTAACTGCATAGCCAAGGATCGCGGGTTCGACTACAGCCCCGAAAAAATATTTTGTGCATGAACAATATGAACATGTCTATTTGTTCCGTGTCTGGGTGTAAAAGTATATAAGTACATATATACTACTATATAAGTATATACTTTAAAGAATTTTAAGTATGTATACCCGTTGTTTAGTACCCCATAATACAAGCATACTACTTGCTTACTTTGGGACTAGATGGCTCTGTCTGTATGTCTGTCGGTATGTCCGAGGTATCATAATACATATAAACGAAGCAGTGAGTTCCATTACGTTTTTCCTAAAGAAAAAAATCGGATTGTTGGATTAATTACGTCGCCTCGTTAAAGGAAAAATTGTCGGTCGACAAACTTTTAAAAAACGGACTGGCCTAATGAACCCCGGATGAATATTAATTGGCGTTCTGACGACGTTAGGACCCGACAACTTTTTAATTAATTTTCTTTTACACATCTATCTGTATAAGTATCTGTGTAAAAATACGTATTCATAAGAATAAACAGTAAGATGTGATTATAGAAAATCATTTAGATCATGGAGGTGTGAACGTTGTTTTCACGCGCCGCGTCTTGTATGGAGTAAGCATATAACATTTTTTTTTAAATAAAACGTGTTGCTAAGCTAAAGCAGTTGAGAATGCGTGCGACAGCAATGACACTATTACTATTGACAGTTCTGCCTCAGAACTGTCAATGTAGTGAATTGTTTTTAAAAATATGCAACGGCAATGGCTAAACTTATAATTCCACCCGATGACGTCACGCTATAAGAATTTTAACATTGCGTATTATTGCGAAAGACAAATATATAAGGGTCTTTAATTAAAAAATTTGGGAATGGTAAATTGTCAAAAATAATATAATAATAATAATAATAACACACACAATCACAACAACGCCTAAGTCCCAAACTAAGCATTAGCTTGTATTTTGGGTACCAAGGGAAGACACCACATACATATAACAACCAAGACCCGGTGCCAGTATTAATATTCATCATATAAATACTGACTCGACCTGGGATTCGAACCCGGGACCTCCAGCTTCGCAGGCAGAGTCGCTGCCCACAAGGCTAAGCGGTCGTCAAAAATACATATCGAAAAAATTATAAAATAATACGTATTTAATTTAAGCTCTATGGACTCAATACTAAATGTATTTACGAATAAAAGCAGTCTTCATGGAGAATTAATTGAAAGGACGCAATAAAAGCATTTAATAGGTACAACGTAGGTCCGGCTACCATGTAAACGCTTGTCAACGCATAGTGGTCACCCGTCGAGACGGTACGAGTTGGAATTCGGAAGTTTTTGTGATACCACAGCGAATACAGGATGTTTTAAAATTGTGAGCAGTTCAGCGAAGGGGTTAATTTAGAGCGGAAGCACTTTTCTATTTATTTGTCAGTGGGACGAATAAAATATTAAATACTTAAGCGGTTTGCTCGTTCATCGTTGACTGACTGATTGGCCTAGTGGTTAGAAATCCTAACTGCGGAGCCAAGGGTCGCGGGTTCGATTCCCGCCCGATAAATATTTATGTGCACCAACATGTTCGTTTGTTCCGTGTCTGGGTGTAAAATATCCATATATGTACATATTATAAAGCATAATTTTAAGTGTGTATATCAGTTGTCTGGTACCCATAATACAATCTTTGCTTAGTTTGGGACTAGATGGCGCTGTATGGGATGCCCCAGGTATTATTATTATTATCGGTGCTTATACAGTCAATTTTAATGGTAACAACGTATATAATATATATGTGTGCGTGACTCGGTGCCATCCCTTCTTCTTAGGGTGGTCGTAGCTGGGAGGACGGGATGGGTGAAATGAAATTCCTTATCCAGTTCAAAGCCACCTCGCCCCCTTTCCCCTTACTCGCCTTTCTATGTGGACTGTATCGGTGTGCCTCGTATGCCCGGTCGCTGCTGTCGAGAGAATAACCGCGCGTGTGGCGCTTGCGCAATTTATACTTTCTCCGATCACAGGCGAACGAGGGGCGAAGGACGGTGGTGTCAATTTATTTTTCTACCTTCTATTACAAAAAAGTCTTCCCCGGCGGGTTTCTGTCTACCCTATATCCGCCGGGGTCTATTTTATCATGCCGCTATCGGGCCCTATATTTAAATATCTATATTTTACATTTTTATAAGTATTTATTCTACTATAATTAATTACTATCCTATTATCTATCTATTTATATGGCCGCGCGTGCTGCGAAGCGGTTGTCGCGTACAATATGTAAGAAATTATATAGTCAAAATAATCAATACAGATACCTACATATAAATATTCATCAATTCACAACAAAAATCAAACCTACTGTCCATACATCGCACATAAGAAAAATTTCCACGTTGCAATAGGATATTTGACTAATATTTATTTATTATTATTTATCAAGAAAATATAAAAATGGACTTTATACGATAACAAAAACCATAAACAAAATTATTCCGTTGAAGAATATGGAAATTAATATGGAATTGCATCTCTTTCTTGCAAAACGAAATTCAACATTATTTTAAATGGCCTGACGTCACACATAGGTACGCCGTGCGGTATTGCCCTCTCTGTCTAACAGGACATTTTAACAATCATAATTTTGAACACACAGTTCACAGGACGATCTTCACAATTGGAATCATTTCGTTTGTAATCTATGTGAATTTAAGCGCTGCGTAAACGGTTGATGTTAAGCAAAAATAATGTATTACGGATTTGTTCCCCTTTAAAAGTTCTAACCAAAATCCGCAACAGCTTAAGTGTATCTTTTAAGATTGACTTACTATAACCTTTTTTATGGCAATCAAAAGTTGTTGCTAGACGCTCCGGAGAATTTCTTTGTTTGGATGATGACGATGATACCATAGTGGTTGGAATAGCGACCCACCCCGACTTCGAACGGGTGCAATGTACTAATGCGTGGAACGGGAAGAGAAATGTTTCCTTAGTCCACCCGGGCAAAACCGGGTATTGTTGGTGTAGGTATATTTGGCCTATAGTATAAATTTGTTTGTTCACAGTTTTCTTGGCACAACGCGGTATTTCTATAAAGATGCAAAAAAGAAAACTTCATCGAAATTGTTTTAGCGGTTTTTACAAAAAAAAAAAAACTATAAATAATATTTTATCCTCACATACTGTACATAAACGTTTAGCCCTCCAACAAGATGGTCGACAAAAAAAAAACTTTATTCGTGCGTATCATTGCTGTCTACAAATTGGTAGATAAATTTAGCTGCGATTAGTCCAGTATATAGGAAAAAAGTGACACACGAACAGACGTACAAGTATACGTACAAACTGAACGAATCGACGATTCGATTCGAAATGTAGAAACTCATTAATGTGAGTAATTGAGTTTTTTCACGATTCGAATCCAGAATACAATCACTGATAACGAGATGCAATCTGCCTTATTCATAGATTTCTTTTTAATTTTTTTTTATAGACATAGCGAATCTCTCTGCCCTCTCCATACTAGAGACACTGTAAGACGTTTACAATAGTTCTCTGCATTTACTGTACGAAACGGAACGTTCCATTCAGCGCGGGTGTGAGACGAGTTTGCGGGGGGAACCGTCTACACAATTTCATACTTACACATGAAAGTTACACCACTCAAAGTGTTTTTTTTGTTTTTGGACCTGTTTTTACAACATTTCACTGCATAATTCAGAGATTTCGCCATGAAATACTTGCTAAGGGGCACTTGCCGACCGGTATGCAAACACTACTAGTGCGGTGTATGAGCGGTTACCTTGTCAATGGCGTACTGTGGTTCTAGTGAGGAGAGGGGCGGCCGCTTTTCGCTACTTCTATGTTTCTTTTAATAAAGCGATATAAAGATTGAAGAATAATTGTTTTCTTGGATATTGTAGAGCGGTTTTTTTAATAGAGTAACAACGATACCGTATACCGTATAATATTTTACCTATCGGGGGATAATAATAACAATTTATTAATCAACTATAAAAAAATTTACAAACTCTTTAGGTTCTAAAAACTAAAACACGGAAAGAAATGGTACATGAACAAAAGGATAACTAAAGAACTTAGGTAAATAAAACAGCAAATGGGCTCTAGTCCACACACTAGGATACATGTGTCGATGTACTTACTGGGTGATTTTTGAAGTTGTACTTCTTTTGGCGCGTTAGAGGAAAAAGATCAAAATAAATTTTAATCTTGTAACGGATGTTACGCACGTCGGTGTAACACACCATGAAGTCATTTCTAATGAGAGGCAATTTTAATTATTGTGATTATTTTTGCCAAGTTTTTGATTATTAATAATAAATTTACAAAAAAAATATGAAAATTGTCTAAAATTTATTATTTCCAGTGTTATGATTTCAAATATAATTTTAATAGATTATTCAATTATTATTACTTTTTTTGTTTATTTTAAGTATATAGGTACCTATACATCACATATCGTAGATAATAGAAGAATCGGAAAAAGGGTTCGCATATAAGCCTTGTATATATTTTATTTAATTTTATTGTAATTATTTTTAAATTACAATGTATCCATATAGTATTATGTATATTACTTATTATTATTATCATTATTATTTTGTGCGCTTTTAAGTGTTATTATATCAAACTATTATTCAAGATATTTATGTTATTTATCCAATGTTTCGTGCCAAAGAAGTATGACTTCCTATGCATGGTACATTTTTTTAAATGGTGACCCGTTTAAAAAAATAATTGGGATATCTGAAAAGAGTGATTTTTTCGAAAAAATCACTCTTACGATAATGCAATAAATTATTTTATGAAACCTAGCACATACTTTGTTCGGGAGCCGAACCAGAGATTGGTATGATAGTTAACCAACAGTCATTTCCTTGGAAAAAAATTAACTTGTTTTATTGCGCTTATTTGTAGTGTAGGTAGGTACCTATACCTACACGAACGTTGTAAGCAATATTTGTTATGAAACCTCGTATCCACAATATAAAAATGTATATAACATGGGTACCATATTACATCATTTATTTATTCTATTAAAAGTGTAAAGTGATAGTCAGTAGGTACTTGAGGTAAGGCTCGGTCCATAGAGTTACGAACTGTGTCTAAAAGATATATACGGCGGAGACATAGAGCTATACAAGCAGAATTAGGTACCTAATTTGATGATAACAGTGAAAGCGGTGAGGGGTTCCCATCGGGGTAGCTGTATTTAGATATTCCTATGCTGTTTATTACTTAATAATCTGCTGAAGAAACAGTTTACGTCTGAACTTGCGAAAGAGTGCAAAAGAGCAGTCAATAAATTGTCATCAGAAGTATAATATATAATAATAATAATGAATAACACCATTACAACAACGTCTAGGCCCCAAACTAAACATTAGCTTGTGTTCTGGGTACGAAGCGAGCGAAGACACCACATACATAAGTTGACGACCGCTTAGCCTAGTGGGCAGCGAACCTGCCTACGAAGCTGGAGGTCCCGGGTTCGAATCCCAGGTCGGGTCAGTATTTATATGATGAATATTAATACTGGCTCCGGGTCTTGGTTGTTATATGTATGTGGTGTCTTCGCTTGGTACCCAAAATACAAGCTAATGCTTAGTTTGGGACCTAGACGTTGTTGTGATTGTATGAGTTATTATTATTATTATTATTATTATTATTATTATTATTATTATTATCATAACAACCATGACCCGGTCCCAGTATCAATATTCACCCAAATAAATTATATAAATCTATTCATATAAATATTGACCGGACCTGGGATTCAAACCCGGTACCCTTCGTAGGCAGGGTAACTATCCACTAGGCCAAGCGGTCGTCAATTAGATTACCGATTCCTCACAATATTAAGGAATCGTCCATAGGATAATTATAATAGAAACAATTCTCAGTTGGAGCACAGTAGAAGATTGTTGACAATCAAAAATATCTTTTGACATCATAAGATAGTTGAAAAACCCAAATGATCTGAATGACCAGGGAAATAGGGATCGCAACAAGACATTGTTGATTTAACAGACACTCGATGGTTATATGAATATCAAAGACTAGCGACCGCCCGCAGCTTCGCCTGCGTAGACTACACATTCCTGTTAAAGTTATCTACTACTAACATTCGAAATGGTTTCTGCCTACTTTATGCTGATAAAAATTTTGGTTACTGTCACACAAACTTTTGACCCCCATCTCCCACTTAAAATTTGAAAATAAAAAACTCTGAAACATGTTACTTGTTAAATTTATGATTAACGGTCGTGCCCGGTTCCGCCTGAGTGGACTACAGAAACGTTCCCCATGGCGTCCTCCCACCCCTCCCCTTTCCTAACAGTCCTTTCCTATGTAACTAACGTATTTAATTTGGCAAGGATAACTATCATGTTTAAAAAACATCTTCGCTAATAGTGCGTTATGTTAGAATAAAGTTGATTGCCATAAAAAAGGTTATAGTAAGTCAACCTTAAAAGATAGGTACACATTCACTTCATCAGCCCATTTTTTTACCCCACTGCAGGGGCTTAGGCCTCCCCCAGGGTGAGGGGCTTGGAGCTTAAATCCACCACGCTGCTCCACTGCGGGTTGGGGACTGTAACGACCGCCATCTATTGACAGCGTCCGGGACCGACTGCTTAACGTGCCCTCCAAAGCACGGAGTCGGTGATAGTTGTGTACTTAAATCAGAAAAAGTAATTGGTACACGCCCGGATTCGAACCATGGACCTTTGGGGCCATATAAATTTGAGACTGGTTCGTTGCGCTTTGGGCTATCACGACTTTGATTCACGACAAAGATACACATATGCTGTTACAAACTTTTGGTTAGAACTTTTAAAGGGGAACAATTCCGTAATACATGATTTTTGCTCAACATCAACCATTTACGCAGCGCGCTCTCAACGAACAGAACGGAAGCTTTCAAAAGGACAATTTTTTCCCGTTTTTGCAACATTTTTCATTGATGCTTTGCTTCTATTGGTCGTAGCGTGATGTAATAGTAGCCTATAGCCTTCCTCGATAAATGTACTATCCAACACAAAAATAATTTCTCAATTTGAACCAATAGTTCCTGAGATTTGCTCGTTTAAACAAACAAACTCTTCAGCTTTATAATATTAGTATAGAAGACCCAGAAGGCATGTGGAGAAGCAGAAGAAACAAGCTTCAACCTGGAAGCAGACTTTGAGGACGAATCATCTCAGAGGCTATGGCTATCATTGTTTTAAACGAACATTTTGTTAAATTACACATGAAACGTAATTTCAGAATCTTTTTTTTCTTTTCCAATACGAATTCTACATTTGGGTCACACAAAACTCCAATACTTAGCGAATATTCAAAACATCACGTGGCCTATATTTTTTTTAATCACATTTTTGTTACCACAACGCGGTGTCTAAATAAATTATTCACCTTCAGTAGAGTAATAGAAGATCAACATCATTAAAATACAAAGAGGAAAAAACTACGCTACAAAGTACAAGTACAAAGTATGGTTCCTATTACTCCTCGTATCGTATGGAACCCTGATTATGTTGGTGCGCATTTTTTCCTTCTCGTATTTCGTGTTGTCGGTCATCCATTGTTCTATTAATAGTGAATCATCATAATATATTAAAAACACCGTTTACGGTGTAGGTACCTACCTACCTACCTTAGTACCTAACGGATGGGGAAGCCTAGAACTTTATCCACAACGCTGCTCCAGTGCGAGTTAGTGGATTTTAACTGGGACCGACGGCTTAACGTGCTTTTTGATACACAAGTCAGTGATAGATATGTACATAAGTTAGATAAACTATTTGGTACATGCCCTGGGATTCGAACCACGGCCTTCTAAACAAGAAGCAGGCTCGCTGCTACTCGGCTATATATCATGACCGTTATGATAGTAAAAACTGAAAAATCATTACATTAGTTAGAAGACTGTCCGGGATGAAAGGGACGAAAAGAAGACAGAAGAAGAAGAAATGAAGATGAAAAACTACCTGTGGATTTGATAAGAACCTATTAATGTATTTATATCTACTATAAGTAGGGTAACAAACGGATAGTTGCCTCAGTTGGATACATGCCCCGGTTATGTTAGGGATATTGGTGGGGCCAGCGCCTTACTATAATTAGAAGTTCCCTCCCATAAGTCTCAGTGCCTTATTAGCCGTTGGAGTAGGCGCAAGCGTTATGTCCATGTAAACATAAAATGAAAATTTCCGCGTGAAACTTTGACGGGCATCGTAATTATATTGGTATAAGTAATTTCTCTTGAATATTATTATTGCCGATTCTAGTTTCAGTTAATTTCTTGTTTCTTTGCATGCGTTAGAGTTTACAATGTTTATTAGGTTTTATTGTTGAAATTTTTTTATTTATTTCGCAAATAAAAAGGGCAAGTAATCTGTGTCAAAAGGGACAGTTGCGTGTACTTTAGTTGCGGATTGTCGCTCTATGGGGGCAACTATCCACAGCTGTAGATATATTATTCAACGAGAAATAACAGTTTTTTTATTTATTTTGGTGTTTTTCAAACTTATTGTGACTAGGTATGACTTGTTTTTAATAAAATAAATACTTATTTGTTTCATGCGTTTATTTTAGACGACACAAATATCCCCCGAGTAACTAAGTATATCTACCTTTTTTGTTAGGTCAAATGAAACGGAATTTACCGAAAACCAATATTAATTATGTTTACAAAATCAATGACCTATGTTTTGATATATCTACATATTGAATTATTCTTAGTACGTAAGGTGTTTTTTAAGAAAATAACTTTTTCGTAAAGTGGGGCATCTATCCGGCTGTTACCCTAATATGGTTACCAAAAACAATAAAACTCTGTGCGAAAATTCACGCGCACAAACCTGGAGGTGATTACCTACTATTTACCTGGTAGATAGCTATTACAGTACTGAAATGGTTCTTAAAAATGTTTATTTTTCAAACTAAGTATTCAGAAAAGAAATCCAAATATAAGTTAAATTGATTTAATAAAACTCGAAAACTCGCTAAAAGGATTTACCGTTTGGTGGTTAACCCTTAAGCGCTGACCTTTTAAATCTTTATAAAGAAGTTCCACCTGATAATATTCATAAGAGATTTTCATATAGTCGCACGTAGGTCATGCCATAGTTTAAACGGTCCAAATTATGTATTAAATCGGAAGACAAGTCAAATAGGTTAAACTTGTGGGTTAAACCAAACTCGCAATAACCCGTTAATAGCCGATACACTTACTGAGCGGTAGTTAACCAACGAGTGCTCGTCCTCTAGGGGTCTTTCTGACCGGACCTCTAATATTCATAAGTCAATTTCCTGCGCCATTAATACGTAACGAAGTAGCTCAAATGGCGTTATCGCTTGTGCGCGATTACGCTCTGCCCGCCGCCTTACATAATTCAACGTATTAAACGAAATTGTTTAAACCTTATTGCTCGATTACGCAGCCCCGCCCCAAAACACGCCTCGTTTGTGTCGACCAATCAAAAACCAGCTAACCCCACTCCGACCCAGCCCCCGATCAAAACTCGTGGGTAGAGTCAGTCTTGATAGAGTTTCGGGACATGCTGAACGTATTTGAGGAATATGGAATACGGATTTCAGTGACTCAAGTGTATGGGGATTGTCACTGAAAAAAAAACAAATGAAAATACTAAGTGATAGAGACTGTTTTTGAAAATTTTGTATTTTTTTTAAGATTAGGTAGGTACGCACCTACACATAATACCTACCTATGGACATACCATAATAATGCAATGTAAGACGTTTTCGTGTGAAACCTAGTGAAGCGGATAATTTGACATTATGCCCATTTATATATATTTTTTATAAAAGTGCTTAATTTTTTTTATTTAACTGGACTCTAATCAGAATGTTTAATTGACAATAAATTTAATTAACTCATAATTCAAACTTTTTAAGGCTTTTTTCTATTTTGAACTATGTTTCATAACAATAATATTTATTTAATAAAAATATAAATTATTTTTCTACTTGTCAAATAAATATAAACTCTAATACAAAACTTGAGCTCAATCAACATAAATTAAAAACACAAATAATGCCATTTTAATGGACTTAATAATACAAGCTGTAGTTTAATCAAAATAGCCATGAAATAGGGGAAAAAGCCTTCGATGGCAATAAAGGTGTATACACATTGAACAGTTGATATGACGATGCTGGCGATGCCGCGTGGCTCCGAGGAGCGAGACGAGAACCGTCCGGATCCAGAGCCGGAGCCGGAGCCGTGTGGTGACGTAGACGTGGTGGGTGTGGAGGAAGCGGCTCCGGTTGATCTGACGAGGCGGCTCGCATTAACCAGAACACAAGAAAGGCCGGCGATAGCGTTCTCCGTTGAAAACATCTTGGATCCGAACAAGTTTACGGGAAGGACGGAAATGCCGCCGTTGAGATACGAGGAACAGTACTGGAGGCCGCATTATGACAGAGAAGACAGTGATTCTGGTTAGTTTTTTTTTTTTTTTAAATAACGATACTTATCATTCTAAGGGAATGTATATACAGCTCAGAAAACGGGCAACGCTATACGAGTATTTTGTTTGGCGCGAGAATAATTAGGTGCAGTTGCCCGTTTAGTATGATAAAATTAAAAAGAAGTAATTATGTGTGATACGAAAATGTAATCAATGTACTTAATGTAATTAATATTGAGTAGATACTACTTTTTGACTTCTGTGAACTGGCTTCAAGGGAGTTTCGAGTTCTATTCTGTTTTGCTTATAATATTACCAAATATAAAATTAAATGGTATTTGTTTACTCAGTGTTTGTTAGCGAAAATTAATAAACTGAAATTAATATCGCTTGCTTATAATTAAAAATATTATATGATAATTCAAGTAATAGGCAATAAATAGACTTTCGACTGAGTAGATATTACTTCGAAAATGTGGGTATTAACCAATTAGGTAAATATGAAAAAATTTACTGAAATTTTTAGGGTTCTGTACCCAAATGGGTATCTACGGGGACCCTATTATTAAGGCTCCGCTGTCTGTCCGTGCGTCCATGAAATCTGTCTGTCCGTCTGTCACTAGGGCTGTATCGTCTGAACCGTAGTAGGTAGACACTTGGAATTTTCAAAGACTATGTATTACTATAACCGCTATAACAATAAATAACAAAAATAAAATAAAGTTAAAAATTAAAAGTGGTCCATACAAGAAAAGTGGTTTTTTTTTCGACGTTTTTGATGATAAGTGGTTATGAGATCTTTGTTTATACACTTGAAATTTTCACGAAGTATATACTATTATAGGTGCTATATATAACAACAAATAATACAAATAAAATAATGTTCAAAAATAAAGGGGGTCTCCATACAAGAAACGTATTTTTTTTTATGTTGCACGGTGGTACGGAACCCTTCGTGTGCGAGTACAACTCGCACTCGGCCAGTTTTTATTATACGTAGCGTGTAAGTATTCGTTCAGAATGCGAAAACATAGAATCTATTTAGCTATTTGATTTTTAATGGTTAGGGAGTATTTAAACCGAGCTGACTATGAACCACTTATTGTCTGCCTTGTTGCGTATAGGTATATTTAAAAAAATACTGTCAGAATCAGTAATGAAGACAATAGGTCCATATAACAATAATAATAATACACGGGACATCCCACACAGCACCATCTAGTCCCAAAGTAAGCAAGTATTATGCTTGTGTTATGGGTTACTAGACGACTGATATTTTACTTAAATATATTTTTTTAATAACATATACATATATAAATATTTTACACCCAGACGGGGAACGAAATAAACCGATTTAAAAATGTACAAAGAAAAATTAGTTTTAGTTCGGACTTCGCACAGAAAAAGGCAGATTTTAAACGTCAATTTCCGTAATTTAGAAACGATATAAATATGAAAATACACGCAAGTTAAGCTAAGGGCGAACAAAACTTACTTAAGGTACCTTTGAATAAAATATGTACGTAATATAGGTAGAAAACTTATTAATGACTAAGTACCAAAGTAATAGGTACTATTATATGTAGGTATAAATAATACATTACTGATTTATATTATATGCATGTACAGTTCTAAATTTTGCAATCTTTGTTTGCAATGTTTTGGCATTTATTTTTCATATTATATATTGTACAATCAACGAAAGCTTAATTATACGTAGGGCATACTTAAAGTTTCTGGATTTAACCACTTACAATAAAAAATAAATAAATAGAAAGCCATTTATGAAATTTGAAAATGGAACTCTATGGGAACACGTTGCTTTAGAAATTGCGAGATAGTCATTTGTTGCTTGATTGTGGCAACGTCGGTTTGAAAATAGTGTGTCGGAATTACAGTGAACTTAACGAGAGAAAATTTTCGCGCTATGTTTTTTTATGATTTTCGCTGCGGCTTAAGTCAGTTAGAGAGTCGCCAGAGACTTCCATCGACATTTGGTAATAAAGCTCCATCTCGTAGCTCTGGGTATACGTGATTCAGTGATTATAGACGTATACGTAATTATCTCTATGACAACGCACGTGAAGGACCGCACGTCAATTAGTTGAGACTGATAAAAAATTAACATGTCAGCGAATTCGTACTGTATTAGGCATTGAAATGAGTCAAGTGCAAAAGATTCCACATGTGCATCTGAAGCTACGGAAGCTTTACATTCGACAGATAACACAAGATTTGAAAGAAGACCAAAAACGACTGCGTGTAGAAAGGTGTCGCAAAATGATAGCAAAGTTTAATGGAGGGCAATCATTGGCTGTCTATAATATCGTGACAGGTGATGAAACCTGGGTGTGCTTTTAGGATTCCGTAGCCAAATGGCAAAAAAGGAACCCGATAGTTTCGCCATGTCCGTCCATCCGTCTGTCTATCTGTCTGCCTGTCCGTCTGTGGATTTTCTCGGAAACTATTAGCAATATATAGATGAAATTTGGAAATTAGATGTAATTTATAAACCGCTACACAACGACGTAGTGAAATTATGAAAAAAATTGTTTTGCGTTAGGTCGCCTTAAACGTAACTGAAGTACGAAAAAAAAATTCATCGTATATTAATGCGAGAGGTACCAAACGATAAAAAAATTATACCAAGGTTTCAAACATTTTTTTTTATTTAAGTCAACAGTTGTTGAGATATGCATTCCTAAAGTCCTAATTTTTGTTAGTCGTGTGTCTAAAACAACAGTTTAGCTCCCTCTACCAGCTAAACCGTTGTTTTGGGATATGTGGAAAAAATGTATGACAGGAGCATATAACGTAGTTAAAAGGAAAACTATCACTGCTAACTAGACTGTATTATTTAGCGAGTAATAATAGATTAACTTATAAAATGTACTTTTATAAGTAAAAATTTTGCAAACATACCATAGAAAATGACAGATAGGTAGCGTTTAGCCAATAACGAAAACTAGATGCATTTTATCTTTGTGATGTTATTGTTAAAGATAATTTATAGAAAACATTTTATGAAGAAATCAATTGTACTACTATGTACAATAAATTTACGCTTACCTTTGCAGAGCTTATTCTCTTCACAATCGATACTAAAAGTCAAAAGTTCACTGTAATAAAATAAGTAATAAAAATTGTCTCTAGCTATCAGTGCACTCATGTTATTACTTTTCGGATTAGTCAGAGAGGATCGAGCGCCTTCTAAATAACTATCGAAATAAACATGAAATATATTTATACAATAATTCATAAATTACATAATAATAACGATTAATGGTTAAGTTCAATTAACGTCGCGCTCGTTTTTTTGTTGTATTTTTATTTTTATATAAACAGTTTCAGAGTCATTTCTATTTTCCATTTTTTTTTCCATTCCATCAGCTCTTTTTTATGTCCCACTGCGAGGGCTTAAACCTCCCCTCAATATGAATGGGCTTGGAGCGTAAATCCACCACGCTACTACAGTGCGAATCGGGGGATTGGCGGATTGTAACGACCGCCATCTATTGACAGCAACCGGGACCGACTGCGTAACGTGCTCTCCGAAGCACGGAGTCAGTGATAGTTAATGTACTTAAGTCAGAAAAAACTCATCGGTACACACCCGGATTCAAACCACGGCCACATGGCCTTAGTATAGATTTGAAACAGGTTCGCTGCGTTCGGGCTATCACGACACTTTTATTTAATCGGTATAAAAAACAGTCCAGACATCGGTAATATAAAAGAAGAAAAATAAATAGTTACACAACTGCTACAAAAAAATTTTAAAAAAAGTTACCGTACCTAATCTAGGGTTGGGATTTCCAATTTAAATGTATTTTAAAAACGTTAGTTTTTGTAAAGATGAAAAAAATGTAGTACTTTTTATGAATTATAAGCTGAGGCGCAACGAGATTGAAGCGTATAAAAAAAAACAACCCAGACGTATTGAATATGCTACTAATATTATAAATATGAAAGATTGTATGTTTGGATGTTCGAGTACTTGGATGTTTGTTACTCAATCACGTAAAAACGACTCAATGGATTTGGAGCAAACTTTACAGTAATATAGGTTATACGTCAAAACAACATATAGACTACTTTTTATTCCACAAAAGGCATAGCTCATGTATGGGATAACTGTTTATTCATAAAACGGCTAAACGGATTTTGTTGGAATTTAATAAAAACGAATTTCAAGGTTTGAAATAACACGCAGGTTAAATTTCATCTCGGAAAAATACACGGTTCTTGTGGGATGGCATTCCTTAAATATTTAAATTAAACGTATTTATCTATATTTTGACATGTATTTAATAATCAACGCGGGTGAAACCGCGGGCGGCCGCTAGTCGCTAGTAAATAATTTAATTTTTTTTTTCTTCAGAAGTGAAGTTCGGGCAATAGTGTTTGCATTTAAATCTTCGATAATTGCCTGTAAAAAGTGTTTTTTTAGTATTGACAAATTTGTAACTTTATAAGAAATATCCAGCATTAATTATGTTTGCCCTTGGCGTTTTATTACTTTGTAGCAATGTCAAATATTTGCAAAACTTTTTTAACTATTATTTTCAATAAAGTAAAAAAGCTTTTGGCTGTGACTTTGCATGGCTTTCAGGGTCTTATTATTTACTTTATGTCATCTATTTTTCATATTACCTTCTTGTTTACTCAACACATAAATATTAATATTTGTTAATAACTTAAGATCTTCTTGCATTTACGAAGGTAAGAGTATATTAAAGGTTATAATTTGAGATTAGGACTTTATTGAAAATATGTATGCCCGAAATATAAGTAAATACATATTTGTGGTTAAGTAGTAGTACAAAAGTGTACATCAATTTTAATATGAATAAAAATATGCTATTTTTGGAACTATACTTGTTTTAGCGCATCAAGGGAAAAGATCAGAGTGAATTTTCAGCATGTGAAGAATTATATACGATATATAGTTTTAGGAAAATTCTAAGAGTTTTTCTTGCAATCTAGTCGCTAAAGACTATTGCATAATAATTTTAAAATAAGTGTCAAAGTAAGCCCAGTTTTCCCGAATACACAGTCGAGCACGTTTAAGTACACTACGCTAGCTTACACAGCGACAGGTGAATATCGCTTTTAATATCACTACATATTATAAAATAAAGTCCCCCGCCGCGTCTATCTGTCTCTCTGAACGCGATAAACTCAAAAACCAGCGAACGGATTGGCATATTGTTGACACCAATGGACAGAGTGATTCAAGAGGAAGGTTTGCGTGCATAATTTATTAATGTTTTGTGCAAATTTGTTGAAATATGACGATTGTTGTTGAAGAAGTCGGAAAAAATCAAGCCGGCTGGGATCTTTCATCGAAAACGCTGCCTAATCCTTTTGAGATATAACAAAATAATGTATAGAGAAATTGTGTATCTTATATAGGACTAAAGAAAAGTCCGGGATGGCATACGTCTATCTTTTATGGATAGCTTACTACGCCTATTTTTATGTTTGAAAAAATGGTGTCGTATGATGAGGTAATTGGAAAGCAATTTATACGGATACAGTATTAATCCTTATCAAATTAAATTCGTTATTTACGTTCAGCATTCTATGCACATTATGATCGCCTTTTACACAATACAATTTAAATTAATATCTTAGGAGCTACCGCGAAATACAAATATCGCGCGACCAGCCGGGCGGCCATACGGGACCCATTTATTCTTTACTTTTACAAATATTTATAAAATTGGAAATACTTTAAAAATACTCCAAGTAGGATGAACTTACATCCCCGTTAAAGATAATTAAATGCAATCCACATGTTCGACGCAACAATCTATGACACTAGGTATACGACAGAAAAAATATTATAGCTTATATAATCTGCTACCCGTGCGAAGCCGGGGTGGGTCGCTAGTAATGTTATATTTATAATGCTTCTATATTCTCCTATAAATTTTTGTACACTTAATTTTTCAAATAGCCCCAAATGCGTCATATCTGGAAATCGTGGAGGTCATCGTTTAGGGTCATGCGTGCCTATCCATTTCTCGAGAAAATGACCGTTTGAAAAAGCTCTAATTACTACATTATTACGTGCTGGGGTTCTATTCAATTTTTGACGTTTATGCTAGGACAAACCGTCAAGTTTTTTGAGCACTTGTAACATTATATCTTGAAATTTTTCTGTGTTTAAGTACTTACTCCATATTAATGAAAAGCAAAAACCCTGTGTGTGATGTCGTGATTACCGATTAGTAGCGAGCACGCTTCTTGTTTAGAAGGGCCGTAGTTCGAATCCAAGGGCATGTACCAATGAGTTTTTCTAACATATACAAGGTGAGATTTTAGTAACCGGCCAACATTTTTCTAGATGTTAGGTATCACCAATAGACCTCATTGCGTAAATAAAAATATGGGTTACATTTTCATAATAAATTATTTTATCTATAGTGTGCCTTGCAACGGAATGGGGCGGCGGGCATGAATGGTAACTAGAGTTATTGGTTTTTTCGGGAAAGGTTTCTGTAGTAATATCTCAATATTTTTCTATAGAACGATACTGAAAGGAAACAAGACGGCTATCGGTTTTCTACCAAAGATCATTATATTAAAATTTAGCTGGTCATTAAAACCTCAACCTATATACATAACTATCATTGACTCAGTGCATCGGACAGTACGTTAAGACATCGGTCCCGATTGCCACCAACAGATGGCAGTCGTTAAAATCCACCAACCTACACTTGAGCAGCGTGGTGAATTAAGCTCCAAGCCCCCTCATCCCTATGGTAAGCCTAAACCCCTGCAGTGGGGCATCAATGGGCTGAATGTATGTTGTATAAAAATCTAACAATTAAACGAAAATCGAACTTGATTGTGAGACTCCGTCGCCCTTAGGGGCCGTCCATTAATCACGTGATCTTTTTTTTAAGCATTTTTTAACCCCCCCTCCCCCTTGGTGATATATGGTGAGGTTTAAGACTACCCCCCCCCCCCCCCACCCAACATCACGTGTATTATTAGTATCTACAAAAATTCTTAAATTTTTTAGAATATTTTAAAATATTATCTTAAATACGGGTATAAAGTATAATCTTATTTTATTCTGAAATTAAGGACCATTATAAAAATGTCTAGACAGAAAAGTTGCAGGTTGTTTTTGATTGGTATAAAAATAATAAACGAATGGTGTACACTACATGCCGCTTTTCGATTTAAAAATAACGCGGTTGAAAAAATAAATACTCGTGATATCTTACTACACCCCCCTCCCCCCTTGTGACATTTCGTGATTTTTGTCAAACCCCTCCCCCCCCCCCCCCTTTCAAGCCTCACGTGATTAATGGACGGCCCCTTAAGGGATTAGTTTGCGACCACGCGACCAGCAGTGGTTATTTGCGACTACACATTCCACTATTCGACCAATGGTTTTCGTCCTTATAATTGCAATTATGATTGTAAAAAATTTCGATCAATTTTGGATCGTCCTACAAACCAACGAGAAAACTGTCTGCGCTCTTGGTCCACGGGAAGTTAGAGCTTGTATACAATGTTTCCATCTACGTAGTAACATTTGTAATTATATCGTTGTAATATTTTTCTCATTGTCGCTTTGTGAATTTCTGTATTATTTGCAGCTTCAAGTAAAGAAGCTTTTGGAAAATCCTCAAAATATTCTAATACGCAATGGCAATTAACCAATAAAATTGATTTTACATTCGAATGCTCTTTTATGAAAACACCATAAATATATGAATTGACTAAAAGCTCTCTTCTACGTTTACCGTCTAACCATTTATAGTTTAGCTAGCTGATGCAAGATGGTGAGCTTCAGTTCCGAGAGGTTCCCGCACGCCGGTCTTCATTCCCGCGAAATTATATCTGACATTTTCTATACTGTGAAGGGACATTTATGACTATTAAAATCAAACGTTCCTATTAAATTAACTTACTCTATGGAAAACACAGACAATAAGGATTGGGTATTTTAGTATTTTATTTATGGATTTTCAAGAAATAAATGTTCAAAATTAATAGCTGATGATGCCAATACTACTAATTATATGTTCTATACGTATTATACTTGTTTATATAGCCGTCGACAGCTGAGGGCCAAGTGTGAGTTTTTTACTATTAACTGTGTCGTATGCGTTTTTCATAATTTGTATGGAAACTGGTACAGCACATCTAGCGGTAGTTTTAGGTAACTACGAGTTTCCATACAAATTACGGAAAACGCATACGGCACAGTTAATAGTAAAAAAACTCGCACTTGGCCCTCTGTATGTAATAGTGACGTCATATTAATGTTTCACGTTTTCTTTTTACATCTCTGTTATTACGCTTTCAAAAAAATTCATTTTTTCTGTTGAATAAGAACACTTATTTATGTAAATAGAAAAAAATTTAAAGGTCATATTTGACCAAAAAACTACTTATACAAATTTTATTTTATCAGAAGACATAAATTTTCTAAATACAATTTACGTTTCAATATATGCCCATATTGCCCCATTTTAGAAAAAAGACTGTGTATAATTTAATTTATTATAATTATTTTATATATACCTAAGGTGTCGTGATAGCCCGAATGCATCGAACCTGTTTTAAATTTATAAGAATCCGGGCGTGTACAGATGAGTTTTTTCTGACTTAAGTATATTAACTATCATTGACTCCGTGTCTCGGAGAGCACGTTTAAGTAGTCAATCCCGGTTGCTGTCAATAGATGGCGGTCGTTACAATCCCCAACCCGCAGTGGAGCAGCGTGGTGGATTTAAGCTCCAAACCTTCTCATCTTGAGGGGAGGCCTAAACCTCAGCAGTGGGGTATAAAAAGGGCAGATAGAATGGATGGATTATATATACGTACATAATTTAATTTCATTATAATTATTTTTAAATTAAAATATAATCTATATTGTATACATAATTATAAAATGTTATTAAAATGTGATTAAAACGACAAAAAATCAGCTGTGCAGTGTACAGGGGGGCGCCGGACGTGAGCTGAGTCGTGGCCCTTTTGGCATTGCTTTTATTTATTGTGTTGTAGTTATTGTATTTATGATTTGTATGTTAGCATGTCAAATAAAATATTTCTTTCTTTCTTTCTATTTATATTAATTATTAATAATAATAATTTCAAATTATATTAGGAATCATTTAAAATTAAACTCTACTAGTTATAAAAAGAACCTATGTGATGTACAAAGGTATTAATTACAATGCATTTGACGTAATCTGACTTACTTTTTATTGGGAAGATGCATTCTAACTGAAGATCGAATTGTACCTACTAGAATTGTATTTGTCTTACTTGCAGAACAAATCATTGGCGTCGATAATTTGGTACGAGAACACGAGTTCTGACTTTATTTTAGAACACCATGTCTCTATTTTAGTAGTTTTAAAAATAACGATTTTTCCCTGTGTATGTTTTTCTAGGGCGCCATTTTACGACCCTCCATCACATACATCCTCTCTATTTGCAGATGCCTCCACATACCTTTTTACGCTTTTGCCACTACATATTCTTTCAAATTACATCGTTCTTGTATGAGCAACCAATGAAGGATCTTACCTATTCATACAGGATGAGGTTTTAATGACCAGCCAAATTTTAATATAATGACCTTTGATAAAAATCCGTTGGCCGTCTTGTTCCTTTTTAGTATCGTTCAATAGGAAAATATTCATTTAAGACTACGTAAACCTTTCCCGAAACCAGCAACATACTAGTCACCGTTCTCGAGGGCGCCAGTGCACGTGCACGCGCCGCGCCCACATGCCCTATGCGCCACCCTTTCGCTCTATGTAAGTCGAAGGTAGCCAAATTTTGTTAAAAAATATTTAGGATATAATTATTGATTAAGAATATTTAATCTATATTTTTATTTACGTAATGAGGTCTATTGGTGATACCTAACATCTATAAAAATTTTAGCTGGTTACTAAAGTCTCATCCTGTATGATGTATTTAATGACTTGCCAGTTCGGTTGACTCTAAACGTATTTGTATAATATAAAATTGTATCAAAAAACTTGCGATGAATGTATATATCTGAAGAGGTATTCATACGAATTTTTGAGTGAAGGTGATTCTTTTAGTGGGGGATCGGGATCTATAATATTATTAAAATTTTCTCAGTTAATCCATTTCAAAGGCCAATCAACACCTCACCTAAGACCAGAGCCACCACGAGACGAACGAGCGAAGCTGGAAATGGCCTCTTCATCAGTTTCCCCTCACTCGCTTTCAGGTTCTTGATATACCACGTCTACGTCGATACCTTCCACATTCATTTGTAGGTCTTCACTTCATCATCGTCAATATCTTCACAACTGGAGCAGTCATGGTTTACTAATAACTCCGATATTTGAAGGTTTCTTAAACCTGAAAAACAACAAATTTGATGTGTCGAGTGCCCAAAGTATCATAGGTGAATAAACTGTTAAATTAATTTTCTTAAATAATAAACTTTTATCACTGTTTTCACTTAATATACACCATCAATATTTGAACTTTTAAAAACAATAAAATAAAATAAAAATACCAAAAACATAATTAAAACAAATATTTACCTTGTTGATTTACCGCCATGTTGAGGCTCGCAAAAACAGTTTGATTGAAACAATTGCAAACAAAAGTAAAAACTATCCAAATGAGCAATAGACACCTGTGAGTGATGCCGGGGGTCTCAGGAGGATATATTATAAAGAATATATAAATAAATCTTGTCTGGTACTCACAATACAAGCTTTGCTTAGTTTGGAACTAGATGGCGCTATTGAGTTGTCCCAGGTATTATTATCATAAACTTTAACAATGAACGTCCATCCCGACTACGGAACCCTTCACTGTGCGTTTTCCGAAACGCACTTGGCCGGTTTAATTTTTTATCTCCTTCAATTATCACGACATTATTTAATAACATGTCTCAATCGATTCACTATCACAAGAAGCCGGATCTAGTTATAAAATTAATCAAACTTTAATATATTTTTAATTTACTTTCAATTATATTACAACTTAATATTGTAAAAGCGTTTTATCAAACTGTCAACAAATTGAACACGTACTAAATTGAGACGTCATTTTAAATTGGGCGAATAATACCTCTTACAGTACCGTCAGTGTTATATATATTATATTATTAAGTATTTAACATCAATGTTTAGTAAAGTAGGCACGATTTCCTGAATAAAAACGACGGAATCAACGTCACGCAAACGCGAAAGGCTTCAACATTGGAATTATAGGGATTACGTTAATCTATAAAACGGATAATATTATTTAATTTAAACATTAAGAATAATGAATGGAATATAAAATACGGAATGGTGATGTCTGTTTTATGAATAATGTGTTAATTGATTAATTTATTTTAATTTATTTATTAATTAGGGCTGCTGACGCATTTTTGGATACGTACCTACCTGTTTGAGGCGGTGTGAAATTTTGTGTAAAACTTGTTTAGCAATGTCTGAACGTGAAATCGAAGACCTGGGAAAGATGGTGGGGCATTATCGACCCTTGATATATTGAAATTTCGATTTTTTTAAATATATTTTGAATTTAATAATATTTTAATTTGGCATTTAAAATAGATAATAAATACGCCAGATTATTGGTGCTGTGGAGGCATTTTAATGTATTCAGGCAGTTTAAAAATTATAGTCTGTTAATTTAGAAAAAATATATTTATATTAGATATATCATATAGCAACGTAACTTTAAATTCTGTCATGAATTAAAAAAAATAAAAAAATATATATATAATAGTATCAAGAGGTAGTCTTGTACTATTGTATGTCTTTGATCTATTATGAAAATATAGATCCATGGGAGAACATTTCCAATATACCCCGAGTATCTATGCTAGAATGTGCAAGTCATGTAAATTTTTAGTGTCCATCTGTCCGTCTTTTTGGCGAGACGAAGTAACTATGCACAGTATACAGGGTGTTTGGTGCATCGTGTGCCAAATCGAATTTGATGACTGGAGGGGTCTTTGGCTACCTCTTCAGCCCCCATAAAAAAATCTTGCTCAAACTGATTTTTTTAGAATGATTTTAAATTGTTTTGGGTGAAAATTTATAAAAGTCTGCATTTAAATTTTAATAAAAAAAAAAGTTGTCAGGAATTACTAAATTTTCTTTTTAATCTTTAATTTGTAACATATTACGCTTCTTTTGAAACTAAAATTACTCACCAGCGACATCTAGTTTTTTTTTTACAGCTCAGAAAAAAATTTGTTACTTAAAAAAATAGGCTTGTACCTAAACTTTCCATTTTAATAAAAAAAAAAACTAAAAGTAATCATGTTCTTCCAATTTTTTAAAAACATCTCTGGGCTATACCCTTTCTAATGGTGTGCAATATGCCATTAAAAGTAATCAGTAACATCACTAATTTTAAAATTTTCTAAACTTAGTCGTAATTTTCTAATATTCCACAGGTGAAATAAAAACAAGTTTTTAATAAAACTCACAAGCAAATAAGAATTTTAAATTTCGTAGGTTTCACTTGAAATAAAAAAAATACATTTTAAACATTTATTTCGTAATTTTTACAAATCTTGCTCAAATTGTTCACCTCTTTTGCGAATGCAGGCACGACATCTTTCACGTATTTTTACAGTTGTAGTCCGAAGCCGCATTTCGTTCTTAATTGTATTAAAGGCCGCTTCTATGCGTTGTATTAGTACCTCTCTCGTTGGGACTTCTGTGGCGTATACTAGCTCTTTGGCACGTCCCCAGACATAATAGTCTAACGGAGTTAAGTCTGGGGAACGTGGCGGCCATGCAATAGGCCCATCGCGCCCAATCCACGAATTGGGGAACACATTGTCGAGGTATTCCCTCACAGTTAAACGCCAATGCGCGGGACAGCCGTCGTTTTGAAAGACTATGGGCACATCTTCATTAAACACGGGCACCTCGGCCAACAATTCCGGCAGATCATTTTGCAGGTATTCCAAATAATTATTGCCATTAATGTTATCAGGCAGGTAATGCGGTCCAATTACCTGACTCCCAATCACTCCCGACCAAACGTTCACACTAAATCGTCTTTGAAAAGATTTCTGTCTTTTGGCATGTGGGTTTTCCCGTTTCGGTGCCCAGTGGTGTAAATTGTGTAAGTTGAGAATTCCTTCTCTGGTAAATTTGGATTCGTCCGTCCACAGTATACTTTTAAAAAAATCAGGATTATCCACATCTGAGTGTAATAAAAACCGACAAAAGTGCACTCGTCTGGCAAAGTTTATTGGCAAAATTTATGCAAAAACTTGTTTTTATTTCACCTGTGGAATATTAGAAAATTACGACTAAGTTTAGAAAATTTTAAAATTAGTGATGTTACTTATTACTTTTAATGGCATATTGCACACCATTAGAAAGGGTATAGCCCAGAGATGTTTTTAAAAAATTGGAAGAACATGATTACTTTTAGTTTTTTTTTTTTATTAAAATGGAAAGTTTAGGTACAAGCCTATTTTTTTAAGTAAAAAATTTTTTCTGAGCTGTAAAAAAAAAACTAGATGTCGCTGGTGAGTAATTTTAGTTTCAAAAGAAGCGTAATACGTTACAAATTAAAGATTAAAAAGAAAATTTAGTAACCCCTGACAACTTTTTTTTTTATTAAAATTTAAATGCAGACTTTTATAAATTTTCACCCAAAACAATTTAAAATCATTCTAAAAAAATCCGTTTGAGCAAGATTTTTTTATGGGAGCTGAAGAGGTAGCCAAAGACCCCTCCAGTCATCAAATTCGATTTGGCACACGATGCACCAAACACCCGGTATATTTCTACTAAGTTTAATAGTGTCCCAGAATGTTAGCTTATGCGAATGCTAGAAGCACCGACTTATATGTACCTACCTAGGTACATATAAGTCGGTGCTTCTTATTCTTACCGACTTATACGTACCTAGGTAGGTACATATAAGTCGGTGGCTAGAAGCAACTAACTAATTGAACGATCCTAATTTTGAGCTACGCCATTCTTATCCACTCCTATCCTGCTAGAAAATAGAGGCGATGACGTCACATTTTTTTCAATATGATAATAGTCGGTAGTGTATTGAACGTTTAAACGTCCGCACGTAACCAATCAAAACAACAATCGCTCTATTATAACAGGTTAATAGCTCTATATATCGGTGTTCATGATATTACTTTACGAACCGGATGCGTCGTCGGTCACGAAATGTCTGCATAATTGTGAAGTCCGTGTTATTTTCGGCCGGAAGAATGTTAAACTATAAACAAAAACTTAAATAAATCGGAAAATATGAAAAACAAAACAAAATATATAAAATAAAACAAATAATTAAATAAATAATTAAACAAATAATTAACAAATATTACAAAACAAACTTGTCATTCCAGTACCCCGCTAAGTTATGAACGCGAGCTCAAGAAAGATGTTAAATAAAATTAGGTTTATAAAAAACCGGTCAAGTGCGAGTCGGACTCGCGTTGGAAGGTTCCGTAATATCACTCATCACATTACCTGCTACGGTTTTCTTTAAATCTGAATCAAAAGGTTAAAAAGTTGAAACGGACTTCTTCGTACCTATAAATATAGGCTTCAATAGTTAACTACTTGAATAGTAATCAATATGTATTTTGTTCTCAGTGATATTAAACAAGACATTTTATACGGTTTTTCTCTTCAAGAATATTTTCAGTTTCCCGTAGGAATTGAAAGATTTTCTTTTAGATTTTTTGGTAAACAACGAGTGAGGCTCTACATTTCGTATTATTTTAAATTTTAGGCTGAGTTGTTTCAGTTAGGGACAGGGTTCGATTTTCGTATATTTTTTTCTTTAATATTTATTAAACTATGTATTATAAAATTATAAAAAAATGTGTTTATATTTCCCATAGCGTGCATTTCCATTTGGTAGGTATTTTGTTTCTTCTATGCACCTACTGCTCATTCAACGAGTAAATGATTGTCACTGAACTGAGAGGAAAATTTCGTGACCCTCACTTTCTAGACGATTGCCTTGCCGACGTTTAAACCTTGATTATTTACCTGTCTAAACATAGAGTCAGCATTAAAAAGTCAATATAAAAATCACCTAACTGTTCGGTTATAATTCACGCATACAGACGGTTAGTAGGTACACGGCGAAGCGAGAGCGTTGGGCTGTTTAGTCACTAGTACAAGTCTATTATTACGTAACCCATTATTTTATCGCGTGGTTTTATCTTCTTCTAGGAATGTAAATAATTAAAGCGTTCTTAAAATATCGATTAGCGGATAGTTTTTGATTTGCTCTCGTACAGTTCGTTATAGATGTAAAAATTTTAACTTTTCTATATATACTTGGCTTACCCCTCCCACCCTCAACCTCGGCAAGTAGTAACTACAAAATATAGTGTATATATTCACAGAGAATTTACCATAATATAATATTATATATATTAATGTATGCTATTACTGACAGCATAAATTTTCCTATTAGTATCTGATACGGAAATATTCACAATGTTAGCAAAGCGTGAAAATGTGTTCGATCCAATGACCAGGAAAACAGTTTGAAGATCAATATCTCGAAAGTCAAATTATATGGAAAATCATCGATAGGAACGTGCCTTAGAATGAGAAAATTTTTAGGTAGGTATGTTTTTCTTGGATAAATTTTTAATAGTTCTAGGACGAAATTAGTAAGCTAGTGATTTTTAAAGATATTATTTTCTATAGGGTATTTTCTCATTTAAATATTACCTAGCATTTGATACTGTAGAAGTTAGATCATTTAAACTTTCACTTATTTAAAGTTTCTTAACACATTATAAAAAAAATGATTTTGCCATCTAAGTTTCTTGTCACAATGACGACCACTAGGCTAGTGGGTAGCGACCCTGCCTGCGAAGCTGGAGGTTCCGGGTTCGAATACCAGGTCGTGTCAGTATTTATATGATGAATATTAATACTGGTACCGGGTCTTGGGTGTTATATGTATGTGGTGTTTTCGCTAGGTACCCATAACACAAGCTAATGCTTAGTTTAGGGCCTAGACGTTGTTGTGATCTATACGTTATTATTATTAATAATTTCAATAACTTCTTTTAATTATGTAAGTAGTTTTTGGGTCAATAATTCATAAGTGTAACGCTGTAACAAATTGGTCTTATAATTTTCTATAAAATTTCTTAAAAAATTCTAAACGAACCGATTAAGTGCGATTCACTCTTTTTTGGATCGGAGAAGATAATGACAAAATTGACACAAAGCAGAATTTCGGAACATATCTGTTATTGTAAAATTTTTAAAGCCTAGTTTTCACGGTACGAGTTTTACCTTCAATTTTTAATATTTTTAACGATAAAAGTTGAAATTTTTTTTTCGACAAGCTTGAATACAATTTGAAAAGAATCAATGATTTCAAGATGGCGGCATATGAATGAAAGTCACAAGGGAAAACAAAACAATAAATAATAAACAACAATTTTGTATCCTAGCAATAAATATATTAAGAAAAAATGTGGAGAGACAGATTTACAGGCGATGACTTGGCGGTAACTATATTATTAATGTAGTGTCTTGCACTTCGATATCATAATATCACGGTTTGTGGCATTGATGAGCGAACGTCGTCGTTAAGGCCCGGTTCTCACAAAAATTAGAGGGAGAGACACTACGCGGCGGTACCCCAAAGAAAAAAGACACCAAATACATTGTAAAATTTTTGTCGTTTGCTCTTATACATTTAAAAAAGTTTTTTTTTTGTAATATTGAAAAATTTGGAAATAAAATCATAAATAAAACCATTGCTTTCCAAACACCTTTGTTGGGCATCTTATGGCGTTGTTGATTTTTACGCGAAATAATACTATATAGAGATATTGAAATAACAATTAAATTCATTTATAAATATCATTTGTGTTAAAGTGTGTTATTTTGTTTAATTATTTTGGTTATTTTTCATTTAAGAATCAATGTGATCCCTGCCACTCGCACTGGTCGAACTTACACGGCAGTGTACTTGTCTAAACGGTAAAGTCAGTCGTTAAAGGTTTATTGACAGTGCTTCTAAACATTTACTAACCAATGTGAATCCGTTTAATTTATATTTGTCGGCTTGTTTAGCAATTGAAAGCGACAAAAGGCGACCTCATTTTCGTTTGATTTTTTTAAAGTCATTGGTTATTTGACACCTTTAAACGATAAAAGGAAGAGAGAAACAAAAAGGTAACTGGCATAAAAAATAAAGTTACAATATAATTTAAATCTAAATAACTTATAGGTATAGTTCCAATCAAGGTTTATGGCGGATCCGAACATAGGCACAAGTCGCGTTGCAGTAACCAGTTTTAGGTGTAGCGAGACGCAGTGGAGCGAGGGATATATGACTGTACCTGCGCAAGAACGTTTAAAGCGTTGCATTCCGATCTGCCATAAAGTTTGAGGCGAACTATACCAAAATAATTTACAGTCAGTATAAGGCGTCGATAACGCCTTCCGAACACTGATATTCTGTGGATGAGGATCAGGCGCGTAACAGCCTCGGAAAACGAACAGGTAATTAATTAATGACATTCTGTCACTATTTTTAAGAAGATTCGACAAGTAATTGATTCACTTTTTAATCGATAGTTCCCCATACTGTAAAACGCTACATCAGTTTGCTTTCAAGTTCCATTTGAACGACAAAAATAGCGTTGTGAAAACTGGGCTTAAGGCAATTTAGATACTACGAAACTGTGTACAGCGATTTATTATTTTTAATTGCTTTAATAGTCTTTTAATATTGAAACCAATACATACATGGTTTTTAGGTTTTAAACGGTTTGTGAATTTTTATATTTCCTAAATAAATTATTTATTTATTTTATTTATTTAATTACATAACGATTCTTTATAAACAAAAACAAAGCGTCATTAAAAAATTAAATTTCTAAACGCATTTTAGTGTCGACAATGTTTTAGAAATGTATCTACCTGAATTGAAGGTGTATTATGAGATATAAAATGTTTCTTTTGCTTTTAAAAATAGAAAAAAATCGGCTATGAGAGACAGATGGACTATTCTATGCATAAATCACAACTCCATTAAAGTTCAATAATAATAATACCTGGCACATTCCACACAGCAGCGCCATCTTTGACGACCGCTTAGTCTAGTGTGTAGCTACCCTGCCTACGAAACTGGAGGTCCCGGGTTCGAATCCCAAGTCGGGTCAGTATGTATATGATAATAATAATAATAACGTATACATGACAACAACGTCTAGGCTCCAAACTAAGCATTAGCTTGTATTTTGGGTACCAAGCGAAGACACCACATATATATAACAACCAAGACCCGGTACCAGTATCGATATTCATCATATAAATACTGACTTGACCTGGGATTCGAACCGGTATTTCGAATGAAAACAAAGAAATGAATATTGGTACTGGTACCGGGTCTTGTTTGTTATAGGTAGGTATGTAGGTATGTGGTGTCTTCGCTTGGAACCCAAAACACAAGATAGTGCTTAGTTTGGGGCCTAGACATTGTTGTGATGTATACGTTATTATTATTATTATCATCTAGTCCCAGTAGCAAATATTATGCTTGTCTTATATGTTTTTTTATAATATATACATATATAGATATTTACTTTTGACGTCCATGCAGACAGGTTTTATTTCAAAACGAACAAACAATCATTAAATCCGGTTTCAATCCTTCAATGGTTTTCACAAACAAATCCTTAGCAGGTATGCAGTTAGCAATCGATAACCCTTGCTTGCAACCGTAAAAAAAAAATAAGAACCTACACTCGCGAAAACTCCTATTCGTACATTCGCCGCTGATTGGTCGAAGCGAAAAAGCGACGCATATACTATTTTCCTGTTAGCAAGAAAGAGACGCGAAAAGCCCTTTTCGGCCTCTGTCCCTTCGCGCATCGGCCCGTGAAATTAGAACTCGCCCTAAACGAATCTAACGATTATTTTATTATCCCTTTTGCGCTAAGATTTGTTCCTTGCTCACTCAAACAAAAATAAAAGGTGAATAAGGCCTCGTAAAGGCTAGAAGGAGAACATAAATTTTCGTAAGCATTTAGGGTTAAGTGGGGATTGGCTTATTTTTCGGCCCTTTAAGTACGGCTCGACGCGTCCGGTCCGCTGGACCCACTACGGGGGTTCTTAAAGATATTGAGACGTAAAAGAATCTTTGCGTTGATTTTTGTATCGTTATAGAGGTTAGTGGATGCTTATAATTTATTTTTTTAGATTTTCACTTGAAAACTACCAACATATTTTGGTTATTAGGTTTTCCCCGTCTGCTATACTTTATAACCAAAAAAGTACGAATTGACTAGAAGCTTTCTTTTGTACTTACCGTCTACGCACTCATACTCTAGCTAGCTCGTGTAAGATGGCGAGCTTCAATCCGAGTTTAGTGCGCAAGGTCCCCGCGCGCCGCTCGTCACCCCCGAGAAATCCCCGCCAACCCGAAAATTGCGTAAAGTCATTTCGATACTGTGAATTGACATTCATGACTCTAATAAAACCGTATTAAAAATTAAAACCATACGCTGCTGTCTATACTTATCTATAACATAAAAGTAGGAATTGACTAGACACCCTCTTCTGCGCCTACCGTGTAACTATACTCTAGCTAGCTGATGTGTACCCGTTTCGAGATGGCGAGTTTCAGTCCGAGTTTAGTGCGCGATATCGCCGCGCGACTGCCTTCACCACAGCGAAATTGAGTTGGACATTTTCGATACTGTGAAATGATATTTCTGACTCTATCAAAACCAAACGCTGCTGCCAAATTTATTTACTTTATGCTTATAACATATTACAGTATATTTGAATGTTTGCTTAAGAAGGTATCGAACAATAATACATTGCATGGTGTATTCTAGCCCGAAGTGCAACGAACCTGTCACAAATTTATAAGGCCATAGGGCCATGGTTCGAATCCGGGCGCGTACCAATGAGTTTTTCTGACTTAAGTTCATAACGATCACTGACTCCGTGCCTCGGAGAGCACGTTAAGCAGTCGGTTCCGGGCGCTGTCAATAGATGGCGGTCGTTACAATCCCCAACCCGCAGTGGAGCAGCGTGCTGGATTTAAGCTCCAGCCTCCCTCACCCTGGGGGAGGCCTAAGTCCCTGCAGTGGGGTAAAATGGGCTGGAGAATTGAAGTGAAGAAGAATATGGTGTATTCTACGAGTACATTGCTCAAACAAGATGTTATAGATTCTTTTTTAGTTAATAATTTCTTTCGGTTTCTTTTTAATTTTTCTATTATCTATCATAAGCATTTAGTTATAGGTTGTGTTGTTATCCGATAAACATGAAATCCATTTTATTCTTATAAATGCGAATATCAATTTGTTTGTTTGTCTCTTTCCACGTCGTAACGGAGTAACGAAACAACATAAGGGCTTAAACCTCCAACAGAGCGACGCTGATGTCTTTCACGTCAGCACGTAGAGAACTTCATACAAAACGCGCTGCTGATTGTCAGCGAAGAAGCGCCGACCTACGCGACAGACATCAGTACCTAGTTAAAGGGACGGAGAGTATCATAAACTCCTATACGTTATTTAGGTGGATGGTTTCCACGGGATATACTCATAATCGAATTTGAGCCTTATTGATAGTAAAATTTTGATTTCAAGACATCAAAGCCAAGGCCCCCGTTACGATAAGATGAGATTCCATTTTTAAATAGCGCAAATAGTCTCCGACTAAACTGACTGTATGACAGGCGCCAGATGGGCACACAGACAGACAGACAGACAGACAAAACGCAATTATAAGGGTTCCGTTTTTTGGCTATTTGGCTATAAGGAAACGTAAAAAAAATTAACATTCGATTTTTTGCTGATTACTAATAGCCATGTTAACTTGTCCTTAACTTTTATTTGACAAAACATAGAATTAATTATTTAAATCTTTACTTCGATTTTCAAAATTTAATATGTATGATAAATTAGTTACTATACTTTTACCTATATTTTAGTTATTTAACGTTTTACAGTGTCTCCCAAGGAAATAATAATACAATACAATAATACATGGGACAACCCACACAGCGCCACCTAGTCCCAAAGTAAGCAAGTATTATGCTTGTGTTATGGGTTACTAGACAACTGATATATATACTTAAATACTTTTTTTTTAATAATATATACATAGATAAACATTATACACCCAAACCCGGAACGAAATAAACATGTTCATGCACACAAATATTTGTCCCGGGCGGGAATCGAACCCGCGACCGTTGGCTCCGCAGTTAGGGTCTCTAACCACTCGGCCATTCGGTCGTCATATGTTGAACGTTTGTATTTAATTCACCGACATATATGTAATTTCATTATACATACCTACTTCTAAGTAATAACGCATGCGCATCGTTATAGGTACCTACCTAATTCTGTTTAGTACCTATCGGAAAGAGTTTTTTGCCTGTCATCCAAAGATTTCTTTCTGGTGGGTTCCTGTCATTCACTTTCTTGTATTTTCGAATCATTGTCAAATTAAATTAATTAACATTTTCAACAAAAGTACGAATTGATCAGAAGCCCTCTTCTGCGTTTACCGACCGTCTAACCACTCATACTATAGCTAGCTGGTGTAAGATGGCGAGTTTTAGTCTGAGTTTCAGTGCGCAAGGTCCCCGCGCGCAGCTCTTCACTCCCGAGAAATCCCTGCGCGCCGGTTTCAACCCCGCAAAATTGCGTAAAGTCACTTCGATACTGTGAACAGACATTTATGACTCTATTAAAACCAAACGCTGTTGTCAAATTAATTTACTCTATGAAAAAAGATATGTTTAATGGTGATATTTTCGTTACCTTCAGAATTTTAGGTTTTTCTTTAGTGAAAATAATTAAATGCGTGTTTTTCTTTAGTCAATAGTAAAATAAGGCTCCACAAACTCATAGTCTTAGCGGGGCAATCGCCGGTTTCAACCCCTGAAAATTGCATAATGTCACTTCGATACTGTAAACTGACATTTGTGACTTTATTGAAACGTTTGAAACCATTAGTTCCGGTTCCATGATTAAAACCTCATTAAAACCATTTTCGAAAAAATATCTAGGTTAAAACAATGAATATAGTTACATATGGATATCGCGTTGTGACCCCAAAAATGTCAACAAAACTTTTCTACCACAGACCAAATATAATAATAATAATAATAACACACACAATCACAACAACGTCTTGGCCCCAAACTAAGCATTAGCTTGTATTATGGGTACCAAGCGAAGACACCACTTACATATAACAACCAAGACCCGGTGCCAGTATTAATATTCATCACATAAATACTGACCCGACCTGGGATTCGAACCCGGGACCTCCAGCTTCGCAGGCAGGGTCGCTGCCCACTAGGCTAATGATGCTAATAATACTTTTTAAAGTTTTTATATTAAAAGCTTAAGTTTTTATTGTGAATTAGAATTTAGGATGATGAACAAGTGAAGGTCTAAAGTACCTAAAGAAAAACGAGAAAAGCAAATACAGATTCGGAAGTGACATTTCATGTTTAATTTGACAAAACGGTTAGATCATAAAGTAAATTAAATTTAACAACAGCGTTTGGTTTTAATCATGGACGTAACAGTACCTAAATACTTCCATGGTTTTATTAGAATCATAAAGGTCAATTCACGGTATCAAGTATCAAAGTGACATTATACAATTTCGCGGAGTTGGCGGGGATTTCTTGGGGGTGAAGAGCGGCGCGCGGGGACTATGTGAACTGAAACTCGTACTAAAACTGACTACCTTACACGAGCTAGCTAAAGTATGAGTGGTTAGACGGTAAACGCAGAAGAGGGCTTCTAGTCGATTCTTACTTTTATGGTTTAAATCAATAATAATGACATTATGGCCTAACTACTCTAAGTTTGGTATTCCGCTTGGGTTGGATTTGTTATTTTGCTCGTTTCGAGGTATGAAACGCTCCATCTCGATTAATCTGTAATCTATGGTTGAAATCTATTTCGATGCTCACAATGTTCGAAAGGGTTGCCTAACTCGGAACGTCTTTTCTTACACACTAAAAGGGCAGTATATTTATTATGTCTTTAAAAACGTCATCATTTTTGAAAATTATTTGTACCTATACTTAATATATTTTCAAAAATGCGACTTTTTTGAATTAACATATACTGAAATATATACCCGTGCCGCCATTTACATGTCACACGTTTGCATTCGAATGTTTTTGTTTGAACGCTTATAATGTTTATTAAAAATTGAAAAGTTAAGGTTTAATAAAAACACTTGTAGTAATAGCGCCATCTATCGTAAAGAATGATAGTTAGTTGTCGATTCGGTGTAGCGCCATCTGTAGTAGTGTATTGCAATTAATTCGATTTCAGATTCCTTCGATTCGCTACATCTATTGGATGTTTGATCTTTAAAGACCATAAAAATTTTAAGCCTTTTTTTATCAAACTCCTCTGTACCTACCAGAAAATTAAAACATCGAAATTGAAAGTATTTTTACGTAACTTCATTTTTGATAATAATTTTCATCAGGGACAGTTTTATTTTTAAACAAATAATTAATAGAGTACATTTGTTCTTTCATCCCAACGCCTGTATTCAACGTTCATTCTAACTTCTATCTTTAAAATAAGAGCTACAACAATCATCCGCTCCTGTTATTTTAGAGTTTGCAAAGTTTCCCAAGTTCATAATTACGAATATTTCGTTGGGAACTCTGTCGAATTAAGTTTAATACAAGAACCCTTTCTTGTTCTAGCAATATCTCGTTAAGGAGTATCTAACTGGGAGTGACTTTATGAACTTTTTAATTAGAATGCTTTACGTGGTGTGCAAATTACGAAACTTCTGTTTAAGGGGGAAACCTTTGGAAGTATAGGTGCTTGCTTATGGATTTGTCTGTATTAACGAAAATATTGTCATTATGATAAAATACAATTATAGATTAACTATAGGGACATATATTGAATTAGATGAACTGTTTTTGATTTTTTTTTTCGTGGTCGTAATGTACGTTTGGGGAAAACATGTCCTATGAACCAAGTATGCTCAAATTAAGTTGTTGTATAAGCCGCCAGAAACAATCCTGCCTTTCGATTGTTATTACAGTCGCGTCTGTACTCTAACATGGACGTGTTGACAGTTCAAGTGATTTTGATTACTATAGTTCCGAATTCTGCTGCGAAAACAGCTCGTGATATAAATATTATGTTATTAACCTTTTGATTAGTCATCAATCAATTGTCTCTGTTAATCAAATGGATCGTGACCTTCAACATGACCAAATAAGGTTAATAAGTATAGTGAATAGGTTAAGGAATATGACGAATGAACATAGTGCGTTTTTTGTTTAGTTGTTTAGTCAAGAAAATATTTTTTTAGAAAATAAACCAATAGACAGTACGCCAGGCGCTAAAGTTTATTTTGAAGAATTGTAAGCAACGGTTGAAGCTCATCAGTGTCAACCTACTGCAGAATCTGAAATTTGCGTACCAACATAATTTTTCCATTCGCGCTAAATTAGCGAAATTAAAAAAAAAACAACAGCTTCGTCTGGTCAACCGAATTTTTTTTTTTTCGAATAACTTTACACACCACGGACGTACGTCCGTGCCCTTGTTTGATTTTATTTATTTTGTTATATCTAATTTATAACTTAATTTTTAAAACATCCACACTCCGCCTCGCCGTTTATGTAGTGAGCTTGCCGCTTACTCCTAAATGCTTAATCGAATTATTATTTTTTTAATTTTTTTTTGTTTTTAATTATTATTATTATTTTTTTATTTTTTTTATTTTTTTTAGTATCTGTTATTTATTTATATTCTTTTTTTTCTATAATAGATTTTTATTATTATTTTTTCTATAATAGATTTTTATTATTATTATTTTTTTGACATGCATACATATTTTGGAAATTGTCTGGTCCCCGCACGCGGCACCGGCTCGCCAGTTGACTTGAGGGTCGGCCATCGCCTCGCTCAACCATTTCTGAGGGAACGCTGCGACCCGACTCTTGGACGTTAAGCGTTCAGCTACCGCGTGCTTGGACGTTAAGCGTTCGGCAATTGTTTTGGACATAGACCTATTTATTATACAATTTTATTCCTATTCTACTTATACACTTGATTGGGATTTTGGGCGATGGACAATGTTTCCAGCTGGTCAACCGATTATCACCGTTATGGTTTCACGATAACGCAAAATATCATACAACACTGCACAATAAACCGTTTGAAAGGTACAGGAGTTACAGTTAGAAATCCTCCGTCTCCCTCTAGTAATATTCTTTGCTCAGAGGATCACCCGACACCAATCGGAGCCTTGCGCCAATTTCACGCGAGAACGCAACAGTATCTTTGGACCCATCGTCCCCACTGCGAACACTAAAAAATCATATCCGTCCATTATGTCCTTTTAGCAAATTCACACGTTAACCCTTAAAATTCAACTTTACATTTTAATGCCATATTTATTTACTACGTATGCATACTTTGTTGAGATATATTTCTTACCTCCACATATAGCCACTACTTCAAACGCAGCAATTTGGATACAGTAAAATCTAAAGTGGTCTCAATTTTAAGTCCAAAACTAAGACCATTAACGTGTATGGAAAACGCAAAATCAGCGGAGTGCGGCAATGAGACCGAATTAGACGTTTTCTTCATTTAACAAATTGATGGGGCTTTGGGAATACATTGTTAAACGCTTCAAACACGAAATTAAGCCTTATCAACATTGACAATGAAATTCAAAATCAAACGACAAACTTATATATCATTCTAAAACACAAAATCGAACGAAATAGATCTTTATGACTTGCAACATAGAATACAAAATACAAAAACACTAACGACATAAATATTATTTGATTTTGTATCTTACTACTAAATGCTCAAAGACTGAATTCGCTTGTTAGTATTTCTAAAGAGGGTCGAAAGAGAGAGTCCCCACTCTCTAAGGGATGTAGGTTGTGGTTGAAGTTTGTAATTAATAAAGCCCTCTCGATTACAAGTGCCTTTCCGCACTGAAGAGTAGGAAATAGGTTTCTACCTATTCTGTGATACTACATATACGTATGTAGATAGATTGGATAATAATAGATTTGGTGTTGTTATGACGAATACCTATGTTGGATAATACTATACCATATCATCAGCCCATTAATACCTCACTGCAGGGGCTTAAGCCTCCCCTCGAGATGAGGGGGTTTGAAGCTGATCCGCCACGCTGCTCCAGTGCGTTGGTGGGCGATAGGTTACACAAAAAAAAGAATTCAATTATCAAGAAAATATAGTCTTCAATATATTATATACAAATACCGCATATTCTTGGACCAATGCAATTTGCATTGATTTAAGAATTCTTTTTCTTCTGTATACACATTTAAAAAAAAAGAATTCTTATAACAATGCAAATTGCATTGGTCCAAGAATATGCGGTATTTGTATATAATATATTGAAAACTATATTTTCTTAATAACATGTCTTTTTTTTCTGTGTAGAGAAAACTCATTGGTACCTACATGCCCAGGGACTCAAACCACGACCTTCTACACAAGAAGCGAGCTCGCTACCACTCGGCTATCACGACGTGAATGTTGGATCAGTATAATAGTAATAGATAATTTATATTCGAAAGCCCTATAAATTTTTATTCCTTTCCAATATACAAACAGTGTATCAAATTAAACATTTTCCACTTCTAAAATAAAGAAATCATATTTATTTCTAATGTTTTATATACCGTTGTCTATATTCATAGAGTTCATATATGTATAATCTGAATTATCGTTTTTAATTCAATAAATGTCATATGGTATATGGAAGTTCTGTGCAAAATGGAAGGAGCCAAAACGTTAGAGCCTTCGAATACATAGAAACGACGTGCTTTATACTAATAACCCGCTGTCCAGATTTTTGTTACATATTATGGCATTAAAAAAAACAACACGTGCAATTATACGAGAATTTTAATAGGTTTAAATTACAGCAGTTCGCTTCATATGTACTAACTGAAGTAGGTATTAATTATTATAGTATTAAGTTTTATATCGAAAAAACTATATCCATGTAATGTAAAAATATACCTGTAATTAGATAAAAAAAACTTGATCAATTCTAAAAAGTATTTTCATATTTATCTACTATACAGGGTATTCAGGTGAACGTATTTCAAATAGAGCATGTAGAGCATACCGAACTAAACAAACACATTGAAAAAAAAAAATAAAGTAAGTGATAAAAAATTAAACTTTAAACAAGTTTCTCTCGGTAATCGTTAGTTTGCGCCATCTTCTCCGGCTGAACGTAGTCCAAACAGAGCGTGTAGTGTGTACCGGACTAAACAAATACATTGAAAAATAATAAATAAAATAAGTAATAAAAAATAAAACTTTATACATGTTTTTCTCGGTAACCGTTAGTTTGCGCCATTCGCTCGCTTGAAATTTTTTGTTACGCTCTACACACTCTATGAGTTTGGATTACGTTTATTCGAACACCACAATTTAAATTATTTGCTAATGAGTTTAGGTGGGGTGTTGGTTGACTTGTCAGTCATAGTGAAATATTCCTGACACAAAGGAAATATAATGACGCTTAAAATAAAATAATAAGATTTATACATCAGCTCCATTAGCTTCCTATCCATGTTTTTTCATTCAGTGCATACTGCAAGTTAAATTTTAAATTATTATGTTTGACGATTTAAGAAGGATGCGAACGCCACATAGAAGATGTATTTAAAATAAAATTAACTTCTAAAATAAAGTACCCGTAACCCCTTCTCGCTTCCACGTAAACGAAAGTGCGAATTCACGTTTTCACTCCGTCAGCAATTTAGTAGTTAAGCCAGGCTTTAAACAGGCTATTGAGGTGGGCTTGACGGCTTAGGCGTGCTGTCACCACGGCCGCAAGGAGTTTTTAAACCGAAAAATAAATATAGGTTTACATTCATTTCAAAATATTTTTTTAAAATAGGGAGTTAAAAAAATTACTCTTTTACACTAATATTTGATGATACAATTTAAAAATAGTTTGTAATATTATATTTTCATAGAGTAAGTAAATTTGGCAACAGCGTTTGTATTTTCATGAAATATAGACTTTTCGAGTGTTTATCGCTGTCTGTGGTCACTCACGGCCGTAAGGAGTTACCTATATAACAAAAAAAAAAAAAAAAACAAATACTTTACCCTTACTTAACCCTCACGCCATTTTAAGAAAACGATGTGTCTCCGTACTAAACCGCGTTCGTGCTAGCTCCAACAGCATTCTGAAGGTATTGGCTGACAGGTGGGACTCTCCGATGTTGAATCATTGGCTTTGCCAACATACGACTTTAGCTAGTCGTGTGTAGGCCTTGAGTCGTGTTAGTTTGTTTACTTTTATTTATTAATGTATCCATTTTCATTTTTATTATCATTATTATTATTTTTTTCATTTTGTATATTTTCAATTACTTTTTGATATGTAAATGGCAAGGTATTCATTGTATATGTTTTGATTGTTTATGTTTAGTATTTTGTCTATGGGTTATTGTTACCTGAAATAAATTATTATTATTATTATTATTATTATTATTATTATTATTATTATTAAGATGATGTGTGATTTGTAATTATGTGACGATTCGTCACATAATTTTAAAAATATGCGGACCGTGTGCAATTATTGTGATACCATGTAATACCATGTAATAATATATCAATGTTGGGAACTTTATTATTAAGGGGATAGTCTTTCAATCCACGGCTTTGAATTGGCATCGCAATCTCCGTTTCAATCCAATATTCAATCCAAACAAATCAATATAAAATACCCGTCGAAACAGCTTGCGAGCCGTGACTGTTTCCACCCCTGAAATGCGTATGAATTGGAACCAAAATTTGCAGGGTCATTAAAAAAGGATGTCCCTAGGGCGGTACGTATTATTTTAATTTGAATTCGCATTAATATCGAACCGACGGAAATCATGTTCTTCAGGAATTTATTCTAAAAAAAAACACACCGCTTTGTGACATTATTTCTCTTATTAGATACATTTTCTTCTGTAAATTTTGATATAGAAAAAAGCGAGGATTAGACACAGGCCGAACCCTCTTTTTTGTATGAAAAGCCTACCTCCTTAACATTAATACCTAATGCGTATATAAGGATATCAAATTGTTAACTTAGAAACAAATTATACTAATTCCAAATTTCCGTGTTTTACTAAAATAAAACCTTTCTCGTTAAATGTTTTAGTTTTAGAACTTTTCTTTCAGTAATACTGAAATGAAAGTATGCCATACTTAAAAATGTATATATCAAATGTAATTGACGTCCGGCGAACACTCGACCGATAAAATATTCGCTCACAGTCATTTGTATGTTTTTAAAAGTTGAAAAATAAATTGAGAAGAGTTTTGGCATAGGCAAGGTTCACACTATTAAATATGGTATTACAATTTATAGATTAGATTTTTTAGTTTACTTGATGTTATGATGATGATGTTACATTAAAATCAGGATCGCTGTTTGCGGGGTAGGTACGGAGGCAGTTGGCTATAGCTGGTGTTATTCCATGATGGGTGTTATTCCATAATAGGTGTTATTCCATGATGAGTGTTATTCCACATTTGGCGTTGTGGTGATATTCCGTAATTGGCATTATTCCATAATTGCGTTATTCCACAATTGGCGATATTCCACTGTGGTGTTATTCCATTATTGGCGTTATTCCTGCATGGGCGTTATTCCTGAATTAGCGTTATTCCTGCATGGGCGTTATTGCTGAATTAGCGTTATTCCACAATGGTAATATTCCACAATAAGTGTTGGTCCACAATTTTCGTCATTTTACAAATAGTGTAATTGTACATTAGCGTTCCTTTAAAGCACATTGACGTTATTCCATACTGACATAATTTATAAATTTGTTTAATTTCATAATTGGTGTTATTCAATAATTGATATTATTCCACAATGCCTTTATTCCAGAATTGTAGTAAAGTAAAATAACGCCAATGTAAAATTTTACATTGGCGTTATTTTACTGTTGGCGTTATTCCACAATAAGTGTTATTCAACAATCGGTCATAATTGGTAATTTTGGTCGTTTCAGTGTTTGCTTAGTTCGCCATTATTTTTAAATTGGAGTTTTTAATACACATTGATGTTATTTGAAAATCAAAGTTTTTCTAAAAATAGGTAAATGAATAAGACACATTTCACAGCGGGGAGATAAGACAAAAGGAATGTTGATACACTGAAAATATTATGATAGAAATGAATTATCACGACATTCGGCAACAACAACCACACCAACAATTTACTGACAACACTAGAATGTATGTACTTAATTAATAGACGTGTTCATTTTAACAGATATTTTTTTTTAATGTCTTTTTTAGAAATAAAAAAAGGAATGAGATAAAGAGGATAGTTATATAAAACACAGACGTACTATAAACTCTAGACTCACTGATGCTAAACAACAAATAAACAACAATGGCGGCCGCGTAAGTATATGTGTAAGTAGAACTTTGCAGCGTATTGGCGGTCGATATACTTACTTAATTTGAACACATTCATACCATAGTAACTCCATAGGGCCATGGTTCGAATCCGGGCGTGTACCAATGAGTTTTTCTGACTTAAGTACATAACTATCACTGACTCCGTGCCTCGGAGAGCACGTTAAGCAGTCGGTTCCAGACGCTGTCAAAAGATGGCGGTCGTTACAGTCCCCAACCCGCAGTGGAGCAGCGTGGTGGATTTAAGCTCCAAGCCCCCCTCCTCACCATGGGGGAGGCCTAAGCCCCTGCAGTGGGGTAAAAATGGGCTGGTGAAGTGAAGATGAAGTGATACCATAGTAAGTCTACAGACCGCTAGTACGTTGCAAAGTTCCACTCACGCAAACTTACGCTGCCGCCATTATAGTGCTTCAATAGTTGTTCACCGTCAAAGAGTCTAGAGTTTCTTTTACGTCAGTGACCCCTTTAGTTTTCCTTCTAGTTTTAAAAAACCAATAAGAAGTAGTGGTTAAAAATTTAACGACAGTGAAATTTGTTGTATAAGTGTGGTGTGAAGTTAGCACGAGTTTTTATTATTATTTAAAGGAAATAAATGTTAGGATGAAACACCCTAATATTTAGTTAGGAGCCGCGCGCGCATATATCTGTCCACGCGACATCTGCTCGTAACTCTAACGCACTAATTCGTGCTGTGCGACTAAAATTCGTATCCGGTTTTCAAACGTCTTAAACGCTTTTAATGTGCAAATAATTATAACACATAAGTCGAGGGATTGTAATTTGATTTTGTTTAACAATTGAAAACAATTTTATAAATAGTAATAAATACAATAATAGACTTTAAATTGACTACGTTTAAATCCAATTTAGAATATAGTTTGCTGATTTATTATTTTAAACGTTTCCAAATGAATTCCATCGTTTGTCTCAGATGCAATGAAATTAGAAGCTAATAAGAGACAGTTGAAATAACTTATTCACAAAGGGGAAATTGTGAAATATTTAGAATACCTACCTATATGTTACAACATCGGGCAAGTCGTTAACACTTTATTTCGCTAAAGAGCACTATACATCGAAATAAATCAACTAAGAAGCGAAGAAGATATACACGTCACTGTGACAACTTACTTGTTTCTCTTAAGTTATGCTTAAGCCTTAGTCTTCACATTGTTGTCATCACTTATTCTAATCTGCTTGACGTTTTGCTTGCCAAGTACGCCGTCTTATATATTTGATGATTTGTACGTTCTAGCGCTTTCCAAAAAAAACTCCCATTAAATTATACTTAAGTCACTTGTTTTTCACAGAAAGTCTTAGAACCAATGTAGTGATCAAAGAAACTGTAGATCATCTGTAGTTTCTTCCGGAAAGTACAATGAAAAACAATCGAAGACTTTATAGTGGTCAGCGTTCTGGAAAGCGCTAGAACGTTAAAATCTTCAAATGTACTTGGTGTATATAATACGCGCTTGACCCATTTATCGTCTTATTCGAGATGTGAGTCAACTCGAGTCATTCTCATCAGCCCGCGTCTCTCCACTGCAGGATATAGTATAGGCCACTCCCAAGGCTCCACACACGGTCCTCCGCCTTCCGCTTCCAATTACCCCTGGTGTGGTGCTTTAGGTCATTAGCCCATCTGGCTATGGTCCGTCCAGCGCTTCGCTTCCCGGTAGTGGCCTCCACTCGAGAACTCGTCTATCCCATCGTTTGTCGGTTCTACGGTAAGTCAAGTGATGAAAATTAATTAAAGGCTAAGCGTGGACAATAAATAAATGATTTATCATTGTGAAGACGACATGTGGACTCAATAAGAATGGACATGGAGATCAATTTATGTTTATGTTTAACGTATACATCACAACAAAGTCGAGGCCTCAAACTAAGCATTAGCTTGTATTTTGGGTACCAAGCGAAGGCACCAAACGCATAACAACCAAGACCCGGTACCAGCATCAATATTCATCATATAAATACTGACCCCGACCTGGGATTCGAACCCGGAACCTCCAGTTTTGTAGGCAGGGTCGTTACCTACTAGGCTAAGCGGTCGTCAATGTGTTTATTTTATACAAGTAGATATTTTTGTTGTTTCGAAACCGGGCGTGTACCAATGAGTTTTTCTGACTTAAGTACATAACTATCACTACACTTTGTGCATCGGAGAGCACGTTAAGCAGTCGGTCTCGAACGCTGTCGCCGCAGTAGATGACGGTCGTTTCAATCCCCAACCCGCAGTGGAGCAGCGTGGTGGATTTAAGCTCCAAGCACCCCTCACCCGGGGAAAGCCTAAGCCCCTGCAGTGATAAAAATGGGCTGATGAAGTGAAGTGAAGCGAAGAAGATATTTTTATTATTAATGTCTTTTTAGAAATAAAAGAAGGAAGGAGATAATGATAAGAATGGTGTTAAAAATATAGAGATAGAAAAAACATGGTTGGTAGTTTTAAATTTGTCCTGTTTTTGACAATATAGTAATTTGTGATAGTAAGTATTGAATTTATCATAAATTTTCAAAATTATTCTAATTTAATAGCACATAACGAGTGGCCGATTTGTCGCTAACATTTATATATCCCGTCGTCATTAAAACGGAGATTTTAGTAATTTACACTAAACATCGTGCCGCCATAAATTATATTTTATTGTTTCCTGCGGCGATGTTGCCACATTACAAATTAATGGATTTTAAAACTATTTCGCATTGGCAACACCGACGATTGACAAGGAAACGGATGCATTTAATTCTTTAGAAAATGGGAAAATTATTTAGGAAATATTGTTAACACCTTGCGGATTACATGTGTAGTCAACAAGCTCACGACTCAATCTTCACTCTTTTATTTCGCTAACCATCCAACATAGAGATATAAGTGAAATAAAACACTGACCTATTTGTCGAGTAGTCGGAGGCGCCGATTGCAGACACAAAGGTGGCGGGTTTAATTCCTGCTCGGGACAAATATTTGTATGCATGAACGTATTTATTTTGTTCCGTGGATGGGTGTGAAAATATTTAGTTACGTATAAATCATAAAACATATGTATCAGACCTATAGTACAAGCCCTGCCTAATTTGGGACTGGATGACCGTGCGTGAGATGTAGCAGATAAACATTTGACCGACCGATTGGTTAGAGACCCTAACTGCGGAGCCAAAGGTCGCGAGTTCGACTCTCGCCCGGGATAAGTATTTGTGTGCATGAAAATGTCTATTTATTCCGTGTCTGGGTGTACAAGTATATATATGTATGTATATATTATAAATTTTTTTTTTTAAAATATGTATATCAATTGTCAGTTACCCATAATACAAGCATAATACTTGCTTACTTTAGGACTAGATGGCACTGTGTGGTATGTCCCAGATATTATTATTACTTAAGCAGATATAAGGGTATTGACTGCAGGTGTCTTTTCTTGGTAGGTGCACAAAACACAAGCTAATGCTTAGTTCGGGGCCTAGGCCTTGTTGTGATGTATATGTATATGTACCAAAGTTCAAATCGACGGCCTCGATTTCGCAATAGTTTCCGGTCATTTCTCACCGTCATCCTTTTATTGAAACAACGATATATTCTTGTTAGCTCAGTACACCGGTCATTGTACGGCCTAAATACTTTGGACTTCGAATCACACAAATTGTTTTCTGATTGGCCAAAACACTAAATTGTCAAACACGTTTAGCCAATCAGGTAGCGAAACGCCATTTCGAACATTAATGTTCAATCATATAAACTACTTAGTAATGGCACGTAACGTTACCACTAGAATACCACAGATACACAAGTCCTTGTCTAAATTTAGTTTTATATGTAAATTGTTTCACCACAACATTTATACTGGTCGGCGAGGCGCGGCTGAGAAACACGACCACCTTCCCTTCTTTCAATAAGTAATATAGGCAGACAGATATCAACTTTCATAGGTAGTACAAAAACCCCATTTATTTCTGACCCATATATAGATATTAAAATATATATACTGTCATATAAATATGACTTGAATGGCGTATGGTATTGCAGGTGGGGACAAAACAAATAAGCTAAAAAAATAATTAAAAAAAATAATAAGCTAACAGATTAAAAAATCTGGCCAAGTGCGAGTCGGACTCGCACACGAAGGGTTCCGTACCACTACAATACAAAAAATTAGTAAAAATTAAAAAAAAACCTATAAAAAGATTTGGTCACCCATACAAATTATGACGTGAATGCCATTGCTTAACCTTGATATTTGGTTACGTACTTTAAATAAAGACTATATTTTTTATAATTTCATTACAAATTTATAGTTTTCAGATTTTTCCCCATACTTGTAGTATAAGACGGTATTTCTTGCCAAATCTCATAGTTCTAGGTCAACGGAAAGCACCCAATGAATTTTGATTCTCTGAACAGCGTTGACATATACGCTTTTTACAGCATAAACTGCCTTACCTTTTTTTACATTAACTCAGAAGTTTGATTTGTTCACAGCTTCAAGGGACTGTATACCTGAGTATATGGTTTTAATTTTAACGCGTTCCCGAGTCAAGGGTCTTGACGACAGACTGACGGACAGACAGACCGACAACAGACTGATCCTATAAGGGTCCCATTTTTCCCTTTTTAGATAGGGAACCCTAAAAATGAGACTTTAAACATATTTTTCGTGGTAACCGTTGGTTTGCGCCATCTGCTCACTTGAAAGTTTTTGCTTCGTTCAGCAAGGTATATGTTTTCGAACGCGGTGTATGTAATTTTTGAAACAATAATTACCTAAATACATTGCGTAAATTAAGCTGTATTTGTGCAACAAATTCATTTCATTTTTTAATTTTATTTTATTTTAATTGTTAGTAAGTTAATTTGACAGCAACGTTTACTTTTAATAGAGTCATAAATGTTAATTCACAGTATCAAAGTGATATTACGCAATTTTGCAGGGTTGAAGAAAGGCGGCGCGGGGATTTCACAGGAGTGCTGACCGGTGCACGGGGAACTTGCGCACTGAAATTCGGACTAAAATTTATCATCTTGTACCAGCTAGCTAGAGTGTGAATGGTCAGACGGTGAACGCAGAAGAGGGCTTCTAGTCAATTCGTGCTTTTATGATGTAATGTAATCTACGAAAAAATTTTAAACCTAAGATTAATTTCTTATTTTGAATATTATCTAATGTATTATTTATTAAATTCATTTATTTATATAAAATAATTAGTACATTTATTCATACATCCTTAAGTGCCGCATGACTGAACTCCAGATGAAAGTAGGCGAATTAGCTCAGTTTTTAAGGAACATGGTTTTGAGTGTGTATATATAGGTACCCGTATGTTCCTAAATATAGATTTTTTAATAAATTTACACACTACATTCATTATACACTGCATAAATTCAAATACACTACGAATTAGAATTTAACTAATTATATATATTTTTTTTTGTTCTAGTTAAAGACCATCTTCAGCATTCGGACCTCGAAACGGACGAAGTGGAAACGGACGACCAAACTTCGAATTTAGACGACGACGTACTAACGCAATCGGATTTGGACGAAAACGGCGAACCAAAAAGTCCTTCCGGGTCCACTTCCAAGAAGAGTGGAAAAAACGGCTCTTCCAATAGAGATTCTAAAGGTGGAACGAAACCGAGGCGAGCGAGAACAGCTTTCACCTACGAACAATTAGTGTCTTTGGAGAATAAATTTAAGACAACGAGATATTTGTCAGTGTGCGAGCGGCTTAACTTGGCTCTCAGTCTTAGTTTGACGGAAACACAGGTGGGTTTAAATTTGAAAATATCTAGCAATATTTTTTTTAAATTTATTTATGGAGAAAAAACAGAACATAAAAAAGCAATATATACAAAACACACTTAATATATTCTAGAGTTACTAAAACTATGAGATTATATGTTTTTTTAAAACTTTTCTCACGAGTAAAGTTATTCGATTAAACAATAACAATTTATTATTATTATGATTAATTAGTATTGTTAGACACAAAATTTTGAAAACAGATGAAATATATCATTATTGGATAAATTAGTCACAGATAATTATATAATATAATTTATAAATAAATAATAAGAGCTGAGGATACTATTATTGAAATAAATAAAATAAAAAACATTATGAAATTACAACGAAAAAAAAAACAACACCAACTGTCTCCGAAGTGCACTCAGTATCGCCTGCAGGGCATTTGAATTGCGATGAATCGAGCGTGATCTGTGTATTGCAACTAAAACGATTTCAAAATATCTTTTTTAAAGGATGATTGTACGCCCGAGAAAATGCCAACATCTAATAATGTTTTATTGTATGTGTCACACATGCGCCTAATTGGGACAATTCACTTCACTTCACTTCATCAGCTCATTTTTACCCCACTGCAGGAGCTTAGGCCTCCCCCAGGGTGAGAGGGGACTTGGAGCTTAAATCCATCACGCGGCTCCACCGCGGGTTGGGGATTGTAACGACCGCCATCTGTTGACAGCGCCCAGGCGCTGTCAATTGGGACACGCGTACCGGCGTTTGTAGAAATATCACGCTACTGTATTATAATTGTAAATTTTTAAATACATGCTTTAATTCTCAGGTCAAAATCTGGTTCCAAAACCGTCGCACCAAGTGGAAAAAACAGAACCCGGGCATGGATGTTAACAGTCCAACGGTGCCACCGCCCACAGCCGGAGGATTCCCCTCGGGAGCCTACCCTGGGGGTCTTTTGTACTCCCACGGGGTCCCGTATCCGTTTTCGGGGCCAGGACCCTATGCACCATATTTTCACCACTTGGCTAATCACCATTCACATAGCCTCGGCCATTCGCACTCGTGATCGTGGTCCAGGAACTTAATAGAAGCGAATGAAAAAAATGATAATCTATGTAATTAAATTAAGGACTGTAAAAGTGCTAATATAGTGATAAAAGTTAACTGGTACGAAAAAGTTAAAATAAACATTGTTGTTTTTTTTTTCAATAAAAATTGTCAATTTTTAAAGAGATAATCACAAATATGAACCTGATAAAAATAGAAATATTTTTTGTATTTTTTTGTACAAATTAATTAACAGCAAATAAAAAAAAACAAGATTCCCACTAAACTAGGTATTGAAGCAAGCACACTTAAATCTATGACTTTTAATGCTTTAACAATTTTAGCCCAGATTCTGTAAAAAAACGACGTATGTATGTCATGGAAAATTGTTCGAACGTCACGAAAATAAGCGAACAACGACGTCAAAGTGTGCGTAAATTGATGTCAATTAAACGCGCAAAGTACTCTATTTAAATAAAAATTCAAAAAGAATTCTTTTGCAATGTTTCCTGATTATCAAAGAATGTACAAATTGTTTAGTTTTATTATTCAGTAGAATTGTTTTTAGACCATCTAACGACATGCGACGCGTTGTTTTTAAAATGTAATGATCTTTGGTAAAAATCGATGGTTGTCTTGTTTCTTTTTAGTATCGTTCAATAGAAAAATATTGAAATATGACTACACAAACCTTTCCCAAAAAGGCCAATCACTCTAGTCACCATTCACGGCCGCCGCAAGATCCGCTCCGTCTCGGTCTCAAGGTCTGGAGCGTTTCGTAAAAAAGAAGGCAACCAAACGTTATAAACTAACACTGTAGATAAAATAATTCATTACGAAAATGTAACCTATATTTATTATATAAAGAGGTCTATTGGTGATACCTAATATCTAGAATTTTTTTCGATGGTTATGAAAATTTCATCCTGTATGTGTACGTCTTTATAAGCAAACAAGCAGTTTTGAAGCCAAATCATGCTTCCGGTCTTTCTTTTTTTTTTATTGTTCGAGCATATAACCCTAAAATCATTATAAAATATAAATATGTAGTTTAAGCCAGTTAAAAAAATATTGGCGGTTTACAGTGATTCATATATGGACAATGTATTATACCGATGATCTACTGTTTCTATTCTGTCGTAATTGAATGAGTAAGTACATTTTCTTTGCTCAATAATCACAAAAATTATAGATTAATGAAGGTCTAAAAAGAAACTACTATTCTGGCATATTACTATTTGTATATAATTTAATTAAGAGCCTGTATTATCCGTACCCGTATATCTTAGTATTTTCTTTATTGAAAACTTAAATTATTCTTACTTTTAGTAAAACATTGGCCATATTTAGTTTGTTTTGCAAAGAAATTATTACTAAATCTTTTGTAGAATTCGCAAGTCGCGTATTATAGTGTCGGACTATGCATAGTAAAGGGTTCCGTATCCGAGACAAATGTTCGACTAATGGAAACTCAAAAAGTATCCCAGATCTCAAAAACAATCAATTCAAATAATTTTTTTTTGAAATAAGATGGAATTAGCTTTTTTATTTTACACATATATTAACTTAATTTTTCGTTTTCACCCTATAGTTGAAAAGTAAGGAAGGGGGGAGGTCATTTTTTAGGACTTTAGGAACGCATATCTCAACAGCGATTGTCTTAAAGTCGTTTTGAAGTCTCCTTGTCATTTCTAAAAACATGTAGGTAGGATTTTTTTTTGATCCCTCTGTTACATATAGAGCAATCCACACAAAAAAAAAATGTTGCTTCACTTCATCATTGTGTAGCGGTTCATAGATTACACTTACCTTCTAAATTTCATCTGTACCTATAGTGCCAATTGTTTCCGAGTGAATTTAGCTGTGATATGACAGGTGGATAGACAGACAGACGAATAGGTTCAATTTTTTGCCATTTGGCTGCGGAACCCTAAAAAATTAAAACAAAAGGATACAGTGCCAAAAAGTTCATTCATCTATTACGTTATGGTTGATTTGTATTTAATTCAAATTCAAAAAGTTGGTTTTTATTCAATTTAAGATGTTTACACACACTTATTGAAAGTCAAAATGAATTGATTAGGTACCGGTTCCAAAACTAGAAGAAGAACCGGCAAGAAACTCCTCCCTGTTTATTTTACTTAAATATGTGTTTTTCCTAATTCGTAATTTTTTTTAAATTTAAAATGCTTACAACTATTACAATGATCTCCATTCCATATACATCATTTGAATACTCGCTAATACAATAGTAAGCTTTTTTCACGAGTTGGACTTTAACTAGATTTTATTATAAAAACGGATGCAATTTTCCATGAAAGAATTATTAACTTTTGAAAGTCTGAACCTGGGAATCGATAACATATGTTTATGTCTGTATTTAAGTTGTAGCCATCACTCACTCTAGAGAAAGCATTTAAGTTTTTATGTACATAAATTATATAATATATAATAAATTATTATAAATAACTTCGGCTAAGAACTTTTTAGGGTTCCGTATCCAAAAAGTACCAACGGGAATCATCCATCGTCCATCCATTCATCCATCCATCCATCCATCCATCCATCCATCCATCCATCCATCCATCCATCCATCCGTCACAGGGCTATATCGTCTGAACCGGTAGACTAATAGGTAGACACTTGAAACTTTCACAGAGTGTGTATTACTATAACAGCTATAACCTCTGAAATAATATTACTCTAACGTAGAGAACCGATGACGCCGCGATCCAGACGTTTGCGCCATGCTTTGTTGGCGACCGGCAACAACTCATTCATTCACTCGCATGTCACTCATCATGATTACGTGCCGAAAGTGTAACTAAATCACAATTAAACAACAATTCAAAAATGCCGTCGTGCGTGTTAAAAACGTATAAAAATGAGTCGACTTCGAAGAAAAAAGGTAGTCGCGTAACTTGTTATCGGTAAGTAAGCAAACCATTAACTAAAATCAATCACAACAAATTTTTGTCTTTTGCCGCCATTTGTATATGAAATCATAGATTACAAAAAGTGAACCGTACAGATTGGACATATAGGTATTAATGTTGGGAAAATATATGACTCAAGTATTATAAGTGATTATTATTGACATTCTTTAGTACTCAACCTATGCCATCTGTTTGTCTGTCTGTCACAGCGTTGTCAGAAACTTACTAAGCTAATTTTGCTTAAGGGTAAATAAAGTTTATATCACATTGCAACGATGATTTGGCAACGTGAAATGAAGTGTCGGGTCTTGTTAGTGTAAGCGCATATTCTAGTAGGTACCTATATTCAGTACCGATTACAGTTTCAAGTACAATTATTTTACTCCTATGAGGAAATATGTATAGACACAGTATTAATTAAAATACAAACTGTAATTTAAACCATCAGTTTTGCCTGTTTCAATTTATTTTACTACGTTCCGTTATATTACCCATTCAAAAGGCAGAATATAAACAAAGTTTCGCATGTTGCATATCTATGACTCATTAGCACTGTTCATTAGCTGCCTCGCGTGCGCCCCGCACTGCTCATTGCTGCACAAATTTTGTTCGCGCCACCTATTCCGCTAGTAATATATTTCAGTGGCTATAACAACAAACAATAAAAGTAAAAAAATAAAGCTAAAACTAAATGGGGTGCCCATACAATAAGCGTGTTTTTTTATATTGTACAGTGGCACGGAACTCTTCGTGTGCGAGCTGTACTCGCACTTAGCCTGTTTTTTTTCTACATTATTACTTTTTTAGTAATTGACTTTATTACAATGCACCACAGACCAGTCAACCTATAGACCACGCTTTAATAAACTTTAATACGAAAACGAAATCGCCAAAAAGTGGCGGGGTGCGGGGAGAGGTCGGCTAGTTTTCATTGGCTCGTTCAAAATTGACAATATCGCTGACAAATAGGCTTCCGACATGCTTCCAACTGACCGCTCACAAGAGACGTAGTTATGTAGTTATGGTAGTGTCACTACCATAACCTTGGCGAATGCTACTCCCTGTTAAAGCGTTGTCTATAAGGTTGACTGGTCTGTGCAATGCACAGAGGGCTTTTGTGAATAGATTTTATTGTAAAATATTTTGCAAGAGTTGAAATGACTTAGTTCTTGTAAAATAGGCCCTAAAACTAAATTTAGTTAAATAATAATAGTTAAATGTAGTAGTTACTATAACTACATGAATCGATGGTAAATGAAATGAATATGTGATATACAATTAAGGAATGCTTAATGAAATCAATTGAATGTTTAAATTATTTTTTTCTGGGTTTTCGATTTTAATTATTTATTCATTTGTGTAACGAAATAATTTTCTAAACGAATTTGCTTGTCCAAAGAATATTGTTTTTGATGTTTAAATATATTAATTGATAAATTAAAGATGTACGTATAAGTAAATAGAAATATCTACTAAAATAAAGTACTTCTCTACATTAACGAAATTATATGAAGGTCGTCGTGAACAGTAAGGATGACGCCGGGGGCGGTGGTAGACGCACTTTCCTTTTATTGAAACATCATGGCGTATTGGAAAAAAACGATAGAGTTCTGACTAAGAAATAAAATATTAAATAAAAATATAACACGTATTTTAAAAAAAGGTACTATTTTAATTTGAAACAAAAATTATTTACGGTTAGTATCGATTTAATGTGCCGGTACCTGGCACAATAATCTGGGTGAAATGAAGACAACGACCGCATTGACCTAAATTATTGTGATAGTACTTTGCGCCGGCGGTGACTACTCTGATATACAGAGACAATATTAATCATAAACAGGTATACAACGGCCACTTAAAAAAATTGCTCCTATTTTTTTTTATGTTCATAGAAATATTTTTTTTTAACTTTTTTTTTAATTTGGTGGTCGACAGCCTATCGTTCGTGGTCTTTTAATAAAACTTTAGCGTGTGTTGTATGGCTTGCGTTATTTTTACAAAAGTAATAACATTTCATTTGTAATTATAAGTATATTAATTTCAATTTCATATAATATTGAAGTAAGTATTTACCTACCATTAAAAATACCAGCGCTTTATTTCATAGGTAACCTAATCTTTGATTGTAAATACTTAACAATTGTATAAACAGGATAAGATGTACATATGCCATGTATTTATTACTTATTTAGGATTCTATTGATAGTTAATTAATACAGTGTATTTGTTAGCAAAAAAAAAATAATTAACAATACAGTTCAATTATTAATTTTTATGAGAAATTATATAAGACATACAAACTTTGTGGTCGGAAGTAACCGGTACGTAAATTATCACTAAAATGAATATTAATTTTTCCGCAAACAATTGGACCTTTTTTTTAACATTGTGCAATTATTTTATTTAAGTTCTGTTAACCTAATTTAATTCACAATTAATTTTTCCGCAACAAAAGTGTTTTAAATGTTTTATTTATTCATTTTTAATTATTTTATATTAGTTTTTATTATAATAATGAAAAGAAAATCACTTTAAAGAGATACATACATGCATATGCTAAATTAATAAAATATTCAAATATAATATTTTGCCACTACTGAAATTACGATTTAATTGCCAAATTGTACATAGGTAATTTTAAGGCTGCGGTGAAGTATTTTCTTAATAATTTTATTTTAAATTGATCTTAATAAGGTAATAAACACCACATAGTTATGTCACAAATTAAACCCTATATATAAAGAAATACTGCGTACACTTCACTGCAACGATTGATACTGTCAATTGCTTGTTAAAGGGGACGGCGTTCGGTGTTTTTAAGAGCCAGTGATATTTCAAATAACTTATTAAAAAATATTAATTAAATAATATTTCTCAAACTAGGTATGATTAAATAATTGTATGATTTTTGGGAAACTAAGTTTAGACTTTTTGTCCGTTTGCTATTTCCAAAACGCTTTTATTTCTACTTTGTATGTACAAAAAATCACAAATATATCCCTATAAAAACACTTTATCTAAAATTGTACAAAAAAAACTAAGTATATCGAATAGCGATAAACGTCACAAATAGATATATTATGCGATGGGTATTTGATTTATTTGTTAAAAATTATTTCCATTCAATCAGCCCTTTTTATACCACACTTCAGGGGCTCAGGCCTCCCCTCAAGATGAGAGGGTCTGGAGCTTAATTCCACCACGCTGTTACAATGCAGCTTGGCGGATTGTGACAAACGCCATCTATTGACAGCAACCGGGACCGATTGCTTAACGTGCTCTCCGAGGCACGGAGGCGGTGACAGCTAATGTACTTAAGTCAGAAACAAAATTGGTACATGCCCGGATTCGAACCACGATCACTTGGCCTTATAGATTTGAAATAGGTTCGCTGCGGCTTGGGCTATCACGACATCCTTATTCATACCATCCATTATAATAAATTTCGTTGAATTACTTGTCGCCCATTTCATTTTTTGTAAGTACGCAGTGTGATCTTTGTCTCGCTTGCACGCGAGACATAATCATAAGTATGACAATAACGGCATGATCCTTACGCCGGCTACTGCGATCGACTGCCGCCTATATCTGGAAGTGGGGACACGTCGCTTTGCTTAGCGCAATGAAATCATATTTCGCTAATTTTTCAAGTTATTTTTTCTTAATTGCGATAATTACAAAGAACGTTGTAATTAACGCCCAATGTAATATTGCTTTCGAGCGATTGATACTTAAATAGAAGCATAATTCTTAGGACATAATAATTATATACGAAGACGTGAGGTGTGTGGGTGTAACGCGAAATGAAGGACAATTCCACTTGGCATATTTCAGTTTCCATAAAAGATTCGACAGGGCAATATTTTATGAAGTGTATAAATGGATATCTAATAATTTACATCTATGAATAACAATCGATTTTATGTCACATGTGAACAAAAATATGTGAATAAAAAAATATTCCTCACACACAGAAATTTGCTTGTGAGAGAATGCAATATTTTTATTCTATTTATTGTGTTTTTTTTTTAATTTGAATTTAAAAAAAAAACACGACAAGTTGATACCAGTCCGTAATTACATATAACTAATTACAGGTTTATATATTTTAGTTAACTATCACAGTATATTATTTCAAAGAGCATAATGCAAGAAATGAAACTTAGTTTTAAGGAATGCCCGAAGCCTACGCTGTACATACATAGCATTAGTTATAGATAAGAAATGATAACTTTGTAAATTTTGATGTTGAAATGAAATAGTTCCAAGTTATACGCAGTTGTTTCATTTATGTTACCGCTCCTCCACACGTTACCATACCATCAGCCTATTGATGCCCCACTGCAGGGGTTTAGGCCTCCCCTCGGCTTACAGCTTAACCCACCACGCTTTTCAAGTCCGAGTTGATGGATTTTAACGACGGCCATCTGCTGATGACTACCGGGACCGACGGCTTAACGTGCTCTCCGAGCCACAGAGTCAGTGAGTTATGTACATAAGTTAAGAAAAACTCATTGGTATATGACCTGGGTTTCGAACTACGGCATTCTTAACAAGAAGCGCGCTCGCTGCCACTCGGCTATCACGACTTTCCGACACTCCACACGTTGGCCCAGGCCAGTCCAACCGAAACAACTTGTAGCAAAGTTTATAAAGCCATTCGGCTCCCTACTACATCCCTGCACCACATAATGACATGTCAAGGTAAATCGAACTCCACACGTTAGCGCTTGCGTTGCCTCGGTTAATATGTAAAGCCGGCATTAAGGCGATGTCCCCTGTACCATACAATGCCAAATTCACACCCACTTCACGTACTGCGCCTGCACGTCGTGAATCAGGTCCATAGCGACCTGCAATCCATAGCGACAAGACAAGCATCTGATTTATTTCAAACAGTAGAGTGACGAACGCGGCCTGTCGCGTCAGTTTCATTTGTTTTCGCGCTCTCTTCACTTTGGTAGTTATACTTACCTTAGACAAAGTAGGTTAAGATTCTATAAGTAGAACATCTTCGCAACAAATAGGCGACACAAGTGGGAAGAAGCGGTGCGGTAGGGCAGAGGATGCTTACCAACGATTACTACGGCGAGGGTCGGCAAAGCGGACAAAAAAGATTTAGTTAACTTGAAAAAAGGTATTAAAATGTCACAGAAGTTTAGGTGTGTCTAATAGATTTGATATAAATGAGAAGCTACGAACAAAAAAGATATTTGTTCGTTGCTACGCTATGTCGACACCCCTACACGTGTGTCTCACACTAAATATACGTAAACCGGCGTTAGTACCGAAGATAACTTACTTACTCGGGGCCGCGCGCTCCAAGTTTATTTTGCATCGAGTAACCCGATGTTTCTCGACATCTTCGCGCCGGCGCCGGTGATACCCTAGTGTGACTCCTGGCTGCTTCTATGAAGTAGTTGGAGCTTTCGGGCTAACGACACGCGTCCCTATTATCAGGCAGTTGTTAGTGGGTGCGTAGACGTCTATCCTATATACGTAGACGTTTATCCGCCTTCCCTTCGCATGAGTAAAAAAAAAGCGCTTCAAGTACTTTGCCTTAGACTACTTGCGTGGTATATGACGACCGCTTAGCCTAGTGGGCAGCAACCCTGCCTGTGAAGCTGGAGGTTCCGCGTTCGAATCCCAGGTCGGGTCAGTATTTATATGATGAATATTAATACTTTCACCGGGTCTTGGTTGTTATATGTATGTGTTGTCTTCGCTTGGTACCCAAAATACAAGCTAATGCTTAGTTTGGGACCTAGGCGTTGTTGTGTTTGTGTGTATTATTTTTATTATTATATTATTATTATATAAAATTATTGTCCATCTTCACGAACAAAACAAGGATTAACTGAATTATTATTACTGTTGTTTAGTTTTATTCGTTACAGTTTATATCTATAAGTTTTCTTAAAGGCTGCTTGGGGTGTGACTTCATTGCAGCTGAGAAGAGACGTAAATCTTTTTAAGCTATTTATTAATCATCAAGCAACGAAATCGACTGTATCGGTCAATTCTTTTGACTGAATGCACCCGACATAATACAATATCAACAACGAAATATACTATCTATTCCAACAGTCCTTTTTATAACCCACTACAGGAGCTTGAGCGTCCCCTCAAGATGAGGGGGCTTGGAGCTTAAATCCACCACGCTGCTCCAATGCGGGTTGGCGGACAGTAACAACCGCCATCCATTGACTGCAACCGAGACCGACCGCTGAACGTGCTCTCCTACGCACGGAGTCAGTGATAGTTAATGTACTTAAATCATAAAAAACTCATTGGTACATGCCCGAATTCGAACCACGGCCACATGGCCTTATAGGTTTGAAACAGGTTCGCTGCGTTCGGGCTATCACGATACTCTACTATCGATATCGATACTATAATGATACTATCTGCACTAATATATAAAACTGAAGAGTTTATTTGTTTACACGCGCTATTTTCTGGAACTACCGATTCGATGTTATGTATGTTTACAAATTCATGCACATAAATATTTGTCGCGGCAAGAATAGAACCCATTGAAAAATATAGACCAAGATATAGAAAGAAAAGAAAGTCAAAAGACAAAAAAAAAGGCAAAATTGCGTCAACAATTTTAATGTCTTAGTAAGTTTTTTCCATGAAAATTTTATTGATAAAGACTTCTGTGACGTCATCTGGACAGATATTTATTACATAAAGTCGATTATAATATGTATATGTTGATCAATTCATGACGACTAACAATTTCATTAGACATAATGGATCTATCTAACCTCAAAATTTTTATTTACTTTTTTTGTTGCTCTATTTGTTTTTGTTGATAAGCTCGCAATTGTTCAGTTAACATTTTGAAAAAAAAAAATGATAAAAACATTAAAATTGTTGATATAATTTTATTTTTTCGAAGGAAATGTAGAAAGATTGTAAAAATACCCTTAACGCTGCCAAGGCCCACGTATTCCACTCATCATCAGGATCTTTTTTGTTTTTTAGTCCATGTCCGGGAAATCTATAGTTGTCGAGATATTGAAGGTCAAAATTATTTTTTCTAGGAATTTATATCCATTCCATTCCACTCCATTCCATCACCCCATTTATGATCCACTGCAGGGGTATAGGCCGCCCCCCAGTATGAGGGAGATTAGAGCTTAATCCACCACGCTGCTCCAGTGAGGGTTGGTGGATTTTAAAGACTGCCATCTGATGGTGGCACCCGGGACCGACAGCTTAACGTGCTTGGATTTTATATCAACAATTGGTAATTTTCGTTCGATGAAACATGATAGAAAAATCAGTATTTATTAACAAATAAGAGCTTTCAATGAGTAACATATCTCATCCTGACGCGATTTTTTTTAATGTGATTAGATATGGCTTGAATGCGTAGACACCGGCTTCGTTAAGGGTCTTGTTACACTTTGTATATTACTTGTTGTGACAAGAAAATGTGACCAAAAAATACCATGGAGACCGAATATACACCAGTTGAAGTAGAATTTTGTGTAATCCACTTGTAAAATTCGTATTGGAAAAGCAAATAAAGTGTAATTTAAGAAAATGTTTGTTTATAACAATGCTACTGGCGTATGGTCTAACACTGAATCTGACTTTTCGCTCACGTTTTCAATAGTTTCTGTGTATGAGACACTCCATCTTCATTATTCTGCTATCTAAGATAGGTAAGGTAGGATAGGTAGGTAAGATAGATAGGTTGAGAAAGGTACGATTTTGGTGTCGTTATTTAAAAATTATTTTTTATTATGACACAATAAGAAAAGAAATCTTGAACATGTCTTACGTTGTTGTAGGTACCTACCAGAAAACTGTTCAAGTAAGAGTAGGGTTTATACCACCGTACATGTGTTATGTATTAGGTACACAAAGAATTATGTTTTTTTTTTCATTCAGTTCGAGAACTTTGGGAACCGGTCCGACAAATGATTTGTTTTTATTTTTTTGTTTACTTTAGAGTTTACACTATAAGCACACAAAGTCAATCGCTTGGATGTATCATCGTTTTTGCGATAGAGCAAAAAGAACTCTTTAACAAACACACATTAGGTACAATTTTCCAAGGCAATTGAATTTTTTAAAATACGTGGTAAAGGAAAGAAAAAACGGATATTTTGAGCGGTTGTTCTAGAAACTTGTTCCTTTCAATAATAACAACTATCAGTTTTAGATAGCAGAACCATGAAGATGGAACATTTCATACTTCGAAGCGATCGAAAACTCGACTAACCTGACCAAAATAATAGACTCAGAATTCAGAACAGACGACATTTAATTTCATCAAAATTGTTTTTAATATTTTGTTAATTTACATATGAAATATAATGGATTACCAGTGCGATATTTACAGATGCGTCACCCTAAGTTCTCCTTCATAGTGCGATGTCAAAACATCAACTTTGTGATTAACAAGCTGAAGTGACAATGGGTCGGTCACATTTACCGTAGAACCGACAACCGATGGGGTAGACGAGTTCTCGAGTAGAGGCCTCGTACCGGGAAGCGAAGCGTTGAACGCCCTCCGGTCAGGTAGACTGATGACCTAATACACCATACCGGGGGTAATTAGATGCGGAACTCGTAGTTCCGTGTGTGGTTAACGAGCCTTGGGCGAAGCCTATATATAGCCTGCAGTGGAGAGACACGGGCTGATGATAATGATGATAATGTATATTTTTATGTTGACATTTTTTGGTCATCAGCTCAAAACTAAATGGCCTAAACCTAAGTCCATTAAATATAAATATAAAGTTATAAATAGCGGTTTCTTTGTCGATATTAAAGTCGGTTAGTTATTTCAGACAAAGTATCCTATTGAGGTGTCGTGATAGCCCAGAGCGCAACCAGTCTGTCTCAAATTTGGCCCCATCGGGCCATGTTTCGAATCCGGGCGTGTACCAATGAGTTTTTCTGACTTAAGTACACAATATCACTGACACCGTGATTCGGAGGGCACGTTAAGCAGTCGGTCCCGGACGCTGTCAATAGATGGCGGTCGTTACAGTTCCCAACCCGCAGTGGAGCAGCGTGATGGACTTAAGCTCCAAGCCCCCCTCCTCACCCTGGGGGAGGCCTAAGCCCCTGCAGTGGAGTAAAAATGGGCTGATGATGATGATGATGATCCTATTGTGGTACCCCTATTTGTTCTAAAGTAGTTCATATTGAACACTTCGTTAAACTTTATTAATGTGAAATTCCCACCTTTAATACTGGCCATCATTCGAAACTTAAACGAACGTACTTTAAAAAAAAACAAGATGAAAGCGTTTCGTAGAGTTGTTATGACGCGTGGATTATACGCGCTTTCATGTCGTCGCGTTGTTAATTAATGTTAGCTAATCATTCCAAACACTATTTTTATAACATATTATTTGAAAAATATTTGTTTACGTATTAATAGAACTATAAAAACAGCTAGGAAAACATCTAGGTTAGAAAATGTTTTACAGTACAGAAATTATAAATACTTTGACTAGGTCATATAAAAATTGTTATAAAATAATTACATTTATAATGAAATAATCTTAGATAGCTGAATCATAAAGATCGGGCGTATCATATTTCGAAACGATCGACATCATGAGCGAAATGGCAGACTCATAGACTAATTTGCTTATCTAGAATGCATTTTACATTAACAGTGAATATGTCAAAACGTTTCTATTTAGCCTGTCGTATACATTTTTTTTTCGCATTTTTCACATCTATGGTATTAACATACCCAAGACGATGAACCTAGGAACACTCGGACGTAGCATCGCGAACTAACTAACTAATGCACCCTTGGTAAGTCAGCTAAGTATGTACGCATGTGTCAACTTGAACGAACTCATTCCATAGTAAAATTATCGACCTCCTGTGCGTTGACAAGTTCCACTCACCAATATTTACGCGCCGCCATTGCAGTGCTTCAATCGTTGTTCAGTGATAGGTAGTCTAGAGTTTTCATTACGTTTATGCCTATAACCAACTGGTCTTACTGACCCATATTTACACTATTATTAAATTAGACTATGTGAAGAGTTTGTGCTGATTGCCAATTAATGTATAACATTTGCGATCCCAATGTTAAAAATCTTGTTACAGAAGAGCCATCATGCCAGCTGCCGTCTTTTCGCTAGAGCTAGGAAAAAAATGTATCAATACAAGGCATTGATGTATTATTGCATGGAGACCCTAACTGCGAAGCCAACTGTTGCGGGTTCGATTCCCGCCAACGACAAATATTTGTGCGCATGAACATATTTATTTGTTCCGTGTCTGGGTGTAAAATATCTATAAATATATATATATTGTAAAGAATATTTAAGTATGTATATTCAGTTGTCCGGTACCCTTAATACAAGCTTTGCTTAGTTTGGGACTGGATGGCGCTGTGATGTCACAAGTATTATTATGTTTACGCTGCAAGGCCCTGGCGAGGAAAAGGATGCCCTGTCTAAGAAAGTGCCGCTGAAGTTGGTGTATTTTTCCCTGACAAAGTGACGTCGTAACGTGAAAGTATAACGTTCCACATTAGTAACCCGTTGACACATTAACTAAGTTTAAAAACTTAAAAGTAACGTTTCAATCTCATCAAACGACCTTCTTTTATATTTCCATCCATTTATTTCACAATAAACTAAATACATATATCCGTTCACAGCAGATCCAACATGCACAACAATCATGTATGTGTCTGTACGGTTCCTTTACTTTATTCACACTTTTGAGTGGATTCGAGTGTTAAACGCTTTTAAGTGTCACGGTCACGGTCCGGTCGACACAAGTGGCAATTAAAAGTGACAAATGGTATAAGATATGTGTCGGGGCCGTGTCGTCGGCGTGTCGTGACGTTATTTTTGACGGGACCATCAAAGAGACGATATCGTCCTTTTACACGTCGGGTCGGTCTTCCGTGGAGTGTATAACTCGCTTGTCGGGAATGTATATCCATTTTGTGTGTTGAAAATATTTTCAATGAGCTTATATTACATTGCAAAAGAATTAGAGATACAGAAACAATAAACACTCGGTACCAAGAGTTGTCACTTACGAGTGGTAGGGAATGGGCGACGTTATTGACGCGTTACCTATTCGTTAAAGCTGGTGGAGTAAGACATATTGGAAGTGATCGATGTAATTGAGTTTAATTAATAAATACTTAAGTGATCGATTTAATCTATTTAATCGATTTTAATTAATAAATACTTTGTCGAACATCGTAACGAGGAATCCTAGATTATTACACGTTGTGAGACTTTATGCACATTAGAACATGTATTTACTCGTCGTTTGTATTTCGTTGAAGATATATTAGACGAGACGACCGCTTAGCCTAGTGGGTAGCGACCCTGCCTACGAAGCTGGAGGTCCCGGGTTCGAATCCCAGGTCGGATCAGTATTAATATGATGAATATCGATACTGATACCGGGTCTTGTTTGTTATATGTATGTGGTGTCTTCCCTTGGTACCCAAAACACAAGCTAATGCTAAGTTTGGGGCCTAGACGTTGTTGTGATGTATACGTTATCATCATTATTATTATTATATTGATACCAGACGAAGATCGATCAATGAAAAACGATCACCCTTCATCGAACAACATAGATTAAAATCGATCAATATGCAATCGATTCTATGTGATACATTCGTCGATTGTCCGTCCAGCGACCATCGTCGAAGGACCTGCATTCCCAAGCATGGGGAATTATAGCTTAATCCACCACGCTGCTACAGTGCGGGTTGGTGGATTATAACCGGGACCGACAGCTTAACGTGCTCTCCGAGGTACGGAGTCAGTGATAGTTATGCACTTAAATCAGAAAAAACTCATTGGTACACGCCCGGATTCGAATCACGGCCGCACGGCCTTCTAAACCAGAAATAGGTTCGCTGCGCACGAGCTATCAGGAGGGCGTAAATCGGCAAAAAATCTATGACGTAATATATGACCGTCCCTTAATATATCAGACAAAAAATGTCGATCAGACAGAAGATTCGGACTAATCAGTCAGTGGTTGATTGTTCTTAGTTACGAGTAGTTATATTAGTTATGCACAGAACCCTTGGCGCGTGGATTCGGCTCGCGCTTACCTTTTTTTTCTATAGTAAATAATAATAATAATAATAATAATGATAAGAATTTCATTATTTAATGCTATTTTTCTGTCTGTTGTGTCATGAGCAATAACAGAATATTTACTATTATATACGAATAAAATAAAATACACGTGGTGGTGGCAGCAACAAGACACTTCGAGCCGTAGACGAACGACTGTCAAGCGCCGAGATCAAGGGATACGTTGACACGTGATGACACCAGTTATATCTATTTAAAATAATATAAATATGTAAGTGACATTATTATATTATCTATATATACAAACATTATAATGCGTTACATTCTGTAAAAAAAGTACCGGGAAAAGGTTAATAAAACATGAAATGTTAATTATTATTCCAAATTTATTTTATCACCTTCAAAGTATGCCCCTTCCGAAATAATACACTTACGCCAACGAATAATCCAATTATCAAAACATTTTTTAAACGCATTTTCCGGAATCGACTTCAGTTCTCGCCCCGATTTTCCTTTAATGTTTTCTATCGACTGAAAACGGGTGCCTCGAAGTGGTAATTTCAGTTTCGGGAAGAGAAAAAAGTCGGCCGGAGCCATATCCGGTGAATATGGAGGTTGTTCATATGGTATTTGTTGAGTTTTTGGCCAAAAATTCGTTCACAATGATGGCTTTGTGCGATGGCGCGTTGTCATGGTGCAAAATCCACGAATTTTCTTTCCACAAATCTGGTCTTTTTCGACGAATTTGCTCTCGCAAACGCCGCATAACACTCACATAATATTCTTTATTTACCATCTGACCTTCTGGCAAGAATTCCGAGTGCACAACACCGCGATAGTCAAAGAAAACAGTCAACATGACCTTTACTTTTGATCGACTTCGGCGTGGTTTTTTCGATTTCGGTTCAGTTGGAAGGCGCCATTCTGAAGCTTGTTGACTAGTTTGCATGTCAAACTCGTAAACCCATGTCTCGTCACCAGTAACAATGCGTTTTATGAATGTAGGGTCGAAACTGACTCGTTCTAGCATGTCTTCGGCGACTTTTACGCGATTGAGTTTTTGAAGAAAATTCAGATCTTTTGGGACTAGTCGAGCGGCAACATGTTTCATGCTCAAGCGATCGTTTAAAATTATACGAATCGATGAGTGAGACACAGAAAGCTCAGCGGCTATCTCTCTCAAACTTGAATGAGGATTTTCAGTCACCATTTCCTTCACTTTAGCTATATTAACTTTAGTTGAAGACGTTGATGGCCGACCAGAGCGAGGCAAATCTTCCACCACACCCCGACCGCTTTTGAATGCACTGTACCACTCATATGCACGTGTTTTTGATAAAGTCGATTTACCGTAAGCTTTCTGCAACATTTTCAGCGACTCGGAACACGAAATTCCATTCGCAATGCAAAATTTGAGACAAACTCTTTGTTCAATGTTTTTATCCATTATAAAAATCGCAAAACACACTTGAAATGACCTAACAAAATCGAGCACTGTACACAAACTAAATGACAGATGGTGCTCAAACTTCGCGCCAATATAGAAAACAGTTGAGCGAACTCACCGACAAAAAAGAATTTTTGATTTGAATTTGGAATTAAAATTAAATGAACAATTCCCGGTACTTTTTTTACAGAGTAGTATGTACGTTCCCATCAGCTTTGACTGACCGGTTGGTCGGATGGTTAGAGACCCTGACTGCGGAGCCGAGGGTCGCGAGTACGATTCCCGCCCGGGACAAATATTTGTGTGCATGAACATGTCTACTTGTTCTGTGTCTGGATGTAAAAGTATCTATATATGTATATATTATAAAAAAAAAGAATATTTAAATATGTATATCAGTTGTCTAGTACCCCATAATACAAGCCTAATACTTGCTTACTTTGGGGCTAGATGGCGCTGTGTGGGAGGTCCCTTATATTATTATTATAAACGTGTCAGGTTTAGGTATATCGATTCAAGAATCGAGGTACACTAAACTTTTAGATTAAATCGATCGTTAATTCGATGTTAAATAAAATTAGCTATATCAAGTTTACAACGACCGAAGATTTTGTTATAGAGCTGAAGAATGAATAAAGCAGAAGATTTTTCATTACTTTCATTAAATATTGCACAGAGGCAATAATTTAAAAAAAAATGTAGGGAGCTAAAATTTTCAAATTTTTTTCCCCGTAGGAGTCTTCAGTGGTACAGTTTGGTTACTAAATTAAACGTTAATACTATGCACGATAAAGGCGCGACCGCGAGTATAGCGGGGTGGGATATCCAACCAGCAACCGCCAACCGACACAATCGTGAGTCGCCCGCGCATTGCCTCGCTAAGACTATAAGATTGGAGTCTATAAGTGGAGCCTTATTTTACTATAAGGTTTTACTATTGACTGATACTTAAAGAAAAATACGCATTTAATTATTTTCACCAAAGAAAAACTTAAAAATCTGAATGTACCGAAAATATCACCCGTAAATATATAATTTTTTTTTCAGCGTTCAGCGTTTGATTTTAATAGAGTCATAAAAGTCAGTTCACAGTATCAAAGTGACACTACGCAATTTTGCTGGGTTGAAACCGGCGCGCAGGGATTTCTCGGGGGTGAAGACCTGCGCGCGGGGACCTTGCGCACTGAAACTCGGACTAAAATTACGCCATCTTACATCAGCTAGTTATAGTAAAATATGAGTGGTTAGACTGTAAATGTTTCTTTCTATGTTATTGTCTGGAGCAGATTTAATATTGTCCTCGATTTAATATACTTACCACATGTATATTGAAACGAACACTCGCTAATTCTGTGAGCCAACTTTGCCCTTATTGAATCGTCACAAATGCATTAATTAAATTATGCGTAAAATAGTCATCTCATTACAGTTACGTTCGATTAAATGTCAAACTGCTGGTCGTTATTAATTAAAGACGTGATATATAATAATAATAACACATACAATCACAACAACGTCTAGGTCCCAAACTAAGCATTAGCTTGTATTTTGGGTACCAAGCGAAGACACCACATACATATAACAACCAAGACCCGGTGCCAGTATTAATATTCATCATATAAATACTGACCCGACCTGGGATTCGAACCCGGGACTCTAGCTTCGTAGGCAGGTTCGCTGCCCACTAGGCTAAGCGGTCGTTATAACTCCCCCTAAGATAAAACTTATGTGCACGAACTCAGTAGGTACAGTGTAGAGCCAATGTCAAAAAAAAAAACTACTTTGCTGTACCCCATACACGGTTGATATTTAACGTTGGAACGTCTACGGTGATGAGAATTTCCGCTGATAGTGTAGTACCAGGTAGTACCAAGATTTCCTTATTTTTTTTTGTTTTATGGATGAGAAGAATGTTTCCAGACGTCCACGACACGCTCTATACCCGCAGATATTGTAGGGTTAAAACCCACTAAATTCTTCTCCCTGATATCTTGCTGTAGCCATGGCAGCTTTCACATAGTAAATAATTATTATTATACATCACAACAACGTCTAGGCCCCAAACTAAGCATTAGCTTGTGTTTTGGGTACTAAGCGAAGACACCACATAACTATAACAACCAAGACCCTGTGCCAGTATCAATATTCATCATATAAATACTGACCCGACCTGGGATTCGAACCCGGGACATCCAACTTCGTAGACAGGGTCGCTACCCACTAGGCTAAGCAGTCGTCGAGTGGGAGTTTATGGGCGTTACGAGTTGAGTTGAGCGGCAAATAAACTGAATCCATATGGATCCAGCAAAGTCGCAGAGGATTCGAGGTCGATGTGTATCGTCAGGTTAAGAATGGTGGGCCAGTAAGCCTGTAATGCAAAACGTGCGCCTCTGCGTCTACGCTGAATTGGTTTCTGTTTGAGGAGCGTGGCAGGGAATTCTTAAAGGTTTCCACGGATGGGTTAAGGGCGGCTACTACGCATGTGACGTCATTGAGGTCGTCTAGAAGCTTTTAGGCGGGCGACGACGTTTCCATTAGGACTTTTACACGAAAAGGACACCGCCTTAAGGGGTTTTGGTGACTCGAGATCAAGCAGCCCATGCTCCGGTTGTCCCGACCTAGTTATTAAAAGCTCTAACAGTTGGCTATAGTTTTTCAAGTAGAACGAACCTTTGCGCCAAATGTTCGAGTTCCTTTTTTTGTTTCGTTTGAAAGATTATACGCCCGGTCTCATTGTCACCAAGTTAAGGTCTGATGATTGGATCTCAGGGAAATCGAGGAACACCCTCAAATCTTAAAAGCACACATAGTGTTTTTTAACGCAATTTTTTAGCTATTCAGGTGTTTCCATCTGCGAGTAAGCATCTCATGCTGCCAAGCTGATAATGGAAGTTACAACACTCCTTTTTTAGGAGTTAAGGGACAATAATGCGATTTGTCGACAGCTTTCTCTAAACGGCGCTGTCTCATTTGAGCAGCGTGCTTAAAAACTCTATTTATACAAAATGAATTACAGTTACAGTTGCTTACAATTAAAAACTGAAAATAAAACAAATTGAAAAAAAAAAAAAACTAAAAAACCGACTCCCAAAACTCAACTAAAAAGTTAAAAATAATATTGTTCCTTTTAAGAAAATAGCATCACTAGGCAGCATATAGTCTATGAAGTTGGTGCCAACTCAACTCCTAGTAGGTAGGTAATTACATTTATGTAATGTAGAACACAATGTAAAGTGAGTGACTTGGCACCGACTTCATAAACTAGGTTGTCCAAATATAAATCCGCCATTATTCAGAAAACTTTATTATATATGTAATTTTAAATTAACAACCACTTTTCATTAATGTATTGACCATCGTTATCCACAACTTGCTGCCAGCTATTTGCCAGTGTGAGAATCCTGCGCTCGTAGAAGGCTTTCGGTTTTTCGTCAAAAAAGTTTGTCTGGTCACATTTTAGTTGGTATTCGTCATCAAATTTTTTTTCTTGTAAGTAATTAGATAAAGCCCTGAATAGATGGTAATTGGTTGGCGCAATGCCTGGCAAATAAGGGGGATGTGCAATAATGGTCCATCCAAGTTCCTGTATTTTCTCACGAGTTTTCTTGCAAATGTGTGCTCTGGCATTGTCATGCAAAAAGTAAATTCTATCCTGTTTTCCTTTCAGATATTTAGATACTTGGTCAAGCTGGTCACAGCATAACCTTTTTTGGTGACTGTCTTTGACGCTAAGCCACTGACGCTTACGGGTATGATTTACATAGAAGACCCATTTCTCGTCGCCGGTAATAAGATTGCGTAACCACTCGAAGTTCCTGTGCGATGTCAAGTTTTGCATGTATATGTCGACTCGCTGTTGTTGTTGAGAAGGAGTTAAGTCGTGCGGCACCCACATTCCATATTTCCAGGTTTTATTAAGTTTGTGGAGATAATTATCTATTGTCCCATGGGAGCACTGAAGACGCTCTGCCAGTTCACGAACCGTAGATCTTGGTTCATTTTCAAGTTTTTTTTTAGAATGTCGATATCAATTGCTGGTGGTCTTCTAGGGTGGGGCTCATCGTCGAGGTAAAAGTTACCCTCACGAAACTTCTGGAATCATCGTTTTGCTGTGTCGTAACAGAGAACATTCTCTCCCATCGTACTACAAATATTTTGCACGGCTTCCGTCGCTTTGTGACCCAGACGAAACTCTTGAAGTAGAAGTAGCTTGAGTTCTCTTCAAGAAATGTCCATTTTTGTCGATCGTCCGAATCGTATCGAAGTTGAGGTCGCGCTTTTTTTACGTGAGTGGATTAAATCTGCATACAGACACCTGAGCACGCGAACCTACGGCTCAGGTAGTGTCGGGTTGGATTAACAGAGAAGGTGAATACCCGGCCGACTAAGCAACCACTCAACCTATACTCCTTGCAGAGTTTTAGGCTTTATAATGAACGCGACCGGATGCATTGGGAATGCTTCGGTGCTTGGCTACCAATAGGCGGATCCATAAGGGACCGCCTCGGCATAGGAAGTCATTGTAAGGTTCGAAACTTTTTTATTAAGCGCGTGTCGTTCCTAGGAGGGAGAGAGGTCGCGCGAGCCTGCTCTGCTTATATAGCCGAACTATGGACTATGGACGTTTCCAGAACCCTCTTACGATTTCGTGAAATTGTAAATTAGATGGCGGGTTTATATTTAAACAACCTATGTCGCCTATTAAAATGCTCTTTAAAAGAAAAATACTATTTTAACTTTTTTGTTTAAGGTTTTGAAGTTGGTTTTTATTTTATTTAAAAAAAATTTTATTTACAATTTTTTATTTACAATATTGTCTACTGTATTTTTAAATCAATGGGCATCTGTTGCGATGAACTTTAAATGCATTTTTCAAAGATATCGAGACCTCTATTAATTTCGAAGTCTTGTTAGCGAAATATGAAATTACCAGACGTTTAGTTCGCAAACGTCCTAGGCTTTCATATGAATCATGTTAGTCTTTCTTTGTTTTCAATTTTTTTTACCGCTTCCGGTGTCGCCAAGGGTCATGCCACGATTAAGCGGCAGAAGGCGATTTAAAAAAGTAAGTCTTTAGAAATAAATGCTGCAAGATCCTCGATCTTGCGTTAGGGGGCGCCTTAAGTTGGATATTTCAAAATTTATCGGCGAAGAATCGGCACTTAAACGTCAAGAGGCGCCCGTAATTGGGTATTCAGCCCGATAATAAATTGCTCGGGTGCTCGTCTCTTATTGACGTGTTTCCACTATCGGATACGATACGCGTGAAGAATGGTAATGTCGTGATAGCCCAGAGGGCAACGAACCTGTCTCAAATTTATAAGGCCCCATAGGGCCATGGTTCGAAGTTTTTCTGACTTAAGTACATAATATCACTGACACCGTGCTTCGGAAGGCACGCTAAGCAGTCGGTCCCGGACGCTGTCAATAGATGGCGGTCGTTACAGTTCCCAACCCGCAGTGGAGCAGCGTGGTGGACTTAAGCTCCAAGCCCCCCTCCTCACCCTGGGGGAGGCCTAAGCCCCTGCAGTGGGGTAAAAATGGGCTGATGATGATGATGAAAGAATGATCAAAGTTTTCTATTCTCTTAAATAGATAAATGGTGTACGTCATTAAGCATCTGTTTTAGTTATTTATATCGGATTTCAAGAAATTGTTAATTCGTGTTTAATATTCTAGACGTCGATTATTGTCGATCGATACATTCCCACACTAGTTATGTTCTAGAAAATGCGCTAAAAAACAAAGGATTAGAAGTGTACCTTGAATGCGGCTGAACGTTTAAATCTTTAAAATATATATCGTGTAATTTACTTCACGAGCTTCCTTGTAACGCAAAATCTGACTATTCGCTTTTGACAAGCTTATATTCGAAATTCCAGTCGAGTCGAAGTTACGAAACAAAGGACAAGTTCTGATGACAGGTTGGCGGAGTGGTTAGAGACCCTTACTGCGAAGCCAAGGTTCGCGGGTTCGATTTCCGCCTGGGACAAATATTTATGTGCTTGAACATGTCTATTTGTTCCGTGTCTGGGTGTGAAAAAAAAATCTACATATATAAAAATTATAAAGATTATTTAAGTATTTATATCAGTTGTCTGGTATCCATAGTACAAGCTTTGCTTAGTTTGGAACTAGATGGCGCTGTGTGATATGTCCGAGGTATTATTATTATTATTATAAATAAGAAACAAAGGAAATTGTCAATGTTAGAATGACGTTCAAATTTTATGATAGCGGACGTCCTTGCAATTTTGAAACATTGTGTATGTAGCTACCTTTATTTAGGCTGTGGAAACTGTCACTGTATAAACTTCATTTAAAATCTGAATGTTGAGGCGTATCCTGAACGCGGCTATACGCTTTTAAAAAGAATCATAGGATTGCACCGTCTACCTATTGTACAATTGCTGACAAAGTTATTCTACCGATTGGCCGAGTGGTTAGAGAATCTAACTACAGAACCAAAGGTAGCGGGTTCGATACCCACCCGGAACAAATCAATAAAATTGTGTGTTTTGGCTTTAAGCATAACTATTTAGAATATCAAAATAGACTTTCCAATAATGTCTTCCATGTACGTCTGGTTCACTACCTATATGATACATGGACGTCAAATGTTCCGGTAAAACGCCTACAGTCACGTGTAATCCCAGGATTGGTTGAGCTCACGACAACTAAATTATCTGAATTTGTCGGTGGGCTCTGCCGCTGTTAAGTGTTCGAGCCTACTGTAGGGTTTCCTCCAATTTTGAATATTTTTACAAAAATAAAAATTTTGTTTCCCAGAATTTCACCAAAAGAATTTGAGTTCAATTTTTTTTGATTCCACCATTCCTAATTTTATACACCAAGCTGAAAAAAAAAATTATTTATACTCGTATTACTAAATAATACTATTATATAATATTAAATAAATACTATATAGAAATTGTATTATTATTTCATATTTAATTTAAAATGACACGCATATATAACAACCGATATTATTTATACAACTTCCTGTGTAGTTGAAAATACAGTATATACGTGTATAAAACCATAGCCGATAACTGATTTTTTTATAAGTTTGTGGCTATAGTAAAATTTATAACAAGAATAATGCCTTTTTCGGTTGATCTGATTTAATAATAATCTATATTTTTTTAAAGCTGTATGATATAAAAATGAAAACCTAATTTCTCCTCAGTTTTCCTCGTTTTCCCAGCCGGTGTGTTCAAATCGGGCTCCAGTAAAAGCTCGAATTAAGTTCGTATGAGAAAATTGCTTTCGCCGATTTGTTGCATTGGCTGCAGAGATTTCAAATACAATTTGCATTAGGATTTTTTCGGTAAAAAGGGATTTGGTGTGTTTTCAATACAGTTCGTATAAAGCCGACAGCGATGTTAAAAGTTAAAATTAAATAATTTAATTCAACAATTTTGTATTTCCAAAGTTTAATAAATCGGAATCGATTGGGTGAAAAATAGGCTAGTTGACATTTTTTTTAAAAATAATTTTATATGATACAGTTTTCTAAATATACGATAACAGTGAAAGAATATAAAAACAAAGTTATGAATGTTTATAATGTCGCGTACCTATCTATGTATGACTTCAGGTCATTTAAAAAAATGTTAAATTTCATTTTCCAAAAAAAAGACAGGAAAAATTTTTTTAACACCTTATAATTTTTATATTCTTTAACTGAATAAAATTTTGTTTAAAGCGATGTACGAAAAATATAATGTTCTAGTTTGTAGTATTAAATAAAAATACAAGAACTTAAAATCCTGAAAAAACAGAAGAGTACTTCAAGAAAGTAATACCTAATTAAACATTAATTTATTAAATAATATATTCTAAATTAAAATTAAATTTTGTTATGTTATAAAGCCTATTTTTATATTTTCATGATAAATATGAAAAACATTTAAATTTATTAGTAGTCCCACGTCACAAATACTTTATTGTAGCGGTCATGAACGGCAAAAAACCTACGCTTTTTCATTGTTTCACTGCCTACATTAATTTTGAGTTAGCATTATTTCCACAATTATTTTATCATTATTTTCTTAGGGGTATCCTAAATATTTTTATATCGGAAGCGTATAATGTATCATATGTGTTATAAATATACATAATCAATATTATAAAAATATTTTATTACAATTCCACAATACATTTTTTAAGCGACTTCAAAAAAGAAGGAGGTTACTCAATTCGACCGTATATATATATATATTTTTTTTTAATATTTACTTATAATTTACAATTTTCATACAATTGACTTGATTTTGACGACCGCTTAGCTAGTGGGTAGCGACCCTGCCTACGAAGCTGGAGGTCCCGGGTTCGAATCCCAGGTCGGGTCAGTATTTATATGATAAATATTGATACTGGTACCGGGTCTTGGTTGTTATATGCGTGTGGTGTCTTCGCTTGGTACCCAAACAAAAGCTAATGCTTAGTTTGGGGCCTAGACGTTGTTGTGATGTATACGTTATTATTAATTTTGTATTGTACTGTTAACATTTTTTTACTATGTATTTATGTCAATAGTAGAAAAAATACAAAAGATATACTATAACAAATATTATCTGCCCAACTTTGGGCTGGTACACCTAACCCTACCATGATACCACTCTGGTAGGAATAACTGTACGTAGAGTTCAAATTTCTGGTTATAGAATTTTGGTGTTCCTTCGGATTTTTTAGTTCGGTTAATAGGAAAACATTTCTTCAGTACCTACGACAGTAATAGGGTATACGGAACCGTTAGAAAACGCCTCTCCCAAGTTATTCCATAGTGTAGCGCCCCCTAAACTCGCACATCCCTTATTAATCGTTCACTAGACCGTGTGATTAAAAATAGATCATTCCAAAGCAATTTAACATCACAATACACGGATTAATGTCGCTTCACACGAATCGCTTATTGCGTATTGACGACTTAATTATGCGGATGTGTTTTATTATTATTATTATATTTTTAATCAGAAAAATTAAATTCTGTGTTTTATTAATCACATTTAATTTTTATGTGAAATATTGGTGTTGGTTGATAAACGGAGTAATTAAAAATAACTTAATTACTTTTTAGCAAATTATATATTTTTTTAATTACAAGCAAATATTAGTTATATTTGTATTTCTTAAATTACATGTTAAACTAAAGAACACGAATTATAATAACAAATAAAAAGTGTGATCTCAGTGCTCGACAAGAAAAATTAAAAAGTTGATTTAGCTGCCTCAATACATTCCACAGTATGAAGAAGCCGTGTTGACGATACACAGCCCACGTCTAATTTATGCATAAAATAATAAGAATAATGGGACATCCCACTATCCCAATCCCTTAACTCTAAAAAATTGTCAAACTTATTAAAATAATTTACATTCAAACTAGAATTACTAGGTCATCAGCAAAACACAGTCGATCCGTTCCGCGTAAAAGCGAATCCGACGTTCCCGCGCCAGTTACCTTCTAACTACCCTCAATATAGCGCCGTTCTAGCGTATTAGCTGCTTACTCGGTCGTGTGATTAAAAATTATGCAAGTCGGTAGCCGGCAGTCGCGGCGAGAGGACGCGTGGCGGCATTTGAAACGCATAAATTGACAATTGGTGGAGCACGGGGTCCAATTACTATTTAATTAATAGAAAACTTTTTTTTAATTACAATATAAAAAAAAAAACTATAGTTTGAATGCATGCTGAAAATTCATTTGACTAGAACTATAAAAGGAGTAAAAATAAGATTTATAAAATTTAATTAAATCGTCAATAACTAACAATTTAAAGTGTACAATAAATATCTATAAATTATATTTAAAATTATTTTAACTTTAGAAAGATTGGAGACAAATAAATTGATTCAGTTTAATTAATTTATTATTAATAATAACGTGTACATCACAATAACGTCTAGGCCCCAAACTAAGCATTAGCTTGTGTTTTGGGTACCAAGCGAAGACACCACATACATATAACAATTAAGACCCAGTATCAGTATCAATATTCAACATATAAATACCTACTGACCCGACCTAGGATTCGAACCCGGGATCTCCAGCTTCGTAGGCAGGGTCGCTACCTACTAGGCTAAGCGGTCGTCATTTAATTAATTTAGAGCAAATATTATAAGCATAGAATTTATGATCCAGCTACAGACCATTTGGAATGATAATAGTAGAAGTTTTTATTTTGGACTCATTTCAGATAAAAACCATTGTAGGAGTATTTTAAATTCAACACCAATAAATGATTTGATACTTGATTTTCAATTAATTTCTAATTCGCGGTTGAAACGTCAAATTATTGTATAGGTTGTAACATGGATTGTAATATCAATATTGTGATTGGAGGAAATATAACTAATGAACGCACCGGCAGTTTTTGAATTAGTTGCTTCGCTTTCGAATAGGAAATTATGACAAGCGAAATAAACTAAGTGATAGTTCCTCCGCTACTAAAGTTAATGAAGAAGAATTTTAAGCCTTGGTAGAAGCGAATCCGTATAATTCTACTGCAAAATGACCAGCGTGGTTAGATATTAGCTCACTCACAATATTGACCAATTTGCACCAAATTGACCAAATTAAAAAACAACAGCCCAACTGGTCAACCGATCCTTCACTAATATTGCTTCACAAAACGTAGGACCTCATAAGGACGCTACAGGAGTTAGAAACCATCGTCATTCTCCGTCTCTCCGTACTTAGCCCTTACCGACAACCAATTTTCCGCAATTCTGAAAATTTTCTCCACAAGAAGAAAATCTAGTTCTCGAGAAGAAATGATCTTTCCGAACTTTAAGTATTCTGCAAAAGCATTAATTACTTCACTATTAGATGCCAGAATGCTTAGAGAATATTGGTAATTATTTTGATTTAAAAAACACCAAAAAAAATCTATACACAGGATGAGGTTTTAATGACCAGCAATATAATGACCTTTGATAAAAATCCGTTGGCCGTCTTGTTTCTTTTTAGTATCGTTCAATAGGAAAATATTCAGTTAAGACTATGTAAACCTTTCCCAAAACTACCAATATTACTAGTCACCGTTCACGAGGGCGCCAGTGCACGTGCACGCGCCCCGTCCACATGCCCCCGCCCTTTCGTATGTAAGTAGAAGGTAGCCAAATTTTGTTAAAAAATATTTAGGATATAATTGTTGATTATGAATATTTAACCAATTTTTTAATTTACGTAATGAGGTCTATTGGTGACACCTAACATCTAGAAAAATTTTGGCTGGTGACTAAAATCTCATCCTGTATTTAAATATTATAAAGAATATTTAAGCATTTAAGCATCAGTTGTCTGGAATCCATAGTACAAGCTTTGCTTACTTTGGAACTAGATGGCGCTGTGTGCTATGTCCGAGGTATTACATTACATTACTTATTTTATTAGTAATTTCTACTTTAACTTTTTCCTATATCAAAAAGTAATTTCAAACCGTAATCCCTAATATTTAATAGGCCAACAATAAATATTAAGTATATTTTTTACAAAATAATATATCTTCAAGCATAGAGTAAAAAAAAGACAGCAACGCAATGACCTAGCGTGTTCATCCTATGTCTTCAGGTTTAGATATGATATTGCTATAATAACTGCAAGCAACTAGACTTCCACTTTTTTTACCTACAACTGGACGCAGATCGTCATAAAAGTAGAAGCACGCTTCTGCGCTCACCGTCTAACCACTCTTCTTCTAGTTAGTTGGTCATCTTTGGTAAGTTTCAGTTCGATTTCAGCCCGCGAGGTCCCAGCGCCCCCCCCCCCTTCATCCCCGCGAAATTGTGTTTAACAGTTTCGATACTGTGATTTGACATTTCTGGCTCTATTAAAACTAAAATCAAACGCTGCTGTCAAATTTGTTTACTCTGTAGAGAGGTATATGTGTTTGGTGTAAAGGGTTGTGTGTTTGTGTGCATGTCTATTTCCATTTTCTTCAAAGACTATTGCAGCGATTTCGATGCGATTTTTTGTATCACATAAGTGTCTATGTAATGCAGGTATGTAAAAGGGCGCAGCAGTTGATGTATTTTCTAAAACGACTGGACCGATTTTAATCCGGTATGTATTATATAGATTTATTTCAAAGCAGATTCTTAGTTTTATGGTTATAAGCCACCAGGGGGCGTTGCAGTAGATGGTTTATTTGAAGGGCTGGGCTGATTTAGATGCGGTTTCTCACATTACATAGGTATCGTACACAGGGCAGGTTCTAAAATTAGTTTACGATTATAAGTCGCTAGGGGCGCTGCAATAGATATGTTTATTGAAAACGGATTTTTCGTCATTGTTTCGGGTTATTATCATCCTACTATTGATTGGACATGCCTGCTTCTACAAAATCCATGATGAAAATACTGTTAATTTAAAAATACTAAAAAGGTGGTCATTTAAAAAATTTCTTTTTTAAATTTTACTTAAAACTTTTTTATTAAATATAGTTATTTGCGCCCGTTTTTTCAAATAATAACTCCTGACAAAAAGTGGACCTTCTTTTTAAGTTGGACCTCTTAGCACTATTCAATTCCATTCCATCAGCCCTTTTACCCCACTGCAGGAGCTTAGGCCTTCCCTCAATATGAGGGGGCTTGGAAATTAAAACCACCACGCTGCTCCAATGCGAGTTGGTGGATTGCAACGACCGCCATCTATTGACAACAACCGGGACCGACTGCTTAACGTGCTCTCCGAGGCACGGAGTCAGTGACAGTTAATGTTCTTAAGTCAGAAAACTTATTGGTACACGCACGGATTCGAACCACGGTCACATGGCCGTATAGATTTGAAATAGGTTCGTTGCACTCGGGCTATCACGACACACTATAAAGGAACAAAATGAGTAAAATAATTAAATTAAATTTAAAATTATGCGGATATGTAGAAAGCATAATAACACGTTTAGTTTATATGTAAACACTTTGATGTACGTAATATGTACTTACAAATGTACACGTAGGTATATATATTGTTGCGAGGCGGAGCGGAGCGGGCGTGATCAAGCGTGAAATAGGCCAGCCTCTTACCGCATATCGATTGCCGGCTGAAGGAAATACCGTGAAAAGAATTAATAGAAACCCGCTATTTGAAAATGTATTAGGAGCTAGTTTTCTGGACTTTTTACAATGTTACTTCGTTTAACTTTTAGCTATGAAAATTGAACTGAATGGTGTTTTCACAGAATTAGCTGATAATGTCGTCCAGTATTAGAGTAAACTGTAATTTCGTCAAATTCAATAGGTAAAAAAAATAGTAATCAATAATTATAGAATAGGCAAATAGAAAATTTTGTTTGTTCAGTTTTAATTAGACATAAACACCGGCCATAAATAGGAATTATCTTCGACGACTATAGTAGCAATTTTTGGGGTAGGTTGTCATCACAGACAAGTCAACCTTATAGACCACATTTTGACAGGGAGTAGCATTCGCCAAGGCTATGTAGTGACACTACATAACTACGTCACTAGTGAGCCGTCAGATGGAAGCACGTCGGAAGCTATTAAATTGTCAATTTTGAACGAGCCAATAAAAACTAGCCGACCTCTCCCCGCACCCCGCCACTTTTTGGCGATTTCCTTTTCGTACTGACGTTTATTAAAGCGTGGTCTATAGGTTGACTGGTCTGTGGTTGTCATACATGTAACTGATCACTGCCTTCTATAGGTACAAGCCATGCTATTAGATTTGGCAATGTCGCATTATCTGTCACTTGTAGACCGATTTACTTCGTCAGCTGACAAGATGTCATGATTTAATAATTGTAATTATGGGATTTAAATAACTAAATATGAAATTGTAGGTAGTATGTAGTAGAAAATATAAATAAGAGTACATTTTATATGATACTAGACCTGCCCGCGACTTCGTTCGCGTGTTATAAGTGGCTTTTATGAATAGAATGAATGTGTGTTATATCTCATTTCGGTTAGTGTTATTATGGTTTTGTGCATTTATCACAGGCTACCTATATCTTACAAGCTAGTTTTATTTTATAATGTTCTACGGGGATATACGTTCCTTTGCAATTTCTTCCTCTCCTTGGGTTCTACCTAATCAATCTCGCGGGACCTGCTGGTGGCTAGCATGTGGTTAAAAGGACCATGACAGGTATACGTATAGTTCCCCGGAATCCTCCAGACTCCATATCCTCAAACCTACTCGAAAAATTATCAAAATTTACTGTAATTTCCACCCAAACGTGTCAAGAATGTGACGTGAAACGAAAAAGGATTATATGGTGAAAATATCAACTTACTTTGCTAATTACGAATAAACACGATGCAACAAGTAGTTTTTAACACTGACTTATTATTTTCAATGAATATCTCTGTTTACATAACGTTTAAAAGAAGAAAACGCTAATTAATAGCCTGACTGATACCAAGGCTTGGACTAAACGCAACGTTGCCAAATTTCAATAGCATGGCTTGTAACTATAGAAGGCAGTGAACTGATCGATAAAAAAAAATTGCAGTGCACATTATGACGTCTGTATAATCTATAGTTATGTATTTAAAAATGTTATAAAGGTTTAAAAAAATGGTTTTTTTTGTTTAACTTAACAGTTGTTGACATATGCGTTAAAAATTGTATCCCCTCTCCAACTTTTCAACTATATGGGGCGAAAAAATTTAAATTAGTGAAATTTTAAAAAGCACTTACAAATTTAATTTCTTTGAATAAGATAAAGGCGACAAGCTTGACAAGCAAATCATTCGCATGTGAGATGTAAAATAATTGAAAGTAGCAGCGAAAGTTAAGTGTAAAAAATAGAATAAGGTAGTAAGTACCATGGATGTTCATTGTTTAAAACAAATATTTCATCATCATCATCATCAGCCCATTTTTACCCCACTGCAGGGGCTTAGGCCTCCCCCAGGGTGAGGAGGAGGGCTTGGAGCTTAAATCCACCACGCTGCTCCACTGCGGGTTGGGGACTGTAACGACCGCCATATATTGACAGCGTCCGGGACCGACTGCTTAACGTGCCCTCCGAAGCACGGTGTCAGTGATATTGTGTACTTAAGTCAGAAAAACTCATTGGTACACGCCCGGATTCGAACCATGGGCCTGTGGGGCCTTATAAATTTAAGACAGGTTCGTTGTGCTCTGGGCTATCACGACACTATTATTTGTTATTATTATTACTATTATTAAAACAAATATTTGCTTAATTCAAACATGAAGTTTAAATTGAGAATCTTTATTTTCTTTAGCAGTACGAATTTTACACGTGGGTCACACAAAATTCTACTTCGCAGCGAATATTTGGTTTTCGGCGTATATTTCTTTAAGTCGTGATAGCCCAAAGCGCAACGAACCTGTCCCAAATTTATAAGGCCTCATAGGGCCATGTTCGAATCCGGGCGTGTACCAATGAGTTTTTCTGACTTAAGTACCTACACAACTATCACTGACTCCGTGCTTCGGAGGGCACGTTAAGCAGTCGGTCCCGGACGCTGTCAATAGATGGCGGTCGTTACAGTCCCCAACCCGCAGTGGAGCAGCATGGTGGATTTAAGCTCCAAGGCCCCCTTCTTACCCAGGGGGAGGCCTAAGCCCCTGTAGTGGGGTAAAAATGGGCTGATGAAGTGAAATGAAGTATATTTCTTTGCTCACATTTTCGTTGTCACAACGCGGTATCTCCATGAACATCTATGGGCTTATTATAATTAATTCTAGGAATATTAAAATCATAAGTGAAAGCTAGTTAAGGCTAGATTCCAAAGTACCTGCGAAACAGCGAGTGGGCTACTCTGGCGGTAGGTACGCGGTGGGCCGGCTTTGTGATGCAGATCATCTTGATCCGTGTCTGTCGGCGACGTGTTATCACCATCCACTGGAAGCTAGAGCATGGTGGATATACCCTTTTAATAAGTTTCTTGTTTTGTAAAAGTTTTGTAAGTGGATACACGTATTCATTTCATTTATGTAACGTAAAATATTGGTTTGTAAAATATTTTGTAGGATTATGATTAATTAAATAAAATAAAGTTTTTTTTTTGTAAAAATATTTTTGGTGTATTTTGTTAGTTTATTATTATTTATTATTTGTTTATTATTAATGTAAATAATTTTACTGAACTCTAAATTAAAATCTAATTAAAAAACTAAATAAATAAAATTGTTTTTATTATTCAATATAGTTTTTCCCGAGCTTCTTAGTAGGTATTTATTCATACTTAATACCTATTTATTCATAGGTAAATATTATAAATTACCCGGTGTAAATCGTTTCTTTCCTTGGTATATTACACGTTTTTAAGGTTCCATACGTCAAAATAAAATTAAAAGTACATATAGTACCTAACACTTTGTTTTACGTCCGTCTGTGTGTCTGTCTATCAAGAACTTTTTTCTCAAAAACGGTTGGAGGTATCAAGCTGAAACTGATATCGAATACGGAGGTCTACGTCCCCGTCGCTTTGTAAAAAATCATGTTTCTCAGAATACCATAAAAAGAAATAATGTGATTGCATAGGAAATTATCTCAAACGTCAGAACGTCATCAAATTTAAACCAATAACGTACTTACTTTTTGTTGACCTTGAATCCTAGAACATGGCATTAAGGAAGGTAACATCACAAAATTTAAAAAAAAAATCTGATAATATCCAAATCATAATTTATAAGTTTAAGGTATTGTATTAATTATTTTTAGTTATATATAATATAATAATAGAAATAATATCTGGGACATCCCACACAGCTAGTCCCAAAGTAAGCAAGTATTATGCTTGTATTATAAGGTACTAGACATCCGATATGTATACTTAAATATTCTCTTTTTTATAATATATACATATAATAATACATATAATAATGATATTTTTACCCCCAGACACGGAACAAATAGACATGTTCATGTTCACAAATATTTATCCCCGGCGGGAATCGAACCCACGGCTCCGCAGTTAGGGTCTCTAACCACTCGGCCAAACATAATAATAATAATTGAGACATAGTACAATATTTGATGACTAAAAATAAATAGTGCACAGCCTAAATCTAAATTTAAAACCTAAGCCTAAAACGCAAATAATACCGAACCAGAGATGGGTAGAATTAATTTAGTGCATTTTAAACAATATAAAAAAATGAGGTCTATCTATACTATTGTATACCCTCAATGCATCCCGGCACAGTGAAAGGATTATGAAGGACTGAGATAGCAATTCGCGGCGTATTTAATTACAAGATAAATTAGTATGGAAATTAATGGTTGTTGTCGAATTACAGGGCGTGCTTATTCGCGCTTGAGTCCTTGAGTGTACGTTTAGATGGTTTAGATATTTTGAATAACGGTTTACTGGAAAAAACGCTCTGTCTTTGGTCCGAATTACATATTTTAAGGTACTACTAATATACCTGATGTTTGGCTGTGAGTTGGTATGTAAAGCTTATCGAAGTAAACAAAAAGTTTATGAAAATTTAAAAAAAAAAATTCAAACATGTTTTTCTCAGTAAACGTTTGTTTGCATCATCTTTACTCACCTGAAACTTCTTTAGTTCGTAACTTGTTTAGTTCGTAAGCTCTATACGCTCTATAAGTTTGGATTACGTTCAGCTGAACACGCAGTATATTATATAGGTAGAAGATGTTCGGTTGAACGCAGTACAAATTTAAACTTGTTTTTCTCGGTGACCGTTAGTTTGCGCCACTGCTCACTTGAAAATTTTGTTTAGTTTGGTAAGCTCTATATGCTCTATAATTTTGGACTACGTTCAGCCGAAAATTCGGTATGTAGATACTAACTGAATAATGTTATTTGATAATGATATGTAGGTAAAAACTTCCTAAGATTTTAAATATAAATTAATTTAAAACAATAATTGATGCATGTGACTAAATATTATTAAAAAATCTCTGTCATAAAATACCTTCATAATTTTAGTTAAATGAATATACTTTACTGAAAATTATAAATGTAAGTGTAAAAGTACGAATGGCAAAAACCTGCTTGATGTAAACTTTGAGCGGTTTTGTTATTTGTATTACGGTAAATATTTCAAAATTACTACAACATTATTAAAAAGAATGATGAGTTTTGATAAAGAATCACAAATGAGTACACGGTTCATTAGGTTTCTTTTGGACCTTTTTTTTGGTACCTTTTTGTATACCCAGCTTTTTTCAAATGGGTCAAAATTGTTTTGTGGTCAATTGCCAGATCTTCAGCTATGTCGTAAATACTGATATGCCGATCTTGCTCCACTTTTTCAAAAATGACGTCCATTTTAGCGGTTGACAGGGCGACCACAGCGAGGTGGATCTTTGACATCGAAAGCGTTTAAACCGGCTTTGTGCTACTCTTACTGACACCGCATCGCATAAACGTCACAAAAAAATTTGCTGCTTTCGTTGCACTCTTTCCTTGTTTATAATCAAATTTTAAAATGTATCGAATTTCTTCATTAGATTCACTCATTTCGACAGAAAGAAAAACAAATAAAAACCGGCGGGAAACAATATTTTACTACATATTGTTTCTTTTTTTGAAATGTTACCTTTTTAATGGTATCAAAACCAGCCAGATACAAATAGTACATCCGAAGAGATTTTCTTAAAAGTATATACAAACTAAATGCGAAAAGACTTTTTCCCCGACCTAATATAATAGTATTTCATTTTTAATAATAACCTATGACGCGAAGAGAACGGTGTTATAAATTTAAAACGTGTGGAGTTGTGTGTTTGTCTGTGCCATTGTAGATCCTAAAATTGGTTTATTTCGGAAGTTATTTACCAACCGTAAAAAAAAATAGGACTGAAATTTAGATTTCCTTTCTTTCCTAAATACTAACTGAATTCAAAATTTTAAGTTTGTGTATTTGCTAGAAATACCTTAGAATTTCGATAATTGGTGAATAAGTGAAGCAGGTCCATATATTAATTAATATACCTATCAATACATTAATTAACCTTTAATCATTACAACAACAAATTACACTTTCTTAGTTAGCATCAATGGCATTTATCTCAATTTAAATAACATAAACTTTTTGATAAAACACTAAATTTCTTCAGCAAGTAATCGTTGTAGTTATTTTAGATATCATGAAAATGTAAGAAAATCAAGAAATGATCAGATTTTGATTCAAATCAAATAATCGATTTTCGGATCCTTAAAAAGTTAGGAGGGCCTCCCCTAAATTCACAGCACCTAAACATTAATCTAACAAACAAAGGGAGCATTACCAATTACTTAAATAACGTTTACTTAAGACCGACGTTCACAAATAACACTCTACATTTAATATTCGATATTAATAACAATTTGATTTTCCTATCTAGCCGCCATGTTTGTTTAGCTGTCAACTTCTTTACCGACTCACGCGCGCCATTGTCTGTATTACCGACCGGCACGTGACGCTAACTACGATATAATCTGCAACTGCTACAGCTTTTTCATGTGAACGACTGCTGCAAGGTCATATTGAGTTGCTTGTTATACAGACACTTTACTTTGATGTATGTACAGATTGCAGGCAAATGTAAGTTGAAGTACTGTCGGCGCCTGAGTTCCGTGCACTTAGGTCTGTGTGTATGTAGAAAGAGTTAATTTAACAACAGAAAGTATGTGTCTGTAGTCCTCACACTAGGCAGCATGCCTGTATCGTGAGGACCTAATACGGTATACCAATATAACTTAGCTAATGACAATTAGTCGAACTTTTGAAATTAATAATTATTATACTATGTGACTAACAGATCCAAAATACATATTCAGTCACACACAATACACACAATGCATACATATTGATATATACATACATATACATACATACGCATACACATGATACAAAAACAGTTATTTACGCATATGGTTGATGTTACCATATATTACATTATCAAGTAAGCAACACATGTCTGTCTGTACATTGAATTCCAAACAATACATGCATACAATAAACAACGCAAACAACAAGCATTACAATTGCCCAGAATACAAAAAAAAACAGGATTATAAATTACTAATAAAAAATATTAACAATAATACCACTACAAGTTAACTCAATTTAATTAAGAAGCGACTACCCAGTCATCAAGTAATATAATATATCATGATTGAATATTTAAAACGTCTTCGGTGCGATCATAACTTAGTGTAGACAGCCAGTTACGAATTATCCTTTTGGCTTCGTACACTGACTTTTCTTTTAGGCTACAATGTCTACCTACAGAGTTATATACATGCGCTCGAATAAACTGACCAAAACGATGGGCGAAAGAAGACCTCGCGGCCGTAATAGGCAAGCGGAAGACCCTACGCTTTACCATAGCCTCTAATTGATCGGAGGCCAGGACAGATTTGTGGACAGACAGCGATGTTCTCAGTATAAAGAGTTGCCTCACGCTAAGCACACCGCTGTCCTCGTAAACAGCCGTAGTAGGATATCTATAAGGCTTTTTCATCATAACCTTCAACACTGACCTTTGTTCCCTTTCAAGCTGAATAAGGACAGTCTTTGCAGCGCTACCCCAGCAAGAAATACAATATGTTAAAAGTGATTGACACAGTGCAAAGTAAACAGATTTTAGCGTATCTATGCATGCTATGTCACGAAGATTTTTAAATACACCAATGACTTTCCTCACCCGAGACGAGAGTACAGTTATATGATTTTTGAACGTCAATTTTTCGTCTATATATACTCCCAAATATTTAGTAACTTTTACTCTTTTTAGTGATTCACAAGCACATGGTTTTGCAGCACATAAATCGTTGTGCACTGTGATCTGCTCCTGCTGAAATGGCGCCGAGGCGGCAGTTTTGTGAAAGCAGATATACACGGACTTATTTGTGTTTAATGTTAAAAGATTCCTTCTGAGCCAGTTAGATACGTGAGACATACCAAGCTCAGCACAGCTCAATGCCACTGGCCATGAAGGTCCGTGAAACAAAATAGCGGTGTCATCGGCAAAGCAAATGATTTTAGCATTCTCAATGGGCAAATCATGGATATCGTTTATGTACATTGTAAATAACGTGGGCCCTAGTATACTACCCTGCGGCACTCCAAATTTTACAGTTTGCACACTACTCAACTCCTGTCCAATTCTTATACACTGCCTTCGCTCCGTCAGGTAACTTCTAAACCAATCTAATGGAACACCTCTGACACCCATGTTATTTAATTTACTTAAGAGTATGGGAATGGAGACAGAGTCAAAGGCTTTAGCCAAATCCAAGAAAACACCCACACAGTTTAGATTACTATCAAGACACGATGACACCTCGGTAGTTAAAAGTGATACTGCATCCTCAGTGCTCTTTCCCTTTCTAAAGCCGAATTGCCTTGATGAGAGCATGTATCTTGACTCAAGGTAACTTGATAATCTTTTATTGACAAGTTTTTCCAGTAACTTCGAGAAAACTCCCAGCAGTGAAATAGGTCTATAGTTTTCAATGCAATTTTTGGGACCACCCTTAAGAACTACTAAAACGGTTTTGATAACGCATTCAATTTAGAAGAAAGTAATAATTCAACTTATATGGTAGAGTAAAAGTCCGTACGTTTTGATGGTTCTATATTGACATACAAAAATTTAAACACTACAAAAAATACATACCTACTTGCAAACAATATAACACAAATAATATAAGGGAAAAATTATTATATTAAAAACTATGTTAGTCTTTAGGTTACAAGCTATCCCTTTGCTAAATTTCACAATGATCGGTTAAGCCGTTTAGCCGTGAATTGGTAACATGCAGGCCCATTTTGCATTTAAATATCATTTTTCCATCTTCTTCCGATCTCCTCCTAGAATTGTTCCCAGGGCTTGGCAAGAAATAGATCAGGTAGTGAAACCCTCGGCGTCAAGTATGAGACAAATTGAACAGCTATTTAGGTATCAGAATGTCAGATCGAAATGAGATGTGTCAATGAAATGAAATGATAGTCGACTATACCTAATGAAAACTAAAACCAAGTGTAGAACTTTTAAATCGTTACCAATTCATACCTTTCGATGTCGAGACGATAGGACCCTGGTCCAAAGATGTTAAATTATTTGCTCAGGATTCGAGTGTCGCGCTGCGTCTGTTGACAGGTGATCCTTTGAGCAAGGAATACCTTGTTTAGAGGATCAGTGTCGCAATACAGCGTGGAAACGCGGCAAGTATCCTTGGCACCCTGAATCTGTTGTCTCTTTAAAATTTCCTTATTTATCATTATTTAGATAGTATTTTTAATTTACAGGTATTTATATATTTTTTTTAATTAGATATTAAGTTAGAATGTACGAGTACTTACGAAAAAAATATGAATGTGGAATTAAATATTTCGACCTTCTGTAGGTACATATAATTGTTTAGACGTCCAAAATCTTGGAATAACACTACCGCATTATAACTTTTAAGTTTGATTCGGACAGAGTTGACTTTTTATTGAATTGAATATACTAGTGTAGAGAAGGAATAAATAAGTTGTCACTGAAAGACAAAATGACGTGGATGTTAGTTGATGTATTTCGCCATTAATTTAGTTAAGCGAAATAAGAGCGTTAAGAATTGGACACGCGTTTTACGGAGCAAGTCACACAGGGCTCAGAGGGTCCTTACCACGTTCTTACAATATCTAGGCACACAAATGCGCGAAGCTGAATCCTCTTTACACCACAAATTCGATGTAGTCTTTGTGCAAAGGCGATTCGATGCGATACCGAGGTATTTAATAATATTTGTGTAAAGCAATACAACACCGCGTCGAAATTATAATGGAAGCTGTGGGGTATAAAGATGATATTGCATATCAGATTGCGAAGAAATTGTTTCGTCAAGATTAGGGGGCGATAACAAATTGGCTTTGTTTATTTGATTAGCTATCTATACATACAAGAATAATTATACTTTTTGGTTTAACTATTTCGAGGTTACAAATATAAACAGATTTCATTTATTATCTACTTAATTTTATTTAAGTGTATGCCAAGCGAAATTTCTGTCTAGGTAAGTTAAAAACAATTTCGTTTGCAACCGATCGAACTGAAAATATAAAAATTATATTTGTTTTGGGAATGATAATAATAATACTAATTTTATATATTTTTTATTATTATTCTGTTTATAAATAATATTTTACGCCGCCAGCGTGATGGGCACTTTTGGGCGAGATAAATTGCTAGGTGGGCTTTTTTCGTAGAGTCAGTTTTAAGTGTCTATAGTTATTTATGTAACATTAATTATTTACAAGTAGTTCATTTTAATCCTAATAACATGTCCTACCATTTATTAATTAATTATTAGTGCACCCAAGTTCCATAAAATATTATTTATAATCAGAGTAATAATTAATATAAAAATATCTGGAACATCTCATACACGATCATCTAGCCCTTAACTAGACAGAGCGTGTATCATGGGTACTAGACAAGTAATATACTCAAACATACCTTCATCTATATTACTTTTATAAAACATGCACATATAGATATTTTACATTTTGTAACGAAACAAATAGAGATGGTGATGCACACAAATATTTATCTACACAAATGTAGAGAGCTGTCAAAATAAAATAAAAAATAATTCTTAAGCAATACGGTCAGACGATCGCTTTGTTACTCATTTCTTTTTTATGTCTTCTGAAAACTTACCTAAAAACAATAAAGACTATGTAAATATTTCAAAATGAGCGGATCGTACAGTTTCAAAAAGGCAACACCTAATTTTCGTCTACAATTAAACGGATTTTAAAGGTGAGAACGAATTAATTGCCCTGGAATCAAGTCCCGCAATACTAATTAGGTAATGCCCTACCCTTGGTATAATTCTGTAGCAATTACGAACGTTGCGCTGCGCTCCGGCGATAGCTTTGACATTTCTCTTTAAAACATAATGGAATAAAGAAACAGTAAACCGACGACCCCAACTGAGGGGTGGACCCTGTTGTGATGTTATTATAATGCGATTGAGACTTCTTGATCGTATAAGAAATATAATGTTCGACTTTTTCAATTCTATAATTTTTTTTACATTTTGTGTTGTTAATGGAAAAATATAACCGTTTTAAAATAAGTTTCATCTAAAAAAAAAATTAACAGAAAAATAAAACAAAATTATGAGTTTTTATATCTCAAAAGTATAACTATTAAAAAATGAAATATAAATTTTAAATTGAAAGTTTCAAACTGGTTGTTTTTTATTACTTACATAATAATGACGTTCGAAGTGTCAAGCTTTTAAAATTTATTTTTCAAATTTTAATAGCAATGCTTTTCATTTTTAAACTTTCATTGTTTTTTTTTTAAACAAAAGCTTGTTTATACAAAGGTTTTTTTACGTGTCTTTAAAGTATATGTGCAAAATTTCAAATTCGTAAGTTTAGAGGAAATGGTCTAATTTCAACTTGTAAGATTTGATTACCGACAGACACTGGGACAAGTGAAGCTAAATAAAAGCTTGTAAAACAGAATTTGAACTATTTTGACGTTAACGAGTTTATTTCCAATAACGTCACGTCGCATAGAGGCTTGATTTGGCTTGTCAAGCGACGTCTCGGCACACATTTTGATTATTTTCTAAAGGGTGTAATATGAAGCAGGTCGTTACATAAAATCAAATTGTTTGTTGGTATTGTAAAAGAGATATTAAATCGTAACATTTGACGTGCGAATGCTTTTTGGTTAATAGTGTATCAATAACGATTTCTTTCTGTAGGTTATATCCTAGTCTGCTCTAGAAAGTAGGTTTGTATGAGATGGCTTATCTATATAATTTTTACTTTGACTCGTCACAAACTAAGTAACATAAGCCAACCGTAACAAGTCCACGTCGACAAATAACCATTCATGGGTCATCGAACATAAGCTTTAGGGAAACTTTAGTTTGCGCATTCCGCGGATTTAATTACCAGCACACAATTTCCATTCACTTGAGAATTGAATTAAAATTATTTTATTTTTCACAGTCGTTATTCACAATTTGTCTCGTTTGGTATAAAAACTTGGCATTGGGATATTTAATATAGCTGCATTTGCAATACAAATAAAATTTCAGTGGGTATACGTAAATAATGCGGAAATAGCAACTATCAAGTACTTTCGCACTAACTATCCCTAAAAACTCGCGCAAGCAGCACCATTCGGAGCGAATCACCGTACAAAATGATATTATTTGTAACGTAATCCGCGAACAACAACGCGAAAGATTGATATTGCACCGGGGTGATATCGACATTAATTTATATGGATACGGTTTAAAAATGTATAATGGGTGGGTATTCGGTGCTAATAAAGTCCCCAGGGCCTCGGTGTTGCCATTTCGACGCCACCTCGACCGGAATAAATACATATTTTGGCGGGAAATTGGCTCAGGGTTGCCAGAATATGATTGATCGACTAATTGAGAACGATGACGGAGGCGACCGCCATCTTTATGTCGTTAAAGAGCTACTGTCAAATTCATAAAACTCAAAAATACAAATTTTAGCGCTAAAATACGTATATTTTCATGCATAATATGAAACGTAATTCATAAATAGTATTTTATACTAGAGATAAAACACTGATTTTAAAGTTGTTCGTACCTGTCAGTACATAGCTTATTTTTTATAATACTACCAAAATAAGAAGTACTGAAAACCTATCAATTATAACATGACGAATGTACAAACCATTTTAATCATACAATATGTCATTCATTGAAGCTAAAATGAGTACTGATTCATAAACGTTATTTTACCGTTAGTATATGTTTTAAGAAACGTCAAATTTAAAGTACCTCAGAGGCAATTTTAGCGTTATTTATTAGATCAAATTGGGTTATTTTGTATATCTGAAACGACAAAAGTGATTAAAAATAAAAGAAAGAGAAACGAAAATTGGTCTGAAGAAGATAAAGTAAGTAATCCATGGCGAGTAGGTAATTTTTTTTTTTTTGTATAGAATTATCATAATTATTTAATTTAAAATTACAGTTTCTATTACAAGAAATCGTCCGAAAACATTTAAATGTTATAGAAAACAAAAATACGGGCAAAAATTTAAATAAAATTACAGGCTTGGAAAGCACTTTCTGAAAGGTAATAATACCTACCTCATTTATCTTGTAAATTAGAAATTGATTAACAGTTGGAGCAACAGGAGCAGTTGGACAACGGTGGAGCTTAAGTCCACCACGCTGCTCCACTGCGGGTTGGGAACTGTAACGACCGCCATCTATTGACAGCGTCCGGGACCGACTGCTTAACGTGCCCTCCGAAGCACGGTGTCAGTGATAGTTGTGTACTTAAGTCAGAAAAACTCATTGGTACACGCCCGGATTCGAACCATGGCCCTATGGGGCCTTATAAATTTGAGACAGGTTCGTTGCGCTCTGGGCTATCACGACACACCTACCTATCAACCTATATTTCAGTTTAAATTCCTCTTCATCTAGGGCGAACGGGTCTCTTCGTTCCTTAAATAAACGAGTCCTTGGTTTTGACCTATGGTCGGCAATTTCGCAAATTTCATGAATCGTTGCAATGTCTATAATATTTTCTATGCGATCCATTACCAAAATGTTCGTGTACAAATCTACAGAAGACTAATTAGGTATAATTGTTATAATTATGCTATTATATATTTAACAATAGTTATGATTTCATTACAATGAACATCTACAAGCAAGCAAACGTAATCACAGACTAAACGTAATCAATCACAGAATACTTTGTAACTTAAATAAAAACAATATATAAACCTGATAAATTAAAAATACACGCATTTGCATGGTATTACATAATAACGATCTGATATATCAGTTAGTCATATTGTAGATACTCAGGGGCCTATTCACAAGTAGAATTGAATGAATGAATCAAATTTAAAATCAAAACAAACAACTTCATCTAATGAGTATGTTAGTTAAAATGAGTATTTTATTTGTGCATGAATTACACATTTCTTAAAATCTATTTTAGCGCTAAAATGTTTTTTATTTAAAATGAGTTTTAAGGACATTTTATGAATTTGACAGCTAGATACTAGATACTTAATAAATATATGTCAATTAACTTAATAATACTTTTTTTTTAAATTTACATATATTTATTAAGAATAAATATTAATTTAAATATATATATACATATGCACGCGTGTATATATTAGCACTGTGTGCACGCATCACAGACAAGTCAACCTTTAGACCACGCTTTAATAAACGTCAGTACGAAAACGAAATCGCCAAAAAGTGGCGGGTTGCGGGGAGAGGTCGGCTAGTTTTCATTGGCTTGTTCAAAATTGACAATTTAATGGCTTCCGGCGTGCTTCCAACTGACGGCTCACTAGTGATGTAGTTATGTAGTGTCACTACATAGCCTTGGCGAATGCTACTCCCTGTTAACGCGTGGTCTAAAGCTTGACTTGTCTGTGGCACGCGTGCATACGAAAAGGACAACAACTAGTCTTAAATAAATATCAGTTATTAAATATACAAAAATAAACATAGAGTAAAATTTACAACAGCGTCGATTTTAGTAGAGTGTATATAAGTTCGTGGTTTATGTATATATACCTATAGGTACATAAATTAGTGAATAATAAAGTTATATTCACTTTTTAACCGACTTCAAAAAGGAAGAAATGCTATGTTCGTCTGCATGTATGTTTTTTTTTGGATTTTTTATGTATGCAACATTTCAGGCTTGCAAATATGGTAGGAGCAACATAAAAACACTCATAACTCACTTTAAACTTTTTGTTAGTTAACACCTTTGTCCACTTACCCCTTCAATTGTGAACCGATTTGTCTCGAGATAATCCCTTGCCACCAAGTTTGAATCTGATGATCGAATTCCACTCAAATTTTCAAATTCCAAGGCAAAACAAAAATGTTTTCCCTTGGAATTTGAGGTCCATATTTCAGTGACCTATTCAGGTGTTTGCATCTGGGAGAGATCATCTCATTGCTGCTTGCTAAGCTGATGATAGAAGCTGCAGCACACCTTAACGGTTATGAGTTAAGGAGAATAAACAATGCGATTCGTCGACAGTTTTCTCTAAACGGCGGCGTTGGCTCATTTGAGCAGCGCGTTTAAAACCCCTATTCATTCTAAATAAAAATAAATTGCAATTAATTATAACTAAAAATTTAGAAATAGAATAAAATAAAAAAATGAAATAAAAAAAGCCTTCAAAAACATAAACTAAAAAGTTGAAAATAATATTGTCAATTTAAAAAAATTTGCGACATATAATTTGAGAACTCGGTGCCAACTCATACATTTCAAATAAATATCTAATTACCAAGTAATAATAATTAAAACAGTGATATATTTACAACTATAACAAATATAGAACACAATATAAAACTATATGCCGCCATATGGCCGCTATGAGTTTTTCTAAACTGAAACTGATTTTGATGAATTCGACAGAGAAGTCCCACGAAACACAGAAAAGGACGTCATCCTATTCAAAAATATAATCACGGGGTCCTGTTGGGAACGGAAACTAAAACAATGAGTACATGTAGTGCACGCGTGCAAAGGGCAACAGGTAGTCTTTAAGAAATATCAGTTATTAAATGTAAAAAATTATTATAGAGAAAAATTTAAAGCAGCGGCGATTATAGTAGAGTGTATATAAGTTTGGTGGTTTATCTATATGTCGGTTTGTAGGCGAAGCTGATCACTGACCGCCGCGCGACCGCCTTCACACCCGTCAATTTGGCTCCATTGTGTAGGTACTCTAAGGCGCGGCCAATTACGAACTCTTTGTAAAAGCTCGTGCAGTCCTTTACAGGTTTTTGATAATTTACTAAAGTTCTGCCAGAATTAGCTATGAAACGCTTTTGTTGTCGCCCTAAACGTTAACATATCTCGTGAAAGAAGTGGCACAGCCAAGTGATGTATATAGTTTAAAAATAAATACTGTCCTTTACCTGTTAGTGCACTTACGCTATGATACACTTACGTCATCGAGCAGGGAAGGGGGGGGGGGCGAAGAAGGGCTTCAAAATACACTCCATGCGACCAAAGAAAGTCATTACTCCGAAATGGAAAGGCGTGGCCGAGATATTTGTGCGTCGTCGTGTAGATATTAAGGTATTCTAAAAAGTAGATAGAGAAATAGCTGTTAAATGTTCCTCTTGAATTATACCTGGGAACAATAACATATAATAATAATAATATAATAATAATAATAACACACACAATCACAACAACGTCTTGGCCCCAAACTAAGCATTAGCTTGTATTTTGGGTACCAAGCGAAGACACCACATACATATAACAACCAAGACCCGGTGTCAGTATTAATATTCATCATATAAATACTGACCCGACCTGGGATTCGAACCCGGGACCTCCAGCTCAGCAGGCAGGGTCGCTGCCCACTAGGCTAAGCGGTCGTCTTTTAATACATAACATAACACCATATTGGCTTCGCGATGCTGGCTCAACCTCCTGTCATTCCTATATCCCGACCGCAGCCTACCTACACTCCGTCCTATCTACTATGGCTCATTGGTGTCTCGGACCTCCGCGTCCTTGCAGCAGAACTGCTGGCTGGTGAGTTATTGGAACGGAACGGTATATAGGTAGTGTAGCAAAACTACCCACACCGATATTTTTTGCATCTTACATTCAAAATGGTGGAAAAATTGTTACAACAACTAAACTATAACAATTCGACGCTTGATCTGTATGGCTTATTTAAAACAATAATGATTATAAGAATTAAATTCAATTGTAAAGATTTCAAGCAGATTCAGACGCTCAAGATATTATATTGTACTTTTGTATGAAGCCATTTGGAGTATGTCTCAGGTCTGGAACCCTAATTACGTCACATTGAGAACGCCCAGAAAAAAATTTGCGTCACTTATACTATCGTACAAAAGATGGCTTCAGTACTGATAAGTACAACTACTTCGCGGAAAACCTCCTTCTACTAAAAAACGTCGCGAAATGGCCGATATTTTATTTCTTTTGAAAATTGCGTCCAACAAAATTGACTGCTCTCAGTTTAGCACTGCTGTCTTGGAACGCACCTGCAAGATGTTTTCGTTCAATCAATACCTGCATTCGATACCTACTACTGTTGCATCGAGCAATCACAGGCGTATTCTTTTCTATGGTATGCGAGTAATAATTTTAATATTATCTGCAAATATCTTGATTTGGATCTATTCAATATCGATATTGCAAATGACCGAATTTAACAGTTTTACACGGATGAATCTTTAATGGTACAATTTTGTTAATTTAAGTATAACTTTTAATGTAACGACGACCTAGCCTAGTGGGTAGCGATCCTGCCTACGAAGTTGGAGGTCCCGGGTTCGAATTCCAGGTTGGGTCTTGGTTGTTATATGTATGTGGTAAGCTTGGTACCCAAAACACGAGCTAATGCTTAGTTTGGGGCCTATATAGACGTTGTTGTGATGTATACGTTATTATTATTATTATTTATAATGAATTAAAATTAAGTTTAAAGAAGAATTTTATTTCTCATAAAAAAAATTCTATTGTAAGCTATGTGGTGCTACGAAAATTTTGCTGCGGTTGTGGCGTTGGATTAGGTAATTTTATAATTCTATCACTACTTGTGAGAACCTCAAATTGGCTTTCTGTTTTTATTAAGGTTTACTATAAGTATTGTGTAGCTGTTAGTCTTTCTAAAATAATAAAAATAAAATAATAATTTAGTAATGTTAGTATAATTTAGTAAAAAACATATGGCTTATTACATTATGCTTATTACTTTATTACAAACACGATATAAGTTACGTAAAATTATTCAAATTTCCTACAATCACGTGTCCGTGAAGAATTATATACCTAATTGTTAAATAGCGCGAAAACTTTATAATAAAATCCGCCATTGTGATCAGCTAAACAAACATGGATGACTTTAAAATGTGTGTCCATTTGCATACGATTTCGGGTTAACTGCGTGGATAATTTGAATAATGACTATAGTGTACGGTTCAGTTGTGACTGATTTTCTTTTAATTGTGGCGATGCGATTGTGTTGCTGGCCAGTAATTTTATACTAAAACTGAAATTAAAAGTAGTAATAAAACCGATCCATCCCCCCCTTTTTTTTAATTATGTACTAATGTGTATTTTTGTAATGTGTAGTAAATCCAAAACGGATTTGTATACAAACATTGTAGAAACCTATGCAGAAGTTTTAACAAAAGAAATGCCGTAAATTTATTTTACCTATAGATGCTTTAATTTAATAATTATAGAAAATTAACATCAATTATTTTAATTGCGAATTTAATTAAGTTATGTATTAACATAGACGCATATCGAGATACCGCAACATGACAACAATAATATGAGCAAAAAAGTACACCACACACTAAAACTACACCACTTGTTGTTTTGACGCAGCACTACGTATTAAATAGAATTTTTAATGTGTCACACAAATAAAAATCGTAGGTGAAAACAAATAAAAAACCGGGAATTACACTTAATGTTCAATTTAACAAAATAATTTAATTTAAAGCGGTGATATTAAAATTTTTCAATAAATTAAATTTTGTTGAAATGACATTACAAATTATAAATTTTTTCCAATTTTAATATGTTTAAATCTATAACCTGCTTCTAAGAGGAAAAAAATTTATTATACTGTATAAATTACAATTTTGTAGCTACTTTAACCTAATTGATATTATATTAAAAGTAAAACTAAAAGTATTTACAAATTAAAAAATACTAAGTAAATTATGATATATGACAAAATTTTAAATAGACGATGGATTCAGGGTACTAAGAGTGTATCTAATTAACAAAAATCAATTTTTCATGCTTCAGTTACTCCTTTGGCGTTTATGCTAAATAAGTACTAACAATGTAACAATATATTCGCGACATAAAAATAATTCATTTTACAATAGTAATGAAACTAAAATGTGACAAGTATTTTTTTTTATTTAAAAGAGTAATAATATTGCATATTATAAGTATTCGAATTCAAATATTCTTACAAAAATTAAAAAAGAAAATATTAAAAGCGTGTATAATGCTTCATAGTTCAGGTGTATTTACCAGTATTTATAATAACGCATAACGGTCAGTCATACTTCAATCATAGATTTTCATAGAGATACCGCATTATGACAACAAAAATGTGAGCATAAAAATATACCCATAAATATACATAGTTGACGTTTTAAAATATGCGTTGTGAAGAAGAAATTTGTGCGATGCATATGTAAAATTCGTACTGAAAAATAAAATAAATATTCTGAATTAATATACTATGTGTAATTAAAAAAAAAATTAAAAACAATGATAATAATCTGTCTAATCAACGAGTCAGACGTTTTATTTATTTATTAAGGAGAACCAAAGTTATACACAAATTTAAATAATTAGCACTGAGTGGTCAACAGACAACCATTTACAGGTTCTCACTGATAGAAATAACATGAAAAACCTCTTCCCGTCCCCCCTCTCCTTCATAACATATATGTAGAAATATATGTTTATATATAAATAAGCATATATTTCTACATATATAATCTTATATATAAATATATGCTGTTGCTCACGTTTTGATCGTTTCGAAGAATAAGACGACCAATCCTGATTTTTTATGTTGTCTAAGACTTCAATATGATTATTCGTACAATAAAGTCTTTGCTGGAAATAATGTCTAATATTCCAAGAAAAGTAAGTTTTAGTATGAAAATTAAATTAGTAGGTAAGTGTATCTAAACATTGAGATTTTACTATTAAAAAAGGAAATGGTACGTAATCTATTTTAATATTGTAATATTATATTGCAATTAAATTATATAATTTTGTATACATACAGTAAGTAAGTAATTATCTAAAGTACAAAAGCCGAATATAAAATGGTGGCGAAGTTATTAATGTTGAAAATTGTCGAGTTCCAACTCCCAAACAGACAATAAATCAAAGTAGATAAAATGTGTCGCTTTGGGACCGGTACAAAGTGTCGCGATGTAATAGCGGTTATAACGAGCTGCGAGCTACGAATTTGGCACTCCGGGGGTCGATTCTCAATGTCATAGAGTTTATATCGTAATCGAGATTACTAGAATCACTTAACTAAAACTTTTTTTATTAATAAGTTTTAAATTACATTTTTTAATAAAACGATATTTGACTGACAATCATTGACTGACCGATTGGTTGAGTGGATAGAGATCCTAATTGCGGAGCCAAGGGTCGCGGGTACGATTCCCGCCCGGGACAAAATTTCTGTGCATGAACACAATTTTTTTCGTATTTGAGTGTAAAATATCTATGTAAGTATATATTATAAAAAATATTTAAGTATGTATATCAGTTGTTTGGTATCCATAATACAAGCTTTGCTTAGTTTGGGACTAGATGGCGGCGCTGTGTGGGATGTCCCAGGTATTATTATCTTACTGAGTAATTAATTAACTACGCGTGTAACTATTTAATATGACATATTAGCTCATTTGAAGTGTGTATCAGATAAGTATGTTTCCATTGCATTGGTGCAAAACCTAGTCATTCGTTTTCATACAAATATGTCATTATAACTTTTCAACCTAGCCAATTTAAGGGCCGGGTGGTGAAAAGTTGAAGTAGAGTTCAAAAATTTTATTTAGCCAAAATATTTTCTTATATGATCTTACCTAGCTAATTTAAACCGGTTTGTGTGTATATTCGTAGAAAAGCAAGTTTAATCATCATCAGCCCATTTTACCCCACTGCAAGGACTTAGGCCTTCCCCAGGGTGTGGAGGGGGTTTGGAGCTTAAATCCACCACGCTACTCCACTGCGGGTTGGGGATTGTAACGACCGCCATCTATTGACAATGTCCGGGACCGACTGCTTAACGTGCTCTCCGAGACATGGAGTCAGTGATAGTTAATGTAACAAGTTTAATACCAGGCATGTATAAATCAATAAGAGCTGTCAAGACATTATATTATCTGCACTCAAAAATTACTACGATAAAAGAACGTAAGTGCACGTGGGCGGTCCGGCACTTGAATACTAATATTATAAAGCTGAAGAGTTAGTTAGTTTGTTTGTTTAAACGCGCAAATCTCAGGAACTACTGGTTCAAATTGAAAAATTATTTTTGTGTTGGATAGTCCATTTATCGAGGAAGGCTATTACTACATCACGCTACGACTAATAGGAGTGGACCCTCAATGAAAAATTTTGCAAAAACGGGAAAAATTATTCCTTTTGAGAGCTTCCGTCGCTCGCGCTGCGTAAACGGTTGATGTTAAGCAAAAATCATGTATTATGGAATTGCTCCGCTTTAAAAGTTCTAATCAACAGTCCGCGACAGAATATGTGTAGCTATTATATATGGCTATATGTGTTGTCTGTCTGTATATCTGTCTGTTGTTTGTTCTCACTGATCTAGCAACGTACAGCCGAAGCTAATAAGTCTAGGAAGCTTAAATTTGGAACATAGGTTTATTTTATAACGTGAGCATTAAGTTAAGAAAGGCTTTTTTAGAAATTTCAAACTAAGGACGGGAATAGAGGGACTAAAATAATGACGTGTTTCGGGGTTTTTAGATTTCCACATTTTAAGAGTGGGAAACGGGAGATGAAAAATTGTATCGGTTTTTTTAAAGGGTGGAAGGGGAATGAAGATTGAAAGTTTCAATGGGTGTAACCAAAATCGGTTCCAGCAAAAAGTACGTATAAACCATCTCGGATGTTAATAGTACTTATAACAGGAATTTGTAGTCTACGCAGGCGAAGCTGCGGGCGGTCGCTAGTCAGTCATATATTGTAAGTTGAAGTCTGTCTCTTTTTGTCGAAAGGATGACTGATCATATTATTTCTATACATATATTCCTCCAGATAATTAAATCAATATAAATTGTAAAATCAATAACATTTATAGTTTATTCAATATGGTGTATGGCGCGTCGATGTATTTGATGTAAATCTGGAAACCTTGACAGCCGATGTGTTAATCTGGGTACCTATTAATATTAGCTCGTTTTATGAAGCGTAAGCATGTAATACCAGGCCATGTGGCCGTGGTTAAAATTCGGGCGTGTACCAATGAGTTTTTTCTGACTTAAGTACATTAAATATCACTGATTCCGTGCCACGGAGAGGACGTTAAGCGGTCGGTCCCGGTTGGTGTTAATAGATGGCGATCTTTGGAGCAACGTGGTGGATTTAAGCTCCAAGCCCCCTCCTCTTGAGGGGAGGCCTAAGCCCCTGCTGTGGGGTATAAAAAGAGCTGATAGAGAAGCAAATAACAAAGTCATAAACAAACAAAATGTTGCTTTTATTTTGAACTAAAGTTTAATACTATATACAAACCTGGGTATAGTGAGACAAAATATTTATGATAATAATAATAAATAAATAAATATGTACTCGTAGGTAATATATTTATTCCACTGATGTCGATGAAGAATTAAATAAATAAAATGGCTAACACAAATCACACGTAGTCTCTAGGGCTGTGAAATCAATGAGGTCGGACAACGAACCTTCTGTCCCTCGTAATGATCTCCCATTACCCGTGTTTGACAACCCTGATTTATTGGATACCTGTTACGTGACACTTTGCTATCCAATTACGATATTCATATACACATTTTTGCCACGGTTTTAGCTGGATTATCTATTATATCATTTTTTTGCAATGATATACCTAGATGTCCATCGATAATACTTTTTTATCAGGCATTTAAGCCGTCAGTGCGGGAGACAATATTAAGTTAAGGAGTTTGAACTATAAATCATATACATATAATTCACCTTTCATATAAAAAAAATCCGCATCCAAATCGGTTCATCCGTTTGGGAGCTACGATGCCACGGACAGATACACAGATACACAGATACACAGATACACAGATACACAGATACACAGATACACAGATACACAGATACACAGATACACAGATACACAGATACACAGATACACAGATACACAGATACACAGATACACAGATACACAGATACACAGATACACAGATACACAGATACACAGATACACAGATACACAGATACACAGATACACAGATACACAGATACACAGATACACAGATACACAGATACACAGATACACAGATACACAGATACACAGATACACAGATACACAGATATACAGATACACACACACGTCAAACTGATAACACCCCTTTTTTTTCGTCGGGGGTTAAAAAGGATCGTTGTCGGGGGAGCTTATGGTATTTTTTGGATACAACTTTTTATAAAAAAGTTTTTGGCCAATAAGCATATGACGGATAGTCTATGATGATATACCCACGCACAAGCTTCGTTTATAATGAAACCTGCGTTGGTAATTTTTGGAGAATGGGAATGAGTTATCGCCTTACTGCGAACTATAGAGTGTATTGCAACCGTAACTTCTTAGTAAATATATTTTGTTAAAAGAGATGCATATTTAGCCGACTGTAATCCTTTTTTAATATAGTACTTACCTACTTGCCACTGATATAATGTGCAGCTCTGAAGTGTAATGTGCATGCCGCTGCAACGATTGTATGAATTTATGCTGTATGCAATGGTTTTTTGGCTAACTTCAGAGCCGCACATATATGTGGTGATTGTTGATATACTGTACAAACATCATTCTGTTGCGTTCTGTAATGGTATTCTAAGCAAATATTTAGTCCGTGATATTATGATATGCTATTCACCGTCTTCAGGTGAACGTAGTCCAAATGCATAGAGCGCATAGAGCTTACCAAATTAAATAAAAACCTTGTACGTATATTAACTTAAAATTAATTAAATTATTAAATAATTAACTATATCTATTTATTGTTTATTGCATTTATGTATAAACATAACATCTTCAGCCTATAGTTTTAACATGAATTAATTTTTTTTTTAATTAAAGACATGTAATTTCCATTGTTTTCACCAAGAATTTCCAAAACAACAAAATTTCATATAACCGTTTTTTGTGTTAAATAGACATCATTGGATGAAAGAAATATTTTCCCTAGTTATAAACTGCAATGTAATAAAATTATAAAAGCAATGACCCAGAAATATTTTCAAAAATTAAATTTTTTCTTCAATAATTCATCGATCACTTATTTTATTATTAACCATCTTGTTATACCACAACATACCATCAGCCCATTATTGCCCCACTGCAGGGGCTTAGGCCACCCTTGAGCATAAGGGGGTTCTAAGCTTAATCCACTACGCTGCTCCAATGCAGGTTTGTGGATTTTAACGACTGTCATGTATTGGTGGCAACTAGTACCGACGCCTTAACGTGCTCTCCGAGGCACAGGGTCAGTGATAGTTATGTACATAAGGTTGTAAAAAACTCATTGGCACATGACCTGAGATTCGAACTACGGTCTTCTAACAAGAAGCGGGTTCGCTATCACTCGGCTATCACGACCCATTCTTATTACATTCAGAAATCGGAACAAGCCAATCAATTACTGCGCTTTTCAAACGAAACCTATTCAAGTACAAGATAACTTATTTCTACGGGTTTTCCTTATAAATAAAATGACAAAGCTTCTTAGAGCGCCCCTCCTAATCGAGATGGAAGAAGGGGACGAAAAAGGAAGGGGGGGTCGGAAAAAGGAAAGAGGGGGCAGCCTGTTAAAACGTTAATCGAATCTGGACCTAATGGGATTTCTTTCTTGAGGGGCGCATTGCTAAAGGATTAATTTATATCAATTTAAATGGGTGTGTTGTGATACAGTATGTTCCGGTTTTATTAAGAGAAAATTATGTAGAGTTCGAATTGGATAAGTTAATTATTGAATGGTATTCTACTAACTTCGCGTTTATTCTAAGAATCACAAACCGTTCGAGCAACTGCCTAAGAAAATGTTCAAAATGGCAGCCATTTTAAATTTTGACTTCAGATTCACGTTTTTGAGAAAAATCTTTTGAACATGACACCCTACTTGCCTTAGTACAAACGCTATTTGAAGATTATAAAATAATAATAATACCTGAGACATCCCAAATAGCGTCATCTAGTCCCAAACTAAGAAAAGCTTGTATAATGGGTACCAGACAACTGATATACATACTTACTCTTTATTATATACATATATAAATATTTTACACCCAGACACTGAACAAATAGACATGTTCATACACACAAATACTTGTTCCAGGCGGGAATCGAACCTTGGCTCCACAGTTAGGGTATCTAACCACTCGGCCAATCGGTTAGTCAAATGGTGGCCATTTTCATGGCTTCGTATCTCAAAAGAAAAAAACGGAAGCTTTATAGGGCTACCTTGTTATTCGTCCAGCCGTCTGTTGAAACCCTTTTTCTTAGGCACGGGCAGAGTATGAAGTTTAAATTAATATAAAATACTAAGTTCTACAGTCCATTAGCAATAGAAAAAATTTAAGTTTTGAAGTCAACGCAATCGAAAGAAATGGCCTCCTGTGTTACATATTTTATTCGCAAAACTCACTCATCAAAACCTGTAGAGTACTTTCCTTTGACTTGAAATCATAAAAAAAAGAAGCAAGACGTCACAGGCAAAGAAAAAATAAATAAAAATAGTTAATTTGTGTTTACATCCCATGACATCCTACTGATCCGCTACCCCGCACTGAGGAGCTGGATGGCGTAGGATATCAACATACGTATGCCACAAACTTACCTACTTATATCGGGGCACTAAACACTTAGACTAATATACCATACCATCAGGCCATTATTCCCCACTGCAGGGGCTTAGGTCTCCCCTCTGGATGTAGGGGCTTGGAGCTTAAACCACCACGCTGCTCCAGTGCGGGTTGGTGGATTTTAACCAAGAGCGACGGCTCTACATACTCTTCTAAGCACACAGTCAGTGATATAGTATATATGAGTCTAGATATTAAGATAAATAAAAAAATAATTCTAATAACTAAAAATTCCAAATACAGTATAATGAATCTAGTATTAATCGGAAGTAGCATCGCGAAATAACTATACCGATTCACCCCTAGTAAGTCACGTATTTACCTATTTGAGAATGTCATCCAGTGATTTATGACATTATCACAAGGAAAAAATTTATATAATTTTTTTTATTTAGGTTTATCCTTTCTCAAAAAATAAATAAATTGTTTTTCAATACTTTTTAATTATTTTTTTACGGTCTTGGAGTTCAAGTCAATTTAGGCATACTATCTAGCAACAACGAAAAATGTTTTCCTATTTAGGGTTGTGCTATTTATTTACCATAATTTTACTACTCGCTAGTAATAAAAAGCGTAACGTCTATTGTAATTCGGCCACTCTACGCAGTCGCATTTTCAATAAGTCTTTTCCTTTCAAGGTTCAAAAAGTGGACCACATGCAGAAAACTTTATGTATCATTTGTTAACAGAAATCGAAAGTTTCTGGTGAAATAAAAAAAAATTGTAATAATACATTAAGAAATAAATTTAAAGAATCTTTCAAAATTTTCGTTTACTGTTGTATTTCATATGTGATAATAAAATATTCAATGGATAATATTCACAGTTAAATAATAAATATTCACAGTTATCAATGAGAGAAGAAAACATCCTGTAGATTTTGGCGTCCCTTCTCTTACGGTCTAATCCTCAGAGGCGTTTGTTTTTAGCGCAATGTATGTGGGAGCGGTCAGCTGGGTACAAATTAAAAAATGTCAATCCTGTAAAGCCCTAATAGTTTCGTTCACACATTATGACAAAATAAAAGCTCAAAATCTATTTTATATACAAAAGAAAAATGTTACACTTTCTAATGAAAATGGCAAATACCTATCAAAATGTACCCTGCATGTTCTGGTGATGTAATAATAATAATATAATAATGCCTGGGATATCCCACATAGCGCCATTTAGTCCCAAAGTAAGCAGTATTATGCTTGTATTATGGGATATTATGCAACTGGTATACATACTTTAATATTTTTTATACATAAACATTTATAGATACTTTTAAGCTCAAACACAGAACAAATAGCCAATTCAAATAGACATGCCCACGAACACGTGTTACACTAGTATTGGTTGGGCTCGCAGCAACAACGCTAGGATTAATTGAACTCATCACAACCGACTGATCTGGGCTACCTGTAGGCATATTTTTATACTTAAAATGTTGAGAGATTCAGGCCTACTTTAGTTTTCGTCTATCGTTCGTTTATTTAGAAGGTTCATTTATCTATTCATTCATCAATCACTTACTGTCTGTCTGTTGTCTGTCTGTCGACATTAATTGTTTTTCTTTGTCATGTCTTCAAAGATTTTCGTTCGTGTAAATGTCAATCTAGAATAATTGGTTCACGCGTTCTTTTTAAATTCCCCGAACGACATGGGCGTGTGTCATTTTATTTTAATTTTAGCTGTTTTGACAAAAAGTATTTTTTGTAGTCTCTCCTTTCGTAATGCGTTGTAACAATGGGGCTTGGACTAAAATTTTTAACACATACTTTTTATATTTCTTTCGAAAATATGGATCAATTTATGCCTCCCTCTTGAAATTAAAAAACAATTTAAGTCTATCATTTTCTAAGTTATTTTTTCCCAAAAATTGATTAATAAAATATCCCTGTGACGTCAAATGGACATATGTTTACTATAGTTTGGACGAAACCGCTGTACCACGCCTTAGGTATGTCCGCGGCGCGGAGGGAGGCAAATCTGCTCTGTAAGTCCCATTGGTCAGTCTGTCGTCAATGCTTAGGAGCTGCCTTCCCTCCTCGCCGCGCACATACCTAAGGCGCGGTACAGCGATTTCGGTTAAACTATATTTACATTATATTAGACTAAATAAAGTCATAATATTTTTATTGATTCATGAGGGTTACAATTTCAAATATATTCGGTTATAGTTTTTATTTTCTACTTATAGAAAGCAGCGCATAAGCTTAACCGCCTAGATGATCTCACAGAAATAATTTCAACGTCAGATGAATTTTCATAAATATCTGGGAAACCCGTTAATAGAAATAAAATTATATATTTTAAGGTCATTCTAGAACCTTCTTTCATTTCATTTTGATCCAAGCCCATTGCGTAGAATGTAAATTGTATATAAGACATTTCTTTACACTTTGCAGGTATTTATCGCTACTCGTGATTGAAAAAAAATTTAAAGTCCAAAACATGAAAAGCTTCAAGATTCTTCACCATAACTTATAGTTATAAAGATTACATAATCTTTTTAGCTTCATTTAAATAAGGAACTACACTATAAATTTTAAAAGTGAAAGATCTGTGTGGTAGGTAATGACTAAGCATCAAAAGTTTCATACAAAGGTCAATAAACGTCCGACTACTGAACCAGCGTTCAAAATTCCTTGCCTCGATGTTGAGGAATAGCAGTAGGCACTCCAACAGGGGAAGCTTGAAGGCCTGGTGATTATGATTAAAAATGTCTCTTTAGCAGAACGAATGATTTTGAAATTAGTTTAAAAGTATTAACCTTAGATTGGGATTTTAAGGTAACTACGCTTTTTTTTTATTGTACGGTATAAACAAGATGGCGCGTCTCATCCGAATAAAAACCAGAACCAAATGATAAACTCAAAGATTATAGACACGCAATAGAAATCCTTTCATTTTTTTTTAATACAAACGAAATGTAATGCATAATCTTTGTTTTTTCGGTACATTTTTTTACATGTACATCTCACTAAATTCGACTTCACACCCTATAGTGCTATGTAAACACGTCAAGTGGCATAATTTTGGTCTGTTGTATTTTTTTGCTCAAATTTTTGCGGATACGTCGCCCCCGCACTAGCGGCCCCGGCCGTCGAATTAGCGGCGCTGGCCGCCGCGATATCTTGATGTACATCTATGGATATAATATGAATGACAATTATGTAGATTACAAAATATATTTAATAAGAATCTAAACTTCGATAGATTTTATAAAAAAAATATTAAAAAAAAAACTCCTTCTCTATATCTATATATATTACGTTTTTTACATAATAAATACATAGAGTTATTAAGCTACTTCGAGCCAAAAATTTTAATTAAATCTCTCGTGGGAAGTCGTGAACTGTGTATGCATTCATCCAACGTTAGCTTAATTACAAGCAAGCCGTTTAATGACCACTAATTAACTACAAACACCGCGCTACACGACATTAATTGATTCATTTTGATCAGATGAGCCTACGTTTATGGGGGCGTTTAGGTCTACGAAGTTATTTAAAGGTTTAATTTTTAAGCCGTTCAAAAGCTCACTTAGGAAGTTACGTGCAATGTTGTAAGAAAATATTGTAAATAAATGAACATCTGGCCAAGTGCGTGTGTGTGTGCATCAACTTATGGTTCCGTCGCATTTTTCAACTACCAACCTTATGGCTTTTACATTATAATACATTACAATTGATTGTACAATTGCAATTAATTATAAAATTTTCTTAAAAGTGCAATATTAAGTTTGTTGGCAACTGAAAAATCGCGATTATTTAAAAAACTTGCGAAGACGTTCTGTTCAAAATAATTTTCGTTGAAAGTGCTTGTCAAGTATCTACTACAATCTGTATATTTTTAATTTTAATATTTTTAATCACACAGTTAAGAAATTTCAGGAGAAGATACTTTTTTATGGTGGGACGACGTCTGCCTTGTTTTTGTAGTAAAAAAAACTAACCTCCCTCTTGTCTACGCTACGCAATACTTAATACGTTTAAACAAAAGCCGCGAAATGCACCCCGTAACACCTCGAACAGCGGTGAAAATAAGTAAATTTTACAAAAAGAAAAATAAATTTATTTTATCATGAACATAAAAAACATGTTTCATGATTTCTGTTTTAGAATCCGACACTTATTTAGTTACCTGTTACAGTTCCAATCAACCTTTATGACGGATGTGAACATCGGCACAAGTCGCGTCGCAGTAACCAGTTTTAGGTGAAGCGGGACGCAGTGGAGCGAGGGGCATATGACTGAACCTGCGCAAGCATACATAAAGCGTTGTATTCCGATCCGCCATAAAGTTTGATTTTGATGAAAGCTTGGACACATTTTCCCTTGAGTTGGAAATTGGTTCAATATACGGGCATGCTTATAACTTAACTTAGTTTTAATCAAAACAAAATGATTGGGGCCAATATATAATAATAATACATGGGACATCCCACAACAGCGCCATCTAGTCCCAAAGTAAGCAAGTATTATGCATGTGTTATGGGTTACTAGACAACTACTATACATACTTAAATATTCTTTTTTTATGTATGTATATGTAATATGTAGACCCACCTTTATAATCGTTACAATAATAAACCCGCTGTTTATAACAAGCGCGGACTGGGACTGTTTGATAATGGTTTAATCTGCAACAGTGATTCGTGACCGCTGGTGTGGAATAACAGCTTGTAAATTTTTCACCGCCCTAGCTATGCCAGTTGGCTAGTAAAATCGGTACAGCAATTGCAATGCTTTTTAGCCGTTACGTTTAGGCTAATGTGCAGTTTAACCGGCTAAAAATGAAACGATTTAGGTGCCAGACAGCCTCTCCTCGAAAATAAATTTAAGTTTAGACGGTTAATTTATTTTCACACCCATCTTTAGCCGTACACGAAAAAAAAAATAGTAACTAGGACTAGAATTTCTAGTTTTATTTGTAACCATCTAACAGATAGTAATGCATCATCATCATCATCAGCCCATTTTTTACCCCACTGCAGGGGCTTAGGCCTCCCCCAGGGTGAGGAGGGGGGCTTGGAGCTTAAGTCCACCACGCTGCTCCACTGCGGGTTGGGAACTGTAACGACCGCCATCTATTGACAGCGTCCGGGACCGACTGCTTAACGTGCCCTCCGAAGCACGGTGTCAGTGATATTGTGTACTTAAGTCAGAAAAACTCATTGGCACACGCCCGGATTTGAACCATGGCCCAATGAGGCCTTATAAATTTGAGACAGGTTCGTTGCGCTCTGGGGTATCACGACAATACAGAAATATTACTGTAGGGAAATTATTGTTACAATTACGAGTTTAGAATTATTCTTAACTTAATTTTATAGTAAATCTAACAATATTCTGGTAACTCGTATGGAACACTTTGTTAAATTAAGTAAATTTCTTGTTAAATATGCATAATTCATGTTTACAAGTTTTTTTTGTATTCATTACAAATTAAATCGTTGTTTTAAAACTAAGCACTTTCTTGTCTAAGTTACAAAATTATAGTATAAAGCATTATATTTTTCCTGCCACTAAACGTTCTGATAGTGTTGTCAGCATATATTTTTTCCGTGTAACAGGTATATAAACCAATGTAATATGTATTCAATAAAAATGAAATAATTACTTGTGCACCTGCTTATTACCGTGAAAAGAGCATGAGCGTGATCCTTCGTAGCTTAGCAACGCCACTAGAAATCACCAGCGCAGTCCAATCAATCCGATATTACGTTTAATCATAGTGCCCCACCATGCACCATAGTGAAATCGTAGCCGTCACTACAGAAGGTATTGTGAATGAAATCGAAAACATTTAATATTTTATAATAATAATAACGTATACATCATAACAACGTCTAGGCCCCAAACTAAGCATTAGCTTGTGTTTTGTGTACCAAGCGAAGACACCACATACATATAACAACCAAGTATCAGTATCGATATTCATCATATAAATACTGACCCGACTTGGGATTCGAACCCGGGACCTCCAGCTTCGTAGGCAGGTTCGCTACCCACTAGGCTAAGCGGTCGTCATTTTCAAGAATGAAATTACAAATTGACTAACGAATGTATAACGTCTTCAAAGTACGATTTGAACAGTGTGCTTATTGAATATTTCACAGCGAAAGCTTGGAACGTAGTCATAAAAATAACATGCAGGTCAACGACCTTGAGCAGGAACGAGCGAGTGTCGTTGCCGACGATGTGACAGGGCTAGAAGTCGAAGATCATTGTGTATGCAGCTCAATAGGTGCTGTCCGTGTTCGTTAACGTTGTTTAAATAGCATATTAATGTTATTGCAATGTACCTGCATGAAATTAGGTATTATTACTTAGTTTCCATTAAATTACCATTCCGAAAATAACTACACCTGTCAGTTTTATACGAAGAAAACAAACACCAAAGAATAATGTACGAACTACTCGACGTGAAAAGGTTCAAAAATTTCGCATAGTAGACGAATTCGTGAATAATCAATTTAGCTATTACCATCAGCCCCTTAATGCCCCACTGCAAGGGCTTAGGCCTCCTCTTGGGATGAGAGGGCTTGGAGTTTAATCCATCACGCTGCTCCAGTGCTGGTTGGCGGATTTTAACGATTACCATCTATTGATAGCAACCGCTACCACCGGCTATCACGACTTACATCAAAATAACAAATTAATTTAATTAATCTATAAGTACTTTTATATAATATCAATGACTGAACTCCCTCGTTGCTCATTGAACGTCAATTTGACAACACGTGTTTGACACACCTGTTCCGATTTGCCTTTTTTTATTCACACTTTTCTGTCCAGTCACCTTGCACACAAGTTGCACGTGTTGGGCGTGCATTCATGTAGTATGTGTATGGGGAATATAACAATGCTTTTTGTTAAGGGATAAGATTTAAGTCTTCTTTACAATACAATGTTTTATAGATTGCCCTTTTTTACTGTGGATATCCATATAATACTTTTTTTTAACTTACTATAAAGCACTGATGTAAGACTATAAAGTAGGTATATACTTAAACCAAAACCGATTTTTATCGACTGATTTTGAGTGAGATATGCTTAACTAAGTGAATTGATTGCCACTGAACTTAATTGGGCTATTTTAGGAGTGTGATTAACTAAAAAAATTTCAGTTTGGCACATTTGGAACGGTAATAGCATTGCCAAAGCTGATTGGCAAAAACATTATATTGTTTATTATTAACATAATATATTATTGCTTAAAACCCATGTAGTGAAGAATTCGAAATCACAAAAAAAAAACTTTTTCATATTTTATGCAAAGTTTTCGTGGATGTAGAAATTTTATATTTTTACATTTTATGAGACAAAACAGCTGTCTCTCAGTCTATCCGAATTAAAGAATCCATTAGATTTACATGACTTATTTTTGCACGGAATTATGTTATGTGCGGTCGTACTTTGATAAATTAACGCAGCACCAAGTTAGCGCCGAATACGCGCCATTTCAAAAATCCGTACTCTCGCCCATAGTCCTAGCGACCGGATTTTCGAAACGGAACGTATTCGGCACTACTTCGGTGTCGTGTTAAAAGTAGAAGTCAGAGTAGGGCCACTGATTAATAATAGTAATTTAGTCATTTATTTGCATAATGATATAATACATTACATGTTCGTGTAAATAATAGATTGAAAATGAATTATTGACTGACGACCGCTTAGCCTAGTGGGTAGCGACCCTGCCTACGAAGCTGGAGGTCCCGGGTTCGAATCCCAGGTCGGGTCAGTATTTATATGATGAATTTTGATATGGGTACCGGGTCTTGATTGTTATATGTATGTGGTGTCTTCTTTAGGTACCCAAAATACAAGCTAATGCTTAGTTTGGGGCCTAGATGTTATTGTGGTGTATACGTTATTAATATTATTGATTTTTTACATTTGAAATATAATAATCAACTGATAACAATACAATAAAAATGGGATAATCACTTGAAAATTGTCAGGCCGACATCGAGACATCAGTACACAGACAATCATCGAGTCAATTTCGATCAAAGAACTCCTTCAAGGAGTAAAAAGCTGTAATATAATAATAATCTGTTAAAAATACTTTCCACTTCTTAAGTTTAAGTAAGTATATATTTGGTTACGATAGGTATTCTATGATATAAGCTGTAACAATTTTAGTGCATGCTGTCGGGAGAAACTTCGGTGCGCGGTGCGGCACGGGTGCACGTGCTCTACGCAGTAGTACGCAGTGGCTTTGCGGCAGCGTAGCGATGTCATCCGGGGTGCCAGCCAGGATCAGTAGTCGCTCGCTGCCCGCATCACTATTTCCCATACGTATGAACTGACCGCGATTTTACCCAAATGTGTAGGTACTAATGTGTAAACCACGCGGGAGCGGGCGGATGCACAGGAACAAGTAGTTTTGGGTTGTTTAAAATGACTCACGGCTTTCGACTCCGTTCCACTTTTTAAGGGTCGAATTTAAAAAACTTCTGTATCGATTTCAAAGGAAACTTGCGTTATAGCCGTTAACTCTATGCATTTAAGTTTGTGTATGTGTATAAAAGAATAAATGGATTGACTGACTGACATAGTCGTATCTCCGCACCAGCCTATATTACCTACTGGGTCTAGAAACCTGAAATTCAGAATAGACGTTTATATATAACGTATTTATACGTAGGTATGCACAAAAAAGGATTTTTCATCATTATAAAAAACACAAAACTTATCTAACTTAACTTAGATAATTCATGCATTCATAATTATGACATAAAGCTACACTTGGTAAGTATTTAATAGAATGTACCTACCTATGTACACTTGTGTCACTAAACATTGGTCATATATGATTTAAGTTAATTAAAATAAATAAAATAATAACTTCGACGACCGCTTAGCCTAGTGGGTAGCGACCCTGCCTACGAAGCTAGATGTCCCGGGTTCGAATCCCAGGTCGGGTCAGTATTAATATGATGAATAGTGATACTGGTACCGGGTCTTGGTTGTTATATATATATATAAATAAAAAAAATAAAAATATATGTATATATTATAAAGAATATTTAAATATGTATATCAGTTGTCTAGTAACCCATAACACAAGCATAATACTTGCTTACTTTGGGACTAGATGGCGCTGTGTGGGAAGTCCCATGTATTATAAAAAAAAAAATAATAACTATTCAAAGAAATAGGTAGTCAATAATAGAGAAGATATATTTAGTAGGTAGGTATGTAGAGTAGATAGAGTTACTCATTAACCGTAGTACTGCGGAACGTGTTATCAGCCCAATTATAATTCACGCGCGTAAATGACACCGTCATTACGCTCCACTCATAACTAGCTCCCCGGCTAGGCGGCTGTAGCGTCACCAAAACAAGTTATGTGGTTGTATTATTTTAGGTATTTTTTTTTTCGAAATGCATCATAAATTTCGATTCTATACAAAATTAAATTAAACCTAATAACATTAGGATTAGAATTGAATCAGTGGAGTCTGATTTCATTGGTCACGTGAGCTTCAGTCACACGTACCACAACACAGCTTTGAAACGGTGGTTGTGGTGTTGTTAGCTTGGCTGTCGCATCATTAGACCGCTTTCCGACCAGTTTTGTCTACGTACAGTCGAAGAAGACGCAGGGTTTATTATGTACTATTGTACATTATGATGGAAGTACGGTAAGCTGCATATTATAATAGAGGCGAAGCCGAGTGCTTATAATAAACCGATGACTATAATAGTCAGCTTACTGAGTACTAGCATCATACAACGTTTTTCAATACATTCGCGATTAAAATTAGATAGATACTTCAAACGGGATAATGGCGGGAGCTAAGGGTGCGAACAGGTTGCTTTTCGCGGTTTATGTATGCGTTATTCATAGAATGCTCGTTTGTGATCGGTGTAAAGTAAAAAGGCCTAGTACAATACAATACAACATTACGGTACTAGTTTCCATGTCATAAACACCGTATTAATAGCAAATGTATTGAAAACATAATTACATCACAGTATAGTTGATAGTTTGACTGTTGTGGACTGATAGTTGAAACTGTATAATGAGCAACACGATGATTGAGAAAACATAGAGACCATGATTTATAGTATAGTACTCTATCCATGCGAGTCACAGACGCACTTTCCAAGGTTTTACAATCATAAAAATACGAATTGACTAGAAATACTCTTCTGCGCTTACTGTCTAACCACTCTTCTTCTAGTTAGCTAGTGTATCTTTGGCAAATTTTAGTCTGGTTCCATTCTGCGACGTCCTCGACCACCAGTCTTAACCCTGCAAAATTGCGTTTGACAGTTTCGATACTGTGAAATGACATTTCTGACTCTATTAAAACCAAACACTGCTGTCAAATTTGTTTACTGTATGCTCTGATAAGACAACTCATTACGCCATTACACGCATTGAATTAGTTAGAAAATCCTAACTCATAATCTATTACAAATACCAAATTGTGTTTGTTCGTCCTTTCTTAAGTCGTCGTCGTAAGGTAGCAACAAAATATCGTATTTTTTTAAGTTTACGAAATCCTTGTCCAATATTTACTTAGAATAAACGACTAATTGAGATTGGAACTGGATGACGACCAAAATTTTCATTTTTGAAATGGTGTAGTAGGTACTTAGTGGAAGTAGAATACTTAAAAAAATTAAATGGTAAATCTGTAGGAACGGGAACGAGAAAACGTTTCGCGGACAAAAACTAGTTTCTTGTAATAGCAACTTCACATAAAAAAATCAGAGTGGTGAAATAATATATCTTTTTGCTGACGCTACGTAGGGGGGGAAGGCGTGGCGTCAGGCGTTGCCACCCCCGCGTTAAACAAAGCCAAGCCAATTAGATATTCCGCGACATAATTCATGGCAGTTAACGTTGTAATTGCCTGCCGCGACAACTGCCTTTAATATTCACCGTTTACATTACGCAAGATAATTTTGTAGCTGCGGAGATTTTACAGTAAAAAGGCGGTAACTTACGAATCCCTCTCGACTATTAAGACTTTCGGGATGCCAGTCAAATAAAAATCTAAGGTGTGCTACGAGCTCTTTTTTTTAAAGTCCAATTAAGATTTCACATTACAAAGAACAAAGTTTAGTATTGACCACAGACAAGTCAACCTTATAGACCACGCTTTGACAGGGAGTAGCATTCGCCAAGGCTATGTAGTAACACTACATAACTACGTCACTAGTGAGCCATTAGTTGGAAGCACGTCGGAAGCCATTAAATTGTCAATTTTGAACGAGCCAATGAAAACTAGCCGACCTCTCCCCGCAACCCGCCACTTTTTGGCGGTTTCGTTTTCGTACTGACGTTTATTAAAGCGTGGTCTAAAGGTTGACTGTTCTGTGGTATTGACCCACGCCATTGATTATTTGTTTTAAAATAAAAAGACTGTCCCTTATGTCACGCGATAATACCTTTATTTAATCTAATATGATATAAAAAAGTACTAACTTGCAAATAACCAAAGGCGAAGTCATTTAGTCGTATTGTACTAGCGTTACAGACAAACAGAATTCGTCACAGCGCAAGCACAGCCAATATAAATCTAGAGTCCGTGTCATGAAAGAATTCCCGCGGAATAAAAATGAACTATATTTGAAATAGTTGGTTTTCCGTGTTTGAGCGTATGAGAATTTTATCGAATATGAATTTAATTGTAGTTTAAAATTGGTTTAAAATGCCTAAAGTCCTACGAAGTGCGAACCGAGAAAATAATTCATAAGGCGAAAAAGTTTATGCAATGCGTAAGTAGACAGCGCCGCGGCTACGGGACTTCTTTGGTGGCGCGGACTCTACTAGTAGAGCTGCGAAAGGGAATCGAGCGTCAGAGCTTGAGCAAAATTCGTTAGGTAAGGCTACAGAAAGTTCGAATTGACTAAAAGCCCTCTTCTGCGCTTACCGTCTAACCACTCATACTCTAGCTAGCTGGTGTGTACCCGTTGCAAGATGGCGAGTTCAGTCCGACTTTAGTCCGCGAGGTCCCCGCGCGCAGGCCTTCACCCCCGCGAAATTGCGTTTGTTATTTTCGATACAGTGAAGTGACTTATCTGACTCTATTAAAACCAAACGCTGCTGTCAAATTTGTTTACTCTATGGGTAAGTCTTGACACACGCAAACAGGGCTGTCTCGTCGCAGTTTAATGTATTTCCTTGCGCCATTCATAAGTACTTATCTACGTAGTATATAATTGCAGTTCTTCTTTACGAATAAAATGACAAATATGTGAATTATGTAATTTAACTTTTAGTACAGTCAATGAAGGCAAAAATCAGCTACAACCTCCGATTTCGTTGAACCTCCATAGATTTGGATGAAAATTTGAAATTGAGTATGTTTTACCCTCTACTTCAAAAGTGACATATGCTCGTCTTGCGCTTTTTGCATTTTAGGGGTGAAATCCACCCCTTTTATTAAGAATAGGAAAAAATGCAGATTTAAACATTCTGGCTTAAGTAATTGTGTTAAATTAGATAAAATAAATGTGTTTTAATAGTTATATGGATAGTTAATAGTTTTATAATTTCAATTAATTTTCAACCCTTTTAGCAACCACCCCTTTGATCGAAAATCATGAAAAAATCATTTTTTGTATTTCTGAGTTTTAAAATCGCATATTAACATTACATAAACAGTTTGTTTGATACTTATGATATAATTTTCGGTTGACAGTGAAATTTCAACCCTTAAAAACTACAACCTTATTGCAGAATCACTGTAAAAATTGGTTTCAAAAACTTTAACCTGTAATAATGTGTTAATTATGGCGGCATATATTTTGAAAGACAATAAATGTATCATAACTAAAATATCACGTCTTATTTATAAGAATCCAGAAAGTTTCAGCATGGCCTACGAATAACAGAAAATAGAAATAAAATAGATGAGTTAGCACAGAAAAACAGACCATGTAAATTTAGAAGGCTTGATTACTTATCTACATTTGATACGCCAATATATAATAATATATATGGTAAAAGAACAATAGATTTCATGTTGCCAGACACTCTTAACCAACTACCGAAGACCCTAGGGGGTGATTTTGCTTCCCTAAAGCCAAATCAAATTAAAACCCTGCTGAAGAAGCATTTGTCTGAAGTCTAATGTTATTTGATACCTGTACCACAGTTTATAGAATATATTATTTCTTACTGCACCTACATACTATTAAAATAAAGTTATTTATAGCGGCTCAGGCTTCAAGCTAAAACCTGATAAGGTTGTGGCGATAGCAGTACACTATCTCACATTATAATATATTATATAAGAACAATGTATATACCTAAGTAGTACCTAAGTTATGTGATATTAATTTAGCTAATAGTCGGTACTAATTTGTCGGTATTTCGCAAATTGTACAAACATCTTCAGCCTTTGTAAGATCCCTTGGTTATTACTTTAGATTGCATGCTAGCTTAAATTATTTTTCTTCCTTTGCGAAATCTTTTTATTTTACGATTATTGACGTCGACGGATATTTTACAAACAAACCGTTAGACTTACACAATGTTACCGATATACCATTTATAATAAACACGGCATCCCTCAAAGAAGCGATGCCGACCTATTTTTTACTCTCCCACAGTACCGTTACAAGGTACCGTTAACAGGAACCCCTAGAATCTCAGCTCAACCGATGACGATTCGGGAGATGACAGTTGCAGCACGACAAGTCGTGAATCGATACTGTCTGCCGACGTAATCACTCAACTCGCTCTTTCCATTCTTTGTAATATATATACATATAAGTGATAAACACTAAATTAAGTCTGTACACTATAAATTTATCAAATAATAAATTAGTGAAAACTCAGACTCCGATCAGAACCTAAACTCCGATTATTTAGATTCGTTTATGTGGGAGATCTAAATAATCAGGCATCGAGGCAACACACGCAAGACTCCTTCCCGCATGTCAGTTATACGGTGACCCCAAGCAAATCAACTCAAGCAACCTGCATCATCCCACAAGGTTTCTATGGTGCCTTTTTGTAACAATATATTAGTTATAATTCCTATGTCAATAAATGATTGAAAAAAATGTAATCCCAGTGTCTTTCACATTTTATTACAGTATTATTTTTATACAATGTTATTAAGCGAACTGGCATTTTATCTCGGATTATGACCATTTAATAAAACACTTGTATATCTATTGCGTCTATTGGTTGCAACAAGACAAGACTGCCTCGGGTTGTATTCGGCATAGTATTTGTTACCGCATTTTACAAGTATCTAACGCGGAATCTAGTGATAAAGTCTATCTTAACAAAAAGAAAAAGTCTATTGTGTGTTATAGAAACTTATGACTTTTCATCAAGAGATGTCGTTGCGATAGGATTGCAACACGTTTACACGATTGTTACACAATTACTTACAACTATTACGATTATAATACAATATCTGAAGATTAAGCTTTATTATATTTGACATCGTAATTTAGAATTTTTGGGTAACGGTTATCTAACCGATATTTGTAAATGTTTAAAATTAAAGGGTCGGCACCGAAGGCGCGCCGAGCGAAGTTTAGGTTTATAGCGCTTCTCTCACCTCCCTCACTCACAACGATCGAGGCTCGCGCACCGCACACCGCACACGCACATGTGGGCATGCACAGTGCCTCTGACGGGGTCGTCTGACTGACTCTCCAACAAAACTGTAACTTTGGATTTTGTTATCATATATAAAAATTGTTATGTTAAATGTAAACTGCTGCCCACGACTTTGTTTGCGTGGATACGTTTTAAAAATGTATTTAAAATGTAGAACAATGTCGCATTTTTTCGGTATCTTTGCGCACTAAATCGACAATTTATCGAAAACGAAAAAAAGCGATATCGAAGAAATGAAAATAGCCCTCGAGGTATTGAGTTGGGCTGCATTAAAAAAAAACTGGACTTCTCTATCTCTTAATACGCTTTACATAAATAAGTATAATTTATTTTCTATAGTTTACGTGCCGTGATAGCTCAAACGCAGCGAACCTGTTTCAAATCTATAAGGCCATGTGGCCATGGTCCGAATCTGAGCGTGTACCAATGAGTTTTTCTGACTTAAGTACATTAACTATCACTGACTGCGTGCCTCGGAGAGCACGTCAAGCAGTCGGTGCCGGGCGCTGTCAATAGATGGCGGTCGTTACAATCCCCAACCCGCAGTGGAGTAGCGTGGTGGATTTGAACTCCAAACCCCCTCCTCACCCTGGGGGAGGCCTAAACCCCTGCAGTGGGGTAAAATGGGCTGATGATGGTGATGATGATTCTTCAAACTACGACTTCAACTACCCTTGGGGCAAAAAGTGATGAAAAAGCATAACATATAAGCATTGACATATAAATTTAATTTGTTAATTAAGAGAAAATTTGTTAATTAAGAGAAAAATGTATATACAATTCTTTGGTTAATTTTGAAACGAATTTTGTAATTTTTAGTCAGAGAGTACTAAACTACTAAAAAATACGACGTGTATTTTAGTCTACTTTTGGAAATATACTGAAATATTCCACAGACACACATCATTCTAGAAAGCCCCACCACGTTTTCGAGCGGATGTGTACCGTTCCGTTCACTTTCTTTAACTTCAAAACACACATACACACACCCATACATGTATATTTAGTAAGCATGTACCTATTGACACGTTTTCCTATAATATATGCATACCAAATATCTGCTCCAAAAAATTTTCCAAAAAAATTTAATTTGTTTTTTTTTACAGTAACTCCGTTAATTTTTAAGATATCAGGTTCATCTAAAATTCATTTGAAAGGTGATTTCAAGAGCTATAAGATCGTTTTAAACAAGATTTTTTAAAGCCCTTATTTTTTAAAAGATAAAGGGTTAAAGGCTCCCGGTTACATGGTTCTAGCAGTAAAAGTTAGGCTTTAAATTGTCTTTATCTCGGTTATTTTTCATCCCATAAAAATGAAAAAAAAAAATCTTTATTAAAAAAAGAACTCAAATTTCGTTCTTTATCATTTTTTACGAATATCTAATATTTGTGAAGTTATTTTCAAAAGAAAATGAAATTTACAAAAATTTGAAAAATTTCCATTTTATTAAATCTTACTTTTTTTTAAAAAATAAGCATTCTAAATCGGGCAAGATTTTTGAGGTCATCACTTATGCTAAAAATAAGGAAGTCCTTTAGGGATAAACGTGAATTTGAATTTTTGTGGAGATGGTGAAGGTTTTATTTTTTGTTTTTTCCAAAAAAAAAATCGAATATGTCATCTTATTTTTATCATAACTTGCTCAATTTTGATGCTGTGAACTTTTTACAATGCTCATTAAAAAGTTATTTCTAAGTACTTTGAAAAGTGTTCAGAAAGTATATGTCATGCTTTGGTTTCCCGTTATTTCAGTTTGAATACTTAGATTTAAGTACTCGCCGAAAAAAAAATATACATAAAATTACCTATAGCTAGCTCACTTTGAATTGATATAAGAAGGTTTTTCAAAGTAGAGATTTGTTTGTTTTTTTATTAACTTCAATTTTGGTAATGACACATTTTTTGTAAAAACTCATAGTTTTTGAGTTATTTATGAAAAACCACTTTAAAACATGTATTTTTATCACGAAAAATCACAATCTTTGATCTTTAATAACTCAGAAAGTTTTGGTTTACTCCAAAAACTTTATATAAGAAATTTTGGTTAGAATTTGTCTTTATATCGATTCCTGTGGTTATTTTTATTAAAATGATTTTCACCCCCGAGAACGGGTGGCATCCACCCCCAGGGCAAAAGCGCAACTTGACACTATTTCATTTTCGTTTCTTAAAGTGTCCCCCATCTACTCACCAATTTTCATGAAAATCGATGGAGATTCAACGAAATCGAAGGTGAAAACCTTCTTTGACTGGACTATTTGTTTAACATTGAAAATGTTAAACAGATCGTTTTCGTGGGGGAGTGGAATTCGGCTATATTTCCAAAATTTATGATAGTAGACGAAAGACTGTGGTGTCAAAAGATGCAAAAGGTTGTAGGACATGGGATGATACCAAATTTTTTTAAATCGGTCCCTAACTTTTTTCGGAAAATCATAAATGGTGAAAAAAAACCAAAATTTCCCGACTTTTTGGACTACAAGTTGATTATTTCGAAAACGAAAGCCAAAATCGAAAAACTGAAACTTCCGAGACAGATAGATTTTCTATCGTTTGGAGAAAGAAATTTTGGATTCGGTCGAAAACTGTGGGCTGGGCAGGTGCCCTTTTCATTGCATGATTATCAGATCAGTTACCCCGGAGAGTGAGATTCGGCTATATTTCAGATAGTTATGAAGGTCGATGAAAGGCAGTAGTGTCAAAAGATGCAAAAGCTCGCGGAGCGTATGGTACCAAATTTCTGAAAATTTATCCAGAATTTTTTTCAAAAAATTTAATAAAATTGTTTGACAAAAATGTGTTTCGAGTTTTTATTTTTCATGTTCATTTTTGAAATCCTCCGACATTTGCGAGAAACGCGAAATCTGTAGTTTTTTTTTATTTTATTCGTCACAGTATATAACTACATACATAGTGTAATCATGGAAATAACCAGCAGAAAAGTATCTAACCTACATATATTTTTCAATTATTATATCTATATTAATAAAATTGAAATCTGTCTATCTGTCTGTTCCGGCTAATCTCCGAAACAGCTGAACCGATTTCAATGAAACTTGACAGACGTGGAGAGGGCATTACCGCGGGTGACATAAGCTACTTTTTGTCTGTCTGTCCATCTGTCTGTTTGTTTGAGCTGATCTCAGAAACGGCTTAACCGATTTCAATGAAACTTGGCAGACGTGCAGAGCGTATTATCAGGAGTGACAAAGGCTGCTTTTTGTTTGTCTGTCTGACCGTCTGTCTGACCGTCTGTCTGTCCGAGCTGATCTCCGAAACGGCTGAACCGATTTCAATGAAACTTGGCAGACGTGCAGAGGGCATTATCGGAGGTGACATAAGCAGTTTTTTATCTGTCTGTCTGTCGATCTGTCTGTCTATCTGTTCAGGCTAATCTGCGAAAAGGCTGAACCGATTTCAATAAAACTTTGCAGACGTGCAGAGGGCATTATCGGGGGTCACATAAGTTGTTTTTTGTCTGTCTGTCTGTCGATCTGTCTGTGACCACGTGACCAGATTTTTAAATGTATATATTTTCGAAACCTTCAATCGTAGACCTATCGTCTTAGTACTCAAACTTGATGTTTTGGCGCGATCTATGTGACCACGTGACCAAATTTTTAAAAGCTTATTTTTTCGAAACCATCAATCGCAAACCTATCGTGCTGTTATAGTCGCGTAGCCAGAAAAAAATTACTTACCATAATTCCAAGGATCTTCGTTTTTGGTGAGTAGATAGATAAAGTGCATTGTAAGCTATTGTCAAAAAGTTAGAAGTTTTAGGGCTGTTCTACGAGTGTGGCTAGGTATTTCTTAAAATTTTGTGTAACACGCTGTATATGGAATTAAAATTTGAAATTTTGATTGGTTCATAATTATAACTAACTTAAGCTTACGTTGTAAAATTTTTAGAAAGATAACATAAGGGATATTAAGAAAATTTAAAAAAAATAACAGTCTGGTCGTGGGACATTAAATTTCATAAAAAATTTTTGATGATTCTAAAGCTGTTCCTTTTTTGATGAGTGGATAGACAAAGTGTATTGTGAGCTATTGTCAAAAAGTTAGAAGTTTTAGGGCTGTGCTAAGGGTGTAACTAGGTATTTCTTAATATTTCATGTAACACACTGTATATATAATTAAAATTTGAAATTTTGATTGGTTCATAATTAGAACTAACTTAACTTCACATTGTAAATTTTTTAGAGAGATAACATAAGGGATACTACGAAAATTTAAAAAAATAAGTCTAGTCGTGCGACATTAAATTTCATAAAAAAGTTTTAATAATACTGAGGCGGTTCGTTTTTAACGAGTGAATAGATAAAGTGCATTGTAAGCTATTGTCAAAAAGTTAGAAGTTTTAGGGCTGTGCTAAGGCTGTGGCTAAGTATTTCTTAATACTTCGTGTAACACGCTGTATATAGAATTAAAATTTTAAATTTTGATTGGTTCATAATTAGAACTAACTTAACTTCACATTGTAAAATTTTTAGAAAGATAACATAAGGGATACTACGAAAATTTAACAAAATTATCAGTCTGGTCGTGGGACATTAAAATTCATAAAAAAGTTTTGATAATTCTAAAGCTGTTTGTTTTTTGATAAGTAGATAGATAAAGTGCATTGTGAGCTAACGTCAAAAAGTTAGAAGTTTTAGGGCTGTGTTAAGGGTGTGGCTAGGTATTTCTTAATATTTCGCGTAACACGCCGTATAAAGAATTAAAATTTGAAATGTTGATTCGTTCATAATTAGAACTAACTTAACTTCAAATTGTAAAATTTTTAGAAAGATAACATAAGGGATACTAAGAAAATTTAAAAATTAATGAAACAAATTGTTTAAAAAAAAATTTAATCTAATGCAATTATATTTTTAGTCTTTCGATGGTTATTCAAATCTGTTAAATAAAGTTTAGAAACTCAAGTGGTGTGCTTCTACTGTAATTTACTTTTTGTTTCGTAACATACACAATAATGAATTAAAATTGATGAGTTCGCTCTTAGCTCTTATGTGTCCTTATCAAAGCATTTGATTATCATACGAAAAATTAGAAGCATACATACTGTGGATTTTGTATAAATTTCGCGAACATGCGAATGATGTTACGTCCAGTACAGTCACGCGCAGAAGTGCCTTGAAATTATAACGTAAAAGACTAAGTACCTACCTACTAATGCCGATTAAGTATTTTATTATCACAGTAGATAGGTGCACAGTAGATTTGCAAAACTGCCATCATAGTATCGGGTAATTATTACGTATTGATAATATTTCTCATACACTTTTTTGTACAGCTGATATTAACGTTTCATTACGTTTATTCATGTTTCTATATAAGTTGTAGAAAATTATTTATTTCCGTTATATGTCGGCTGATGGCTGCGTCTACATAGGTATGACATAATTCATTATGATTGTTGTTTGATACACATGGTGGATGACTATAATTTTGTATTTTATTTCGACATAAAACAAGAAACTATCGATTTTAATGTAAAATTGAAAAAAAATTTTTAGAGACATTTAAATATATTTTAAAATTTAAAATAATAATTTAATTCGTTCTTAGTTTTTGTCATCATTGTCATCAAGCCTATTTAAGTGAATGTAAGATGTTCATAAACTCTAATGAAATTAATTTATGCCATTCCACATATTTTTGAGTAACAACATACACCATGCTTCCATTTGTGGCTAAATATTTTTTATTGAGTCTGAATAAAATTCAATTCAATAACCTTAATAAACTTTAAGGGGAATCATCTTTTGCATTTTTCAAAAAGCCAGCATAAGCAAAATAAATATCAGATTTATAAACTCAGAAACGTATTTCCTTTATATTATTTGTGCTACCATTATCGACTATACCACTATTTTCTTTCTAAGGCTCATACAAACTATTGTTAATAATTTGAACACAATTTGACAAAAAACACAACAGAAAGAATTCCAGATGTTACAATTACCTTGTGTGTCGAGCTTACTACGAGTATTTTTTAAATATATCTGGGCATCTTTCAGCGCATGCAATGCTTTTCTTTAAGTAATGGGGCCAGTGGCCCATTAATGTCATGGCCATTGTTGCTACAAATTTTGTCATTCTTATCGTATGGCTGAACTGAAGCGCAGGCGACATCTACCTTTGGAAAATACCAACGCTATGGCCTTGATTAACGACTTCTTGAAATCAAATAGGTACTGGGGATTACCGATTTTTTTTGTCTGATATAAGAAATGCTTTAACGGATGTCAAACAACCAAGCGCAGACAAACATTTATGTATTTTTGTACTGCGATGGTATTACTATTGTTGAAGAGACAAATAAACAAATAAATAAAATCACCTTATCACTGTAACGTAAGTTCTATATTTATTATATAGTTATATTTTATAACTTGGTCGCTTGGTTGTTTGACATCCGGTAAAGCATTTCTTATATCAGACAAAAAGAATTGGAAATCCCCAGTACCTATTTGATTCCAAGAAGTAAATCAAGACCATAGCGTTGGTATTTCCCAAAGGTAAATGTCGTCTGCGCTTCAGTTCAGCCATACGAGAAGAATGGCAAAATTTGTACCAACAATGGCCATGATATTTTGCATTAACTTTTAGACGTTTGACGTCTTATATTAGTCGCGTAGCCAGAAAAAAAAACGTACTGTAATATTAAAAATGTTCGATTTTGTTGAATAGATAGATAAAGTGCACCGTGAGCTATTGTCAGAAAGTAAGAAGTTTAGCGGCAGTGCTTTGTCAATGGATTAGGTATTTCTTCTTCTTCTTAGTTATTGGCGTTCTCTGCATATAAAGCAATTTCGTCAGAGTCGAGTATTCTGTTCGTATTTTTAAATAAAAATAACAAGAATAGGCAGCGTAGTACGGTTAAATCACGACGTTCCACGTGCACCATTTTGAAAAAACTCCCAGGTATTTCTTAATATTTCGTGTAACGTAATGTATATACATAGAATTCAAGTTAGAAATTTTAATTGGATCATAATTAGAAATTTAGCTTTAGAAAGCTGACATATGTGACACAACGAAAATTAAGTTACTTAAAATTTAAAAATTACTCTTATGTTTTTCAACACAATATTAAAATTTCTGAAATTATTTTTTAAGATTTTCGGTGGTTACTCAAATCTATTAGATAAAGTTTAGAAAGTCAAGTGGTGTGCTCCTATTATGATTTCACCTTTCTTTTCTAACATTCACAATGATGAATTAAAATTGATAAATTCGCTTGTATGTGACCTTATCAAAGCACTTGATTACCACACGAAAAATTAGAAACATACAAATTGTAAATTTTGTTTAAATTACGGATAAATTTTATTAGTGTAGCTGTGGGCGAGTCATAAAATACCTACGTAGGGGCTTATTGTATGATTTTGCCTACATCGTGGCGCACACGTTGCCTCGTAATTGTTATTTTTAATAGTTTCGTACGATTCATAGTCTGAGAAGAAATCTATTTGAAGGGCTTGTATAGAGGAAATGGTATTTCTATATAAAACGACACATACCCACCTTAATCAATATCAGTCTATATATTTTTATGACATACTTAATTCTAAATTTATTCTGCTTTTTCATGCACCACAGTACGTACAAGTAATTGACACAAACAAACTGTAGCACCTATCATTGATAACCAACTGTAGATATATACAACAATTATTTTTTATGTTAAAGAACTATGAGGTATTCTATGGTTATAGTTATGGTTAAACAATATACCTAAAAGAAAGTCAGATAAATTACACTAGTGAGCAAATCATGATTTTTCACTACTTCTACGTTGCCAACCAACGCAATGTGTCGAGACAATTATCCGCTGGAGCACTGCACTGTATAAGCTGATTGGTTAAAATAGCAGCTGCTACCTATCTTAGTTGTGTTTGACGACTTCGAAATTGCAACAATCACTTTTTCATATTTTCCAAAAACTGTTACCTGAACAAGCCTATAATAAACGCCGGCGCAGCAGCGTGGCACTCTGAGAAGCGCGCGTTGTTAGCGTACCAACCCGTGCCCCGCATGAATCGTGTGTTTGTTTAGCCTTTAGAAAATACCAACGCTATGGACTTGATTTATGGCTTTTTAGAAACATGTATTGGGGATTTCTAATTATTTTTGTCTTATATAAGAAATGCTTTACCGGATGTCGAACAACATAGTGACCAAGTTATAAAATATAACCAAAATTTACGTTACAGTGATAAGGTAACTATAACTTCTGGAATTCTATCTGTTATGTTTTTTTATCAAATTGTATTCAAGTTATTCAAAATATTTGGTATAAGGCTCAGAACAAAAATGATGGTATATTCAATAATGACAGCAAAAATAATGAAGTTCCTGAGTTTATAAACTTGATATTTATTTTCTTCTACTGGATTTTTGAAAAATAGGAAAGATTATTGCCCAATAAGTTTTTTGAGGTTATTGAATTGAATTTCGTTCAGACTAAATAAAAAAAAACTTCAGCCCGAAAAGGAAACATGGTATGTGTTGGTTTGCAAAAACATGTGGAATTTTATAAATGAATTTCATTAGCGTTTATATACACCTTACAGTTACTAAAATAGACTTCATGACACTTTTGACAGTAACAAAGAACCAATGAAATTATTGTTCAGAATTTTAAAATAAATTTAAATGTGTGTAAAAATTATTTTCAATTTTACAATAAAAGTGCTATAGTGTCATGATTTTTGTTAAAATAAAAAACAAAATTATAGTCATCCACCATGTGTATTAAACAACTATCATTGCGAATTATGTCATATCTATGTAAACGCAGCCATCAGTCGACGTATAACGCGAATAAATAATTTTCTATAACTTATATAGATACATGAATAAATGTAATGAAATGTTAATATCAATTGTACAAAAATAAAGTGTATGAGAAATAGTATCAATACGTAATAATTACCCGATACTATGATGCAGTTTTGCAAGTAACTATACCTATCTACTGTGATAATAAAGTACTTAATCGGCGTATATAGGTAGGTACTTATACTTTTATATTATAATTTCAGGGCACTTCTGCGCGTGACTGTACTGTACATTAGACAAATAATATATCAACTGACTCGTTGGCTAGAGTAATTTTTATGATTTTCAGCAGTCTTATATAATATATGGTTTCTTGAGTGTCTAGTTTTCTGACTTGATATTCACTAATTCTTCTATCAACAGGGTATTTTTGCACACCAGCCTGCGCCTCGCGCATCATTCGTATGTTCGCGCAATTTGTATAAAATCCACAGTATGTTTCCAATTTTTTGTGTAGTAAGCAAATGCTTTGATACAGCTGCATAATTATCAATTTTAATTCATTAATGTGTATCTTATGAAAGAAAAATGAAGTTGTAGTAGAAGCACATCACTTGACTTTCTAAACTTTGTCCAGTAGATTTGAGTAACCACCGAAAGTCTTTGAAAAATTTTGTCTTATTAAATTTTGTATATTCGTAGTATGACATATGTTATCTTCATAAAAATTTTACAACGTGAGGTTAAGTTAGTTCTGATTATGAACCAACTAGCGGTCATAGGCGGCTCCGTCCGGGTGGAATACAGAAACGTTCCCCTTCCCATTCCCTTTATCACTCCTCCTTGTTTTAACCCATGTTACTCGCTGATAATGTAGCTTTCTATAGGTGAAAGATTTTTCAAAATCAGTATACAACTGTGTAGTCTACGCGAGCAAAACCACGGGCAGAAAGCTAGTATCTTTATAAATTATCGCGTACGTGTTATTCTGGTACATAAGCTACATTATTGTAAAATTTTATTAAAATCCATTCAGAAGTTTTTGCGTGAAAGAGTAACAAACATCCACATACATACCCACATATACATCCAAACATACAAATTTTCGCGTTTATGATATTAGCAGGATTAAAATTTCAAATTTTAATTCTATATACACTGTGTTACACGAAATATTAAGAAAAACCTAAGCCATTCCCTTAGCACAGCCCAAAAACTTCTAACTTTTTGACAGTAGCTCACCATGCACTATATCTATTCACTCAGCAAAAACGAAAAATTTTAGATTTATGAAAACCTTTTAGTAAAATTTAATGTCCCACGACCGGACTATTATTCAAACTTGATGTTTTGACGAGATCTATGAGACTACGTGACCAAATTTTTAAAAGCTTATATTTTCGAAACTCAAACTTGATGTTTTGGCGAGATCTATGTGACCACATGACCAAATTCTTTTATATGTCTGTCTGTCTGTCCGTCTATTCGAGCTAATCTCCGAACGGCTGAACCGCTTTCAATGAAACTTCACAGACATGATAAAAAGATTATCAGGAATGACATACAACACTTTTTGTTTATCTGTCTGTCCGTCTGTTTGTTCGAACTGATCTCCGAAAGGGTTGAACTTATTTCAATAAAACTTTCAAAGGTGTGATTAAAAGACTGTCAGGAGTGACATTCAATACTTTTGTTTGTCTTTCTGGCCGTCTCTCTGTCTGTTTGAGCTAAACTCTAAAACATTTAAACTAATTTTAATGAAACTTCGCAGACGTGAAAAGACGGGTGTGAGGAGTGACATACACTACTTTTTGTTTGTTTCACTGTGTGTTTGTCTGTCTGTTGGTTAGGACTAATCGTCGAAATGGCTGATCCGATTTTACTGAAATTTTGCAAATATAAAGAGGGCGTTGTCAAGAGTGAAAAGCATATACATATAGAAAATCGTAGTGTCTGTTAGTCTGTCTGTCTGTTCCAGTTAATCTCCAAAATGTCTGACTGATTTCGGGACCGACTTGTGGGATAGCTATTCTTCATACTAAAATGGCTAAATGGATTTTTATGAACTTAGGTATAGAGATTTCTTAGGCAGTTAAGTTTCAGAATGTTCTAGAAAGTGATACAATGTTCTGGAGCGTCGCGTTTCTTTAACTAGCCCAGTACAACTGTGGTCAACGCGAGCGAAGCCCGCGGGCGGAAAGCTAGTATAGAAATATAAAAATATCCCCCTTTTTGAAAATCTTCAAATGACATTTTGTACCTAGGGTCAACTAGGGTATGTATGTAGCCCATTTCTAGGTAGTTTTATTCGAACAACTATATCATAAATAAAAAGCTACTCGACACCAGAAGACCAAGCAATCGCGTATTTCAATTTAAATATATTAGAAAATTAAGTCTAATTTAGATTATATTAGACACACCACTGACTAAATGTATGGAAAAATATTACTCCACTCGAACATAACCGAATCACTCGGTTAGAGACCCTAACCACAGAACCAAAGTTTACGAGCTCGATTCCCGCTCTGGACAAATATTTATGTGTATTAATATGTTTATTTGTTCCATGTCTGGGAATAAAATTCCATTTAGGTATTATTATAAAGAATATTTAAGTATGCATATGTGTCGTGACAACCCAGAGCGCAACGAACCTGTCTCAAATTTATAAGGCCATAGGGCCATGGTTCGAATTCGGGCGTGTACCAATGAGTTTTTCTGACTTGAGTACATTAACTATCACTGACTCCGTGCCTCGGAGAGCACGTTAAGCAGTCGGTTCCGGACGCTGTCATTGTAGATGGCGGTCGTTACAATCCCCAACCCGCAGTGGAGTAGCGTGATGGATTTAAGCTCCAAACCCCCTCCTCACCCTGGGGGAGGCCTAAGCCCCTGCAGTGGGGTAAAATGGGCTGGTGATGATGATGAAGTATGCATATCAGTTGTCTAGTAGGTACCCATAATACAATAATAATACTTGCTTACTTTAGAACTAGATAGCACTGTGTGGAATGTCCCTGGTATCATTACTAGACGACCGCTTAGCCTAGTGGGTAGCGATCCTGCCTACGAAGCTGGAGATCCTGGGTTCGAATCCCAAGTCGGGTCAGTATTCATATGATGAATATTGATACTGGTACCGGGTCTTGGTTGTTATATGTATGTGGTGTCTTCGCTTGGTACCCAAAAAACAAGCTAGTGCTTTGTTTGGGGCTTAGATGTTGTTATCATGTACACGTTATTATTATTACTATCACTATATGTAAAATTTGCGTAATTCGATAAGTTTATCGGCAACTCCCATCGCAGCAAGGCAGGTTTAAATCGGCCAAATGCATTTGTACATTACTAAATCATTCTTCATTCGCGTAATTAACACAGATATTGTATTAACAAATAAATAAAAATAAAAATAAACTATAATTACAGAATTTAGCGGCATATGGATAAGTTGTAACGCTCGTCATTAGCGACAACGACCTCTGGGGCCGCAGTTCGATTCCCGAGCAAGTCCCAAAGGGTATTAGGGTGTTATAATGGGCCCGTTTATTTTAATGCCACTTAAATTCATCGTACAATACCGCGATAGCAATACAAAGAGATGTTTATCTGTTTCGACCTCAAGTATAGTATTAGAAATGTAATCCGATGGTGCTGTAGGTAATGTGTCAACCTTTGAGAAATCCTTGATTTTGGTCAAATATAATAATAATAGATATTATTATACCTGGGACATCCCACACAGTGCCCAGCCCAGTCCCATACTCAGCAAAGCTTGTATTATGGGTACAAGACAACTGATATACATATTTAAATATTCTTTATAATATATATGTTATAGGCAATGTGTATAATCCGGCATTGTATAGAACGCCTAGGCATTATATACATTGCCTAAAACGTTCAGGCAATGTATATAATACAATTCATTTCATACATTGCCTAGGTATTGTATAAAATGCCCGAAGCGCATCAGGCAATGTGTATAATGAACGACCACGGGAAGGAGACGCGTGTGCGGCGTGCGGGACTACCCAGTAAACAAGTTGCAACTCGTTCGTTGTGTTAGGTTAACTGTTGGTTTTTTTCGTATTATGATCAAATTTCCATAATCAAATGGTAAGAAATGAACAGGGCGACTTTCTGCAGCAATTTTTTGGTACGTTGTAAATGGAAACGTTTATCCGAAGGGAACTGCTATTTGAGAAACGCTCTCGACGCAAAAACTCGTAGGTACTTATACATACCAACCAATAGAACACATGTCTCATCAGCGCTGTATGCTGGTGGAAGTTGAAATTAGGATTAGCTCTCAAAAGATCAGTCTATCATTTCATCATCAGATCTCAAAAGACCAATCTAACTAAATCATAGAGAAGAAAAATCTATTACATACATTACCTATGCTTCAACCGGCATTCTATATAATACCTAGGTATTCTATACATTTCCTAGGTAAAGTGTAAAATAGTTTAAACATTGAACATCATTTCATACATTGCCTGAACGACCCCGGCATTCTATACATTTCCTAGACATTGTATAGAATGCCTGCATTATACACATTGCCTATAACATATACATATATTTCACACCCAGGCGCGGAACAAATAGCCATGTTTATGCACACAAATATTTGTCCCGGGCGGGAATCGAAACCCGACCCTCGGCTCCGCAGTTAGGGTCCCTAACCACTCGGCCAAACAGACAATTTGATAGTGCTTGGCCCACAATAGGCGCTAAATGAGAATCCTACGTCATGCCTAGTAGTGTTAATACAGCAGAATACGAAAAAAAAATGTATAACACTGCTGTGAAAATATTGCAACGATTGTTATGAAAGCAACTGGTTAAACTATAGGACGACTAGCGCCATCTGTTTTTTTTTTCTGAAAACTATATCACCCGTTGTCTATCTATTCAGATATACGTTATATGTTGTTAGTTAACAGGTTATGTTATTAGGTCAACTGTTTAATTCATAGAGATACCCGACGACCGCTTAGCCTAGTGGGTAGCAACCCCGCCTACGAAGCTCGACGTTGTTGTGATGTATCTTCATCAGCCCATTTTTACCGCACTGCAAGAGCTGAGGCCTCCCACAGGGTGAGAGGGGGCTTAGAGCTTAAATCCACCACGCTGCTCCACTGCGGGTTGGGGATTGTAACGACCGCCATCTATTGACAGCGCCCATCGACGTTATTATTATTATAACTAGAGTGCGCAAGTTCGATAAAGCCCTGAATGTGAAGGTTGGGGATGGAGAAAAAAGGATGGAAAATAACTGTTCTTAATTCTATCCTTATTTTACTTTTCATACTCATTTGACAGTCACAGCGGTAACAGCTATGCATCAAAGAGCTATCAATTGCGCATACTCAAAATAAAAAGAGATAGAAGTAGTATATTTCTGTATAATTCGTATAATTCGAAATATAATTACTCTCTGTCTCTTTCTGTTGAGGCCTTTATTTCGGAATGACTTGCGTCATCATCATCAGCCCATTTTTTATCCCACTGCAGGGGCTTAGGCCTCATCCAGGGTGAGAAGGGGGTTTGGAGGTTAAATCCACCACGCTACTCCACTGTGGGTTGGGGATTGTAACGACCGCCATCTATTGACAGCGTCCGGGACCGACTGCTTAACGTGCTCTCCGAGGCACGGAGTCAGTGATAGTTAATGTACTTAAGTCAGAAAAACTCATTGGTACACGCCCGGATTGGAATCATGGCCCTATGGCCTTATAAATTTGAGACAGGTTCGTTGCGCTCTGGGCTATCACGACACGACTGACTTGCGTACTCGATTGTAATATCTCTACAGTTTAATTAACGTTATAGGTTATCTGTTACAGTTATAACGACAACAGTTTACATAACATGCTATGGAAATGTATTATAACCATAGATTATAACAGTTAAACGAACTGTTAAATATAGCCTCTATAAACACTACCGCATACCGTCATACTAGAAGCCCTCTTCTACGTTTACCGTCTAACCACTCATACTCTAGCTGGTTAGTGTGGCGCGTTTCGGTCAGAGTTTCAGTGCGCGAGGTGCCTGCGCGCCGGTTTTCACCCCCGCGAATTCGCGGTTGACATTTTCGATACTGTGAAGTGACATTTATGACTCTATCACCAAACGCTTCTGTCAAATTTTTTTCTCTATAGTGTCAAGCATCGTGGATTTGATGAAATTATAAACAAATAAATAAAATTGTGGAAAGCTAGGATTTGAGGCAGGGGTTTGGGGGGGGGGGCGGCGGCTTGGACTTTGACGCTGACTCGATCACATTTTTTATTTAAAGACATCACTTCGTTGTAGTTTTATAACAGAATTAATGAATTAGGGTAGTATTAATTTAATCTTTATAAATAGTATGGTATTAAGCTATTAGTGACGTTTCGTAATACTCCTTAATGATTTTCGGATTGATAGTGATAAATAGTTGTTCTATTTAAAAAAATTAAAGAAGTAACTTTTATTGTGATTGAAAAAATATTTAATTTAAAAAAAATGGGACGCTTTCGTAAATGTGAAACATTTTGTTAATATTTTAACGAGTAACTACATTTAAATATTTTGAAATTGAATTAAACAAACTATCGTTTTTTAAATTATTTACGAAATAAATATATTTTAATAAAATACAAAAGTGCCACTTACGAAAAAAGGTATTATTGGGTAGCACAAGTCTGACGAAACATGTTATGAAGGAATTTCTTCAAAACATATCATAATCGAGTTATTCGACTTATAATTCAAAATATATATAATTCTTTTAGAGTGACGTATTTTTATTGATAGAGAGAATGTAATATGTAACCTTAAATCTGAATGAAAATAATCTCTACCAAAGTATCTTTTCAATGCAAAACTTTCTTATCATTAAATGAAAATAGTACATCGTACTTATTAAATGTTTTAAGCTTCAATCTTAGATAGCATAATAATCGAGATGAAGCATTTCATATTTCTAAACGTTCAAAAACGTGTGCAAAATATCTCTGTGATTGGACCACAGACCAGTCAATCTTTAGACCACGCTTTAATAAACGTCAGTACGAAAACGAAATCGCCAAAAAGTGGCGGGGTGCGGGGAAATGTCGGCTAGTTTTCATTGGCTCGTTCAAAATTGACAATTTAATGGCTTCCGACGTGCTTCCAACTGACCGCTCACAAGAGACGTAGTTATGTAGTGTCACTACATAGCCTTGGCGAATGCTGCTCCCTGTCAAAGCGTGGTCTATAAGGTTGACTTGTCTGTGGATTGGACAGACCATACTTACTTCATTATTATTGTTTTAAACAAACGCTTTGTCAAATTATCCACACATGAAGTGTAATTTACAGAGTTTTTGTTTTCTTTTCCAGTAGGTACTTACGAATCTCATATGTGGGTCATACAAAATCCTTAGTCACAGTGAATATTTCAAAAGATCAACTGGCTTATATTCGGTATGCGGCGTATATTTCTTTGCTCGCATTTCTATCGTCCCAACACTGTATCTCTATGTACATCCATAGCATACAAGATTTCACTGAGTAGTTTGTCAAAAATGCTTTGTTTACGAGTTCATCTTACACACAAAATAAGCTTTGTCGATGACACAGTAGTTCCATGCAAACCTAATTAAAATCAATACGGAACCCTAAAAAAGAATAATTATTAATAAATAAATAAATAAAATTATAATATAATATAATAAATAAATTAATTAATTACATACACATGCAAATAGACACTTTTTATTTTTTTAGTTGTACTTTTTAGCATTACCATTTGCACTTGTAAGTTTACTATGTATAATTTCTATCAAACCATAATTGGCTATTAGACATATTCATAAGTTATGTTAATTTAGTTTTTTTTAAGAGCTGTGGTTTTTGTCATTAAATAAATAAATAAATAAACTGTATGGCGGATCGGAATACAACGCTATAAGCGTGCTTGCGCAGGTTCAGTCATATGCCCCTCGCTTCACTGCGTCCCGCTAAACCTAAAACTGGTTACTGCGACGCGACTTGTGCCTATGTTCACATCCGCCATAAAGCTTGATTGGAACTGTAACAACGAATAAATAAATGTGACGAACGGTCTCGAAAAGTTACGATATGTTACGAAATGCACAAAATGCGACGATATGTCACGAAATTTGAAGTCCGGAAATCATTATGCAAAATAAAGAAATCCAAATTATGAGTTGATGCAGCAGATAAAGTTATTGGACGTCCTATTTACATCAAACTACGTATAGAGTTTGGCCAACGAATCTGGCACCGATTGATATTGTGTTTTATCCTTTTATGTACCAGTAGAACTATTACATAAAAAAAAAGACAAAACTGGCGCCACAATTCATTGGCTAATCTCTAATAATCTTTAAAACTGTAGATGTACCTATTTCTTCACAAAAATTAATTATATACCACCAAAAACATGAGTGTGAAATGGAAAGACATGCAAGATAGTCTTTCTTGCATGTCTTTTGTAATCGAATTTGGATCCAGTTTCACAATAAGGTTACCAAAATATAGAGATTTTAACAATTATATAAATGCTAAGAAGAGCTCTAGCGTCCAAGGTTGTGTTTGTGTAAAAATTTGCAATATAAAACATCATAATCATCATCATTATCATCAGCCCGTGTCTCTCCACTGCAGGATATAGGCCTTACTGGGGTTAGTTGGATGCGAGGACCGTGTGTGGTGGTGAGTCTTGGAAGTGGCCTAATATAAATCATAAGTTTTTGAAAATTGTAGTCATAGCTAATTTTACACTTGCGTACCGAACGCAATAAACACTGTAAATCAAAACGGAAATCAAGCTTTTAGAAATGGTAACCATTATTGGTCACTGGCTCCCGGGCTAATAGAATCGGGTGCGTTCAGAAATCGTTGTCTAAGTCCCGAGGGGCAAAAGGGATCTGGTGTTTGACTTTGTTATTCGAGTCTGACGATGTTTTAATGCAATTTATTAGCATTACAACTGCCCCAAAGTTCAGTGCAAATAGAAGATTTTGGCTCCCCTTCATTCGTTTAGGCTTGCTGCGTTTATTAATAATAATAACTTATTTTAAGTTTTTAATTTCAATGATAAGTTTATTGTTATCAAATCATATTAGGGGCATGTATGTACTTAGGTTATACTGAAGAAAAAAGACAATTTAAAAAATAATTCTTTTGTAATAATAATTACGTAAAGTATTACACATAAAGTAGAATAAAATAAAAAAAAAAGATTGAGTAAGCATGTATAAAAAAAAATACAAACATACTGTATTTACGAAAAATTTATTTCTTAATATAGTATAAATATATGGCGTGTATAAAATTTGTTGATAAATTAACCGGAGCAAAATAGGGCAGTCTACGGGATAAAAACTTGCGACCTGTCTAAATTATTTTCCTAAATGGGTCCCTCACGCGATTTCTAAAAATATAATATATTTGTAGAAATAAAATAAATAATAATAAATTTTACTGATACTAATGTTCGACGACGCGACGGTTGGGCTTATTTTGTGTGTTTCCTTAATTTTGATAGGTATTCATAGATATGTTTTATGGTCATCAGAGGGCTTGCATTAATGTGTTTCTATAAAGAGAGTAGGTTAATTTAGATGCAAGTTTTCGTTTACATTGATTTCATCTCTAAACAAGTTCTTGGATCAATTTACGGTTTTAAGCCGTCAGAAGGAGCTGCAGTAGATATTATTTCTTTAAAACTGCTTTTTTATTATCGTTATTGTGTGGCTAAAACCCTAAAACCTAACTAATGAGGCATTAGCACACGTCTACTAATATTAAAAGAGTATATTAAAAAAATTAAAATTTTTGACTAACCTACGACCAAAAATAAATTATGTACCTATAGGTAAAAAAATATTGAAATGTGGTCTTTTCAAAGGGTCGTACGCAACTGATAAAGCTAAAGGATTTTACTGGGATCTCAATTAAACAATATAATTAAAAAAAATCCCTATATTATTTTATACCTAACACGAGTAGGGGGAACACAGTTTCATCGATCGTGGGCAATCGTCGACCCCTTTTTCTTTCTTCGTTGCCTTCTTGGCCAGTGTTTGGGTCTTTCTTCTACATAAATGTAGCCAGTGCCTTCCATACAATATCCATGCAGTCTACTAGCCATGAGTTACGGTTAATCAAATTGTGCAATTTTGTCGTTTTGAGTCGATTGTGTAGTAAGTAAAATACAGTTATTTAATTACACTTTCTGAAAGTATCACTTTTTAGTATTTTTTTACCTACCTAAAATTTTTTTTTCGTTTAATTTTTTTTAAGTAGTTTTATTTTTTATTCTGTAACAAAATTGACAGCTATGTCTCGAATCGTTATAATTTATTAATAATATAATAACTTCACTTCTTCACTTCACTTCATCAGCCCATTTTTACCCCACGGCAGGGGCTTAGGCCTCCCCCAGGGTGAAGAGGGGGGCTTGGAGCTTAAATCCACCACGCTGCTCCACTGCGGGTTGGGAACTGTAACGACCGCCATCTATTGACAGCGTCCGGGACCGACTGCTTAACGTGCCCTCCGAAGCACAGAGTTAGTGATAGTTATGTACTTAAGTCAGAAAAACTCATTGGTACACGCCCAGATTCGAACCATGGCCCTATGGGGCCTTATAAATTTGAGACAGGTTCGTTGCGCTTTGGGCTATCACGACTCAATATAATAACCTTTCTATATAATTATTTTTATTCTTAGAGTTTGCATTATATATATCAGCTTTTATAAAGTTATTACTTACATGCCCAACAAAAGAGCTTTTGTGCTCGTTCAAACAACCTCCCTCCCAACCCACTTCACCCCCACGCTATAATCGCGAAGTAATTGCGAGAACAAACATTTGCTCTGGCTGAGCAGACAGTGGTCTACGATAAATTATATTCGTGTTTATGATATTAAGGGGAACATATTTAGGTTTTAGTCGAGCTCCACCTGCGTCTAAATAACAACTATAATCATTTTCGTAACCGTTCATTCCAAATTCTTAAGTAGCGGTAATTGTCATGAAATCTAAAATAAATACGTTTCTAGAATAACCTCTCAAAATATAACTTTTTCTTTTTTCGGATATCCCAGATATTTAGAAAATTCATATGAAAATGTAGGGCGGTTGAGTTTATTGCGCTGCTTTCCACATTAAAAAATGAAAAATAAAGCTTATTAAAAAATATTGCGGTAAGGTCACTACGTCAAATGAAATTGTAATTATCGTGAATCAATAAAAATAGAACTAAAACTAAATAAATAATTTCAATTAGAATTTATAGTTTATAAAAATATTATGATTTTATATTTAGTCTAAGATAATGGAATTTGTAAGCATCTGTCTAGTTGACGTGAAAGGATATTTTTATTCAATTTTTGGAAAAAAATAAGTAATAAATTTAAAGACTCAATTTCTTTTTAATTTTCAATAGAAGATATATTTGAATTAGTCAATATTTATGAAAAAAAAATATATAAACTATGTATTACAAAATTTGGTCAAAGCCCATTGAAAAAACCTGGATAGTTTTTTTTTTTTGAAAACGTCAAAATAGTTAAAATTGGTATTTTTCCGATATTTTTGAATTAGGGTTCCGTATCTCAAAAGGAAAAAAACTGGACCCTTATAGGATCACTTTGTTGTCCGTCTGTCTGTTATCTTGGGAACGTGTAAACGGATCGACTTGAAATTAAAACCATATACTCACGTATACAGTCCCTTGAAGCTGTGAAAAAATAAAACTTCGAAGTTAACGTAAAAAAATAACAACACTGCTGTTTATGTCGCAAAAAAAAAACATTAGGGTACTTTCCGTTGATCTAGGACTATGTGATTTGGCAAGTGATATCGTGTTATATTACAAGTATAGAGAAAAAGCTGAAAACTATAAATTTGTAATTACATCATAAAAATTATATTCTTTATTTAAAGTAGGTCATCAATCAATCATCGAGGTTAAGAAACGGTATATATGCGTGGTTATATTTACCTACAAATTTATACGGAACCCACAGTGGGCGATTCCAACTTGCACTTGTCCAAATTTTTATGACAGTATCTGTTAAAAAAAAAGACATTTTTAGAGTGTTTTAGGGCATAATTTATATAAAAAAAATAGTAATAATAATAACACACAATATAATAAACATTATATATGTTACGGGTATAATGTTAGAAGATTCAGTAAACCTAGGTTTACTCGGGTTTACTTAGAATTACCCAAAGATTTTGGATAATGTCCGAATACTAGTTGAAGTAAATTTTAATTCGGGATCCACCCATACTCACCTAGGTATATACCTACCCTATACTGGCTGGGTAATGTTAAGCGTTGCGTCAAGAGGACACAAATCAAATCACTTCAATCGCCGGTACTATTGCAAAGTAGTTTTTGATTTGGCTTCATTTGCACTTTTAACAGAATTAATTATTTCCAAATATTGTTCGTTAGTATATTAAAAATAATTCAACCCTTTCACAGACAATAATAATAATAATAATAACGTATAAATCACAACAACGTTTAGGCTCCAAACTAAGCATTATCTTGTATTTTGTGTACCAAGCGAAGACACCACATACATATAACAACGAAGACCCGGTACCAGTATCAATATTCATCATATAAATACTGACCCGACCTGGGATTCGAACCCGGGACTTCTAGCTTCGTAGACAGGGTTGCTATCCACTAGGCTAAGCGGTCGTCAAATAATTCTTAACGCAACACCTAACATTAACCAGCCAGCTTTGGGTAGACCTAGGTGAGTATGGGTAAATGCCGATTAAAAATTTATTTCAATTATTATTCGGACATTACACAAAATCCTTGGGTAATTATATATACGGATGAACCTATGTTTACTCAATTTTCTAGCATAACCCGTAACATATAACTTGTTTTTTCTTATTTGAGAAAGTTAGTTTAGAAAGATTTTTTTTATATACATTTTGCAGCACAACGCGATAGTTAGTGGTTCTCCTGTAAAGTTGTCAAAAATGAGATACCTAATTCTCTCGTTTCGGATATCGAAATGTTAATATATACAAGTGTAATCCAAGCAGGGGTCGCTATTTTTTTTTTTTTTTATAATAACGACAACAACGTCTAGGCCCCAAACTAAGCATTAGTTTGTGTTTTGGGTACCAAGCGAAGACACCACATACATATAACAACCAAGACCTGGTACCAGTATTAATATTCATCACATAAATACTGACCCGACCTGGGATTCGAACCCGGGACTCCAGCTTCGCAGGCAGGGTCGCTACCCACTAGGCTAAGCGGTCGTCGTATTGTTTTATAATTTCAGAAAAATACCTACTTAAATGATTATTTGTTATTGTGAAGCACTAGTGATTTTCATAGATCCACGAATGCATTATTACGTTCAAAACCAGTGTGCCTTCATCTTATGTAGAGTGCCTTACCAGTGTGCATTAAGATACATAGAGCAATAACGATTAAGGTGGGACGACGCCTGTCTAGTACGGCTATTTAATAGTAGATGGAGCCACCATATAATGAAATGATTTTTCATTTTTCATAATCACATTTCTAGGTTTCAGTTGATAAAATATAACGTGTGACTATAAAATATATTTCTCTTTAATGTTTTTAAATTACTTTATTGATTGTTTCAACAGTTTCGAAGCATTTGTACAAAAACCTAAAATTTGTGAAATATAAGATTTTTCGACAAACGCTTCGAAACTATTGAGAAAACTATAATAGGAATCAGTCGAAAATACCTTATTCTCCACAGAATCTTTACAAATTTTAGGTTTTTATACAAATGCTTCGAAAATGTTGAAACAATCAATAACGTAGGTTGAAAACTTTAAAGAAAAACATTTTTTATAGTCGCATGTTATGTTTTATCAACTGAAACCTAGAAACATGATTATGAAAAAATTAAAATCATTTCTTTATATAGTGGTTCCATCTGTTATTAAATAACCGTACTAGACAGGCGTCGTCCCACCTTAAGCATTTACATTCTACGAAATTCGTACTTCAATTCAAATACACGACACTTCCTAATATGTACAATGAATATTCATTCGTGCGATTGAACGACCTAATAACACAACCAAACCAACACACTCGTGTACGAGAAAGTGTCGTTTGTATTAAGGCATAGATTATGGTGCTCGAGTTGCTCGTTTTCGCGCGTGTTGCCAGCTCGGCGCTTAAGTGTTCCCCACTGTTAAATTAATGAGGCAATCTACCGTGATATACCCACCGCTATATTTTACTAGGTGGTAATACTCTCGGAAAACCTTCGTGCTCAGGAATCCAATTAATAATGAACAAGAACGAGGGTGGACTTCTTTAAAATGTTTGCGTTTTCTGAACGAATGTTTCAGGTTTGATTCCATGTCTTTGGGTGTATGCGTATTTACCTAATAGTACAAAACAATATAGACATGATAAACAGAAACTACGAGGTGACGTAGTTTTTATGGACGGAGATAATTAAAGAGACGGAAAGTAACCAAGGAATTACTAGGTACCTACTGTCCCTGATGGAAGGGACATACTGTCCCATGGGATGGGTACAAAACAAATAAATGTTAGTTATTAAATAATATAGGAGTATCCGTACCAGGAAAACATAAGTAGAGAGCAGATAGAGAGCGTCCATTAATCAGGTGATTTTTTTTAAATCTTATTCTTTAGTGAGGTAATGTAAAATGTTGATGGCAGATTTTCCCCATATTTTTTAAGTAATATTGTTCGACATTTTCATGTTTTTGTTCCACAAAAAGTTTGCCTATTTCAAATCGGCGAGTTCCCGATGTAAACTATGGTACAAAATGGTTTATTCTATTGATAATGGGTTATAGTTTTTTCTCAGAATTTCAAAGTTCACGTGAAATTTTTCATTGACTCCCATCCCTCTAAACGAGATTTGGTGAGATTTTACCGGCTCTCATCCCATTTTCAGTTCACACAATCAATAGACGAGCCCTTATGGGGACGATATTAAGTAAATATATTCTGACAGATGAAACGATACTTTTATATCGTTATTTTCATGAAGTTTCCTTAAAACTAATTAAATTAGTAGTAGGTAATCTTTAAATTAATAGTAAGTCGTCATTTTCTATATATAGGTGTACTTTTTCCTGAAATGTCACTTCCCGCCTTCCGATAATGTCACTTTTGGTCTTGTTCCTAAGATGTCACTTTCCGTTTTCTCCCAAAAATTTTTAATTTCGTCTTCTTCCTAAAATGCCATTTTCGATCTCCTCTCTAAAATGTCTATGTTCGCCTATTTCCTAAAATGCCGCTTTCCGTTTTCTTTTTAAAATATCTAGTTTCGTCTTCTTCCTAAAATGTCACTTAGAAGACGAAAACAGACATCTTAGGAAGAAGATTGAAAGTGACATTTTAGGAAGAAGATGAAGAAGAAGAAGAAGATGGAAAGTGATATTTTTATCACTTTCCATCTTCTCCTAAATATCACTTTTCGTCGTCTTCCTGTTGAGAATGTCACCATCCAAAGTAGTTTTAGATAAGACGAGGAAAATCTGTCATTTTTCATAAAACAATTATTGAATTTTTATTTTTGTTGGCCATGAACGAAGCGCATCTTTATAGATTTTATAAAGAGAATCGTGTTTTGATAAAACAATAAGTGCCTATGTATTGAAGGAAATTCGATATGTGACGGAAAAATTAATCTTTGTAATAATGATAAACAACGTGTTCAGCTGAACGTATTCCAAATTTATAGAGCGTGTAGAGGTTACTGAACTAAACAAAAAGTTTTAAATGAGCAGATAGAGCCGACTAACGGTTACCGAGAAAAACATGTTTAAACCTTCATTTTTTTTAACGCTTGTATAATTTTCTTATGAAACTTCTTGTTTAGTTTTGTAAGCTCTATGAATGAACTCTGAACTACATTCAACCGAAGACGCCGTAAGAAAGAAAATTGTCACAATTATATAATGATTGAGAAATATACTACAAGCGTATATATTTGAAACAGGCTGCTAAAAATGCGCTACAGAACGCTAATTTAGGGTAACCTACGAGTCACTTAATATATCCTTCTAGGATTATCAAGTCTATTTATTTTAAGCTGTTTGAACAATGTATGCCCAACGAACATGAATCGGAATGAGGGATGTGAAGGCGGCGCGTGTATAGGTGAGCAGTTTAACATTATAATTACATAACAGTCCATTATGCCCCACATGTGGGGCTTAAGCCTTCCGTCGTTATGAGGGTGCTTGGAGCTTAATCCACCACGCTGCTGCACTGTGGGTTGGTGGATCTTAACGACTGCCATCCGTTGATGGCGACCAGGACCTACGGCTTAACGTACTCTCTGATACACGGAGCCAGTGATAGTTACGTACTTAAGTTAGAAAAAAACTGATTGGTACATGCCTGTTTTATAAGATTCGAACCACGACCTTCTAAGCAAGTAGCGGGCTCGCCATCACTCGGCTATCACGATAATACTAAATAATTGCCTAGTATTTATGTTGTTGGACAAACCGACGGACGACGACGGACGACGACGGACCGACGACGCTATATTTGCTGTATAAGGACAGCGGCCTGTGACTCTATGAGTGATTACTCTATGTTATTTTAATGGTTTTTAAGTTATGGCCGTTTTCATACCTAAAACTCATAAATGTATAATTAATAATAAAAATAATGTATTCACCGTACTTATAAGGTTTTTTTTGAACACGGTGAATACATTATTTTTGATTTATTACAAGGACTGTTCTTAAAAGAAACGCTCTTAAAAAGAGAGTTTTTTAGGAGCGTTACACAACATTCCTTGTAATAAATAGTAATAATACTTGGAACGTCCCACACAGCGCCATCTAGTCCAAAAGTAAGCAAGTATTATGCTTGTGTTATGGGTTACTAGACAACTGAGATACCTACATACTTAAATATTCTTTATAATATATTCATATATAAATTTTTTACACTACACTTTTTTGCACCTAAAAATATAAATAATTTGTTGCCACAAAAAATATTTGCAGGGTAGTGAAGACTGGTTTTTTTTCTTAATATAAATTAGATATTCATAACGTGCTTAATATAAATTAGATATTCATAACGTGTCGTGATAGCCCAGAGCGCAACGAACCTGTCTCAAATTTATAAGGCCCCATAGGGCCATGGTTCGAATCCGGGCGTGTACCAATGAGTTTTTCTGACTTAAGTATACAATATCACTGACACCGTGCTTCGGAGGGCACGTTAAGCAGTCGGTCCCGGACGCTGTCAATAGATGGCGGTCGTTACAGTTCCCAACCCGCAGTGGAGCAGCGTGGTGGACTTAAGCTCCAAGCCCCCCTCTTCACCCTGGGGGAGACCTAAGCCCCTGCAGTGGGGTAAAAATGGGCTGATGACGATGAAAAAAACTACATATCTTAAAACGTCAGAAATATGAGTTACCTTTTGCATACATTAGATAATTGAATGTCCTAAGCTCAGGACAGGCCCTGAACATGGTACAAGTATACTCTCGCTACGCCATACTAACCATGTGCAAACCGTCTCTGTATGAGTGAATTATAACCGAACTGCTAGGTGATATTTTCTTCTACGTTTTGTGACGCTGACTCTCTATCCAGACATTACATAATCAAACGAAGAACCTAGGAATAAATGATACATTCATATTTAAAAACTAAAAAATCGTGAAAGCCAGTATAAGTCCCACCAAAGAAAAACCTAATTATCTTATAAAAGCTAAGATATAAACGGTTTTTTCTGAATTTTCAATACAAATGAATCTTCGCCGATCGCTCGCTAGACAAATCACTGACTTTGGGGGATGCGTGTCTGAAATAAGAGCGATTTTTCACTTAAATCCTGGTGAAATCGAAATTAAGTACAACAGGTAAGGCTTCTTCTGCTTATTCTGCTGCGACGATCGCCTAGCCTAGTGGGCGGGACCCTGCCTACGAAGCTGGAGGTCCCGGGTTCGACTCCCAGGTCGGGTCAGTATTTATATGATGAATATCTGGTCTAGAATCTACTGGTACCGGGTCTTGATCATTATATGTATGTGGTGTCTTCGCTTGGTACCCAAAACACAAGCTAATGCTTAGTTTGGGGCCGAGACGTTCGCTCGTTCACAGACGATCAGTATTCATCATTTAAATACTGACCTGACTGATTCGAATCCGGGGCCTTCAGTTTCGTAGATAGGGTCGCTACCCACTAGGCTAAGCAATCGTCGAGTTATTTCAAATTAACGTTTTTTTCTCCATTCCAAATAAGATTCACTTTGAAGCCGAACGTTCAAAAATATTTTAAGCTCAAGTTTAACTTCAGTAGGACCACGGTATACCATTATATACCCGTGGTTTAGTACGAGTAGGTGACATCGGTGGGACCCGGACCTTTCACGGACAATATGCCGTCCAAGCGCTGCATCTTACACAGCAACACGTCAAGACTTGTTGTCAGCTAACTATGGATATTCATAAAGATACCGCAGTGTGACAACAAAAATGTGAGCAAAAAATATACTTATACTGTTAACCAAATATACGCCACTTTATGTTTTGAATTATTCGCTGTGTATTCATAGAAATTTTGTGCGAATCACATGTGAAATTCGGACTGGAAAAGAAAATATAATTCCTGAAATTATATTTATAGTTATCTTTGTGGGGTATGAAACACTTTATCTTGATGATTATGGTATCTAAGCTGCTAACTTAACGCGTTCGCTTAACTCGGTTAATTGAATAAGTTAATCTAAAAAACTGAACATCAATAACGTTTACGCTCATTAACCGTTAATCTAGTTAGCGGACTTCAACCGCAGCAACAGTTACGAATCGGACGCAAACAAATAAGGAGCGTTTTCCTCTCTAACTTATTTGGGGCTATAGGAGTATCCGAGAGCCAGCTATTTCATTATCGAGACCCCGGCTTAATCACGTCGGGGTGACCATTATTCAGTTGTACAAGTTTGTAATTGCCACATTTGTACCGTTTATTCGCGAACTACGAACCAATAGATTACGGAGAGGATAAGGGGTGTATACCTCTTTACTACGCTGATTGAATCTATACGAACTATAATATTATATACCTGGTAAATTTCACACAGGACCTAGTCTCAGACTAAGCAGATCCTGTACTTTATGTACTAGGAAAACAAGAGAGAAACCAAGAGACGAAATTAATAAACATATTCAGGAATTACAAATATGGTGAAGGGCCCGTGGTCCTACCGATTTGACCTAGTTGTAGGACCACGGTACCTATACCGCTATGTACCCATGGTCCTACTGGACTAGGAACGATTAAAAATATCGATATTTATCTATATTTATTATATTAAGTAAATAACTAAAATTAACATTTTTTCTCCATTTAATATAAAATTCATTTTGGACCCGAACACGTTCAAAATCATTTTATGCTCAGGTTCAGGTCCAGTAGGACCACGGATACATAGTGGTATACCGTGGTACTACCAGTAGGTCAAATCGGAGAAACCACGGGCCCTACACGACAAATATTTGTCCCGGGCTGGAATCCAATCCAAGACCTTTGTTTTTGCAGTTCAATCGGTCAGTCGAAGTGTGTGGAAATTTAAACCATGAGGTTTTTTGAAATGGCTTGCATACAAACATACGTAAAAACATGCATTTCTACATAATGTGTAACACCATATTTTTTTTCCTTTTGTGTACAAAAAACAATTATTGAATTATTGTTGAACTTTGATATACATATACAATATTTAAGTTATAAGACTTACACGAAATTTATATAAATATATTACTCAGTTGGAATTCAAATCCAAATTTAAACACGGATCGCAACGCCTATTACTGACCGCAAACGTTATAGATAGATGATTTGTTGACTGAACGAATAAAAAAATCCCATCAACGTACAAAAAAATGTCGTAAACACTTCAACATCCAATTTAAATGCGTAGGAAGGGTTATTAGGCGGTAGTGTCGAACCCAATCAATTTACAAGTCCTGTTTGATCAGGGCAGCCTTTCCTTGGGGTAATATTCGCTAGTCGGTATCGAGTTTTTGGTGTTACGCCCGCGTTTAAGTTACGTTTCCAGCGAGATTTGTGGTTTAAGGTACGTTTTGTGATTTGTTTTTATGGATATAGGAAATGTGTTAGAGTACGTTCACTGGCGACAAAAACGAAGGCATTAGCGATATAGAGTACATAATATGTTGTAGATAGGTAGAGAAGCTATTGAGTTGCTGAAATTTACCGATAATATTTTGGGATCGAACTGTGCAATTTCAGTGAGAGCCGAATTGACATATTCGGGGCAGGGGTGTGATTCATTCATTTGAGTTACCTATATCATAACATATGAGTTAACTATATCGTAACTTCAAAATCCTTACTCATATTATAAACGCGAAAGTTTGTATGTATGGATGTTTGTTACTCTTTCAAGCAAAAACAGCTGAATGGATTTTAATGAAACTTTACAATAATATAGCTTATACATCAGATTAACACATAGGCTATAATTTATAAAGATACTAGCTTTCTGTGACTATAGTGTCTTTGAGTCCTTGAACAGATCCGCGCGGACGTCCGTGACGAACGATAGTGTTATTGCTCATGCAACGCGGAACACGAAGACCAATCCGGATCAACACGTGTCATGCTCCCGCGTCCACGCGCTGATCTTCCGCATAAATAAGATTGTTTAAAACCTAAAAGAAATCAAAAAGTAGTTCTCATCATCATGCAAATGTTACGTAAGTACGTCAGGTATGATCCACACGAAGTAAGGAAAATAAGTTAACTTTAAATAAAGAAAAACGCCAGATTTAAATAAAATTTGGAATGGATTGAGCGTTTGGTGACTTTGATCTTTATGAGAAGGCGAAAATGACGGCTAAATTAAAGTATAAACACAGTAGGTATATTTCCAATGTTACTAGAAGTGAAACGATCGAGTGTGAAAATAATTTTCAAAGAGATTTATATTGTTAAAAACCTGCCAAGTAAGTACGCATCAATTTTCGCCTGTATATATAGTTTTCCATACCATTTAAATACTTTATTTAATTAATTATTAATTAATTTAAGTAATTAGTAATTATAGGTTATTAGTTTATATTTTTTGTTAATATTATTGGCTGTATACTTTATCAATAAATTTTAATAGATTTAATTAATGACCTTTTAAAGCATAGTAGTTAGAACTCACCCACTTTTTATTTTTGGTGTTACTTATGCGTTTGAGCTTTAAACTCGAACCTAAAACGCAGCTTAACAAGCTAACCAGATTGGGAGCAGTTTCGAGGTTACAACAAATCGAATCCCCGGACGACTGAAAGCCGAGCCCGATCAAACACTCTACCTCGGCACAGATTTCGCCCAATAAACTAAGATAACTTAACTTGTACTCGAATATCTACTTTGAATATCAGCATTTAAAGCATATATTCGTTTAAAGATAACTAAAATAGAAATATAACTTGACACCTTTGTCGAACGGTAGCAGATTTAATATAACACTAGAAGGTTTACATACTTGAATGCTTAAATTCCATATTCAAACATAATATAATATCTGGGACATCTCACACACGGTTCTCTTCTCTTAAACTAGAAGTAGAGGCCTGTATTATGGGCACTGAACAACTGATATTCGTATAGTATAATAGACTAGTATAGAGTAGCTATTTTATTAGACACGGAACAAATAAACATGTTTCATGCACACAAATATTTGTCCCGGACGGGAATACCTTTGGGTTCGCAGTCAGCGCCTCTGACCACTCGACCAACCTGTCAGTAATGACCTGTCATAGTATTTTTCATATGAATATAAGACATATATCAGGCCTTCTTAATGTAAATAATCATTAAATAACCAAGATTCCTAAGGAAAAAAAAAAACAAATTTCGCAAATTATATCGTAATTATATGGAAATTGTAATTTATTTACTTACTGATATATTAAAATCCCCGCTCGCCGGTGTTTTACCCCGCAAAATTGCGTAATGTCAGTTCGATACTGTGAAGTGACATTATTACGTCCCATAAAGGTATATATACTAGCGTAAGAGAGGAACACAGTGTGCGAATGACATCCAGCTCTTTGCGGAAATCCTACATGCGAGAAAGAAATGCAAGAAAATCTGACATAAAACCTCTTTGAACACATTTAGTCTTCATTACTCACTTGTCAAAATAAGGTCCAGCTTTGTTTTCTATTTTGTGTTATAATCGTTTTGAATTCTACAAAAATTAATTCTTGTGATAAAAATGGTGTAGTGTTCAGTTTTAAATTGCACTGTAACATATGTTAATAATCCAAATAAAGAGACATTTCACCGGTAAGTACTGCCAATAACATATTGTTATCTTAATGCTTATTTTTATAAAAAGCGATCCTAAATTTACTTGGTTATACATCAGTAGTATACGGTAAATACTTTATTTTGTAAATAATTTGTTATTTTAAACAATTATGTGTACGATACAAAAATATTGTGTAAAATTACAATCAAACAATGAAGCATAGGGATTGCACAAAATGTATCGATATGTCGATATTTTCAAATATAAATATTTTGTAAATTTGATATTACCTAATTGCACCTGTTCCACTGGAATGATGTCGTTAACTGTTTTTAAACATATTGTGAGGTTTATTTAGCCTGGCAGCACATTGTAAGGGAAAGTATGACATCTATACATAAATACTACACATAGGGTATATATGTAAATACAAGACTTTTTCAAATGAAAATATAAGATATATACACAATTAATTTTAATCGTTATTTATTTATGATTTAAAATCTGATGCTCTATTTAATTTTAATCGTTATTTATTTATGATTTAAAGTCTGACGTTCTATCTGTTCTCTGATTATGAACGTCGTAAATAATTTAACTTTGAATGACAAAACTACTGTATACAATAGTTTAACCTCATTTTCTTCCAAGAAACTGCGGTGTTAAAAAATGCTTCCTGATAATGATGACTATTTCATAATATCCAGGTTTCCTGTAAACACGGTTAGCATAGAACAATGGAAAAAAATGTTAAATAGAACAGGTGGGACTCCTCGAAAACATTCTTTGGTTTGCAGTAGACATTTTACGGATAACTGTTTTGTCTAACTAAATCACCGACGACTTTTGAAGAAAGGATCTATACCTACTGAATTTGTGCCGTTAGGGGTTTCTTTTTTTTTCATATGTGCTTACTAAGTATATTAAGTAATATACTAATAATACTTAATATCTAAAGTCAGAGCATTTATGCCAACTGTAATTTCTGTACAGGTCAATCTGAAGACCAAGCGATCGGTGTCAGCGTACGTTTACCGGGATATATCACCAGGACCTTCAACTTTAGAGCCTAAACCTTTATTTCAGCAATAATATAAAATGGATTTGAAGAAAAAGTCCATCACAGTGAAAATATCACTTTTAGGCAAATTATCACTTTGTCTTTTACAAAAACTTGTTCCTTTATATTCAAATAAAACTTAATTACCTATTACACAAAGAAACAAAAGATATTATAGACTAGTCCAAGGCATCCAAGGCATAATTTGTGGTGTAGTGAGACGACGCGACACTCAATCGAGTAGACAATGTGACGTCATGGGCAGTAAGAAGCCACCAGTCTAACCGCACGAAAATACATAGTAATAATAATAATAATAATAATAATAATAATAATAATAATAACAACGTGCACATTACAACGTCGTGGCCCCAAACTAAGCATTAGCTTGTGTTTTGGGTACCAAGCGAAGACACCACATACATATAACAACCAAGACCCGGTACCAGTATCGATATTCATCATATAAATACTGACCCGACCTAGGATTCGAACCCGGGACCTCCAGCTTCGTAAGCAGGGTCGCTATCCACTAGGCTAAGCGGTCGTCAAATTAATAAATATCAATAATTTATTTCTCAGTCATTTATTGACGAATTTAAAAAAAAACCTTCACTGTTTTATTAGTTTTGGTTTATCTTTCAATTCTATCGAGTTAAATTGTATATTTTGAACATCATGAACTTCTCCATTGTAAATGTTTTTGTTTTGTACATTCTCATTTTTTTGTTTACAAAGAGTTAAAATTTTGTTGTTATGCGTTGCAACGTGACGTATTGTCATTAAAAATAAAAATCGTTTATTTATATTGTTTTATTTATTACTTGGCTTGTATTCAACTAAATATTAAAATTTCCATAATGATGTTAACGCTTTCTTTACTTCTGCAAATTTTTTATTATCAACTGTTAACAAAAAAAAATATTTATTGGAGTAAAGGAAATGGCATTTGAATTGACTGATTGATGATTTGTCATTTTAAAAAACTAAAAGTTAGGAAAAGTAACTCAAAACAAAAATTATGTAGTATAGCAGATTCAAAATAATAAATAGGATTGCCGATTTCGACTTTTCGGCGGTAATTTCAACGACACATTATCATGAAAGTACTACGTGCTATCGATAATATAAAAAACACCTATGCACAACACTAAAACTGGCTCAACCACATGTGAATTTTGCACACATACTCATTTCCGTTTCGGTCATGCGATGTTTAGATGTCAGTTGGTCTCCTACGCTAGTATATATATGTCTATGTTACGTCCAAGCATTTATGACTCTATTAAAACATTAGTTCCTTGATTAAAACCAAACGCTACTGTCAAATTAATTTACTCTATGGCCAGTGTCTATGCCATAGTAAGATTTAAATAAAGAAAAGAAAAAACTAAGAAAGGCTGTAAGACTATCAGGACCTTAGAACTTTGAAATTCGTTATACTTACTAGAATTTTCGAACCATGTGCAACTATATAGGTGATGCCGCCAATTCGGCATTCATTTAATATCAATAATAATAACAATAATAACGTATAAATCTCAACAACGTCTAGGCTCCCAAGTAAGAATTAGCTTGTGTTTTGGGTACCAAGCGAAGGCACCACATACATATAATATAACAACCAAGACCCGGTACCAGTATCAATATTCATCATATAAATACTAACCCGACCTGGGATTTGAACCCGGGACCTCCAGCTTCGTAGGCAGGGTCGCTAGCGCTACCCACTAGGCTAAGCGGTCGTCAGGGCCAAGTAACTATATGATGTAATATATGGATGAACCCCTAAAGGATTAGGAAGTATCTAAAACCAAGCATTTATTATAAAAAGAAGTCGTTCGCAATACAAACTCTTATTTCACAAACTCCTTCGTGCCTTCGCGCGCTCTGTTATCGCGGTTAAAACATGGCACACCGGGGGAGGAGCGTTCGGTAACCCCACCCGGCTACTCGAATAATTGATGAGTGCATTAGACACGTGTCGCGCATGTTTTATTCAGAGCCCGCGGAGCCTTCCGAACGGTACCCGGGAACGCACTGCGCCGCGATTTACACGGCGACTACATTGACGTCTGACAGATCAATAACCCTGCTAGTTTATTCAGTGAGCTTGAGACTATCTTACCGAATCGTAATCTAGATTTTTCGGTTATAAGGTTATTTTAGGATATTTCTTGTATGTACCTATCTTTAAACTTAGATAGCATTTCGTCAAGATGGAGTCATAAATTATTCACGCCAATCATTTAACAATGTTTTAGTTTGTTAAACATTTTGTTAAATTACACATGAAATATTTATTTCAGATTCCTAATTCGCATTTTAGGACAAGTTTTGCAAGTGCGTCAGCAATTGATTAGATGCCAGAAAAAAATTAACAAATCGACAAAAAAGAACATTTAAAAAAAGTTATGGCTTAGAAATAAACTCGCGAAGTTAGAAACACGTATATAGGTTGCGTTCCGTTTTAAAACGATCGTCGTGTGAAAGTTTGCAGTTTTTCACGACTTAACAGGCGATCCCTTTTTTGCGTCGCCGCGGGCTGGGCGGGGTCGGGCTTAAAACTTGTCTATATAGGATCAGAACAGCTTTCGAACGAAATTACTGAGAGCTGGCTTACGTGAAAAAGTGCACATGTCGATTTCTATAGGTTTGATAAAATGTACCTGAACGTGAATGACAACTAGGGAATGTTCTTAATTAATTGAACATCAATATTTCTGATAGAAATATAAATTGTACAATATTATTATATATATTAAATATATAATAATATTGTTATATCAAATATATTAAATATATTATATATATTAAATATATTATATATATTAAATATGGTAACACTCTAACTACAGCTTACTAAAGTAAATTATGCTTATGAGCGTAATTTTTTGTTAATAAGTCACATATTATTAATTTTATAGTATAATAAATAAATAAAATCAAAAAATTTAGAGTCAAATTTGTCTCTCGTGTGACCTCACGGAATTTCAAACTTACTTCATTTTATAATATTTGTTTATAGAGTGACAAGTAAAAATAAAGGTTCAATTAATTTTCTTACACTGGTAAACACGTATTAAAAAATGTTAGACAGTGGCGTATTCATGATACATCAAAAACTTCCATGCGTAGTGCTATCTAATTATGTACAACGTTCGTAGTAAGAAGGGGTTTCAAAAATATCGTTCACGATTGTTCATACGAGTCGACACGAATTGTGATCGAAAGTAGAAACTTTATCCAAAGTCTTGACTTTATCCAAAGTCTTGACTTTGGATAAAATTTCTACTTTTTGCCAGAGAATTTTGAGAATTTGCCAAATTCTCATACACACAGCGCTAATGGTTGTACGCGTTGCACCACCTTAACCGATTTTTGTATTCGGATCAACAAAAATCAAGTTTGTACCTTCTTAATTTTTTAAATATTTTAATACATCATAAGAAAAAAAAAACTTAAGTCCACGAGGTCATTTTTTGATTTCTTTTATTTTTCACATGTAAAAATGTAATTAGTTTCATGTTGCACATGTGAAAAAATGAAACGATTTCCAAAAAAAAAACACTCGTTCATTTAAGTTTTTTTTTCTTGTAATGAATCAAAATATTTAAAAAATTAAAAACGTGCAAACCTAGTTTTTGTGGATCTGATATCATATAAATTTTTTGCGGCAATCGGTTAAGGTTTAATGGGGTGATACAGTTAACGCCGTTTGTATGGAAATTTGCCAGTACACGTTGCTCTTAACACACAGACAACTTAACAACACCGTCGCATAGTGTGATGGTATTTTTGGATGGTTTTTGATGTACTTACCATGAATGTGGCCTAGTGAACACAATGGTGATTCAAAAACATTTTCTTTGCAAAAGCGCCCCGTGTTTTCGTTTTCATACACGACATGTAGGCCGCGAAACGAATAAACTATAGGTCAAGCACCCTTACCATGTGTCTGGTGTATTGGTTAATAGCCACGTGGATTTTCTATGATCGGGATAAGTAACCAAATGCCATTTTTTTTTGTCACGTGCCAAAGCAACCAACATATACAACACAGGATATTGCTTACCTACTAAATATTTTCATATCCATGCATTCATAACTAAATATTTTTCATTGTTAGATAGGAACTTTTAGTTATAAATGTATCATACTTAATGTGATATGGACACTACGCATTAGGTAGTTTGGGTAAGTAATATTTGGCTTGTCACTGTAAGACGATTAAAATGGTAGCCGGTCATATTATCCAAAACTAGGCATACGACCGCTTAGCTTAGTGGGTAGCGACCCTGCCTACGAAGCTGGAGGTCCCGGGTTCGAATCCCAGGTCGGGTCTGGATTTATATGATAAATATTGATACTGGTGCCGGGTCTTGGTTGTTATACGTACGTGGCGTTTTCGCTTGGTACCCAAAGCACAAGCTGATGTTTTAGGGCTTAGATGTTGGTGTGGTGTTAAAAAAAATATGCCTAGGTATTTAGCATAATAACCAGGATCTCATACTTCGAAATAATCAAAAACGTGAGCAAAATATCAGACTCAGTGATTAAACAGACCATACAACATTATCATTGTTTTAAACAAACACTTTGTTGAATTCTAAATCACATATAAAATGTATCTACTTAATAACAGAATTTTTTTTTTAAGTACTTACCTACTAATCTTACATTTGGGTCACACAAAGTTCTACTTCACAGCGAATAATTCAAACCTCAACTGGTGTATATTTGGTGGTGTATTTATTGCTACCATGTTTGTTGTCACAACGCGGTATCTCTATAAACATCCATGGTATATATTATATATATATACATTACAAACTTATTTCACTTATATAGAAAAAGACACTGGAGCAAAAACGCATAAGTTGCCGGCACTCGACGGGGTGGCGCTCGTTATCATTCATAATTCACATTGAAAAGCCCGCGTACGTTTTCCTATTAGAAATGTACGTAATGTTTTTTGTACGGCTATTTCGTTTACCGCCAAAACTTCCCGCTTAATATAGTTTTGACAGTTCGTGCGCGAAAGTAGAAAGATACGAAATCGACGCCACGAAAAGTAAACTATCTTCTTTTCAATTTTATCTGACTTACCCTTTTTTTCACAGGGTGACATTGTGAGTGAAATTAATAATAGTTAAATAAGTACACTTAAATAATAAAATCGAAATACAACTAGGTACCTAACAAGTAAAGATAGTTTTATATCGTTGCATTAATATTGATTTATTGTGATCTTTCCATCATCAGCCCTTTTTATACCCCACTGTAGGAGCTTAGGGCTCCCCTCAAGACAAAGGGGCTTGGAGCTTAAATCCACCACGCTGCTCCAATGCGGGTTGGCGGATTGTAACGTCGCTTTCTATTGACAGCAACCGGGACCGACTGCTTAACATGTTCTCCGAGGCACGGAGTCAGTGATAGTTAATGTACCTACTTAAGTCAGAAAAACTCATTGGTACACGCCCGAATCCGAACCACGGCCACATGACCTTATAGATTTGAAACAGGTTCACTGTGTTCGGGCTATCACGACAATTGTAATTTTAAATATTCATAAATATTTTGTTGATTTTTAGCTTAGTCAAGAAATGTCTTTCATGTAGATATTTTAAATAAATAGCTCCATTGTTGACGTGTTGTTGTGTCATATGTGTATACCGAATAGTTCATTGTGCATATTTTGTAAATGAGTTTTAAAGCCCCTTCCCACACTCCAACCAGAGCGGCGACTAACCGACAAACGAGGAGACCTCTATTAATTAAAGCGTTGTGTAAACCGAGCTTTATCGGTGGTGGCGCCATCACGCGGCCGCGTAGGCAATTAACGGCCGCTGTCAAAAATTATGCGGCATAACAGCTTGCCACGACTTAGCTGCATATTCACAAAATGAGCAGTTAAATTCACGCATAGGTAGACATAATTCAGTATTTTATTGATAAAAATACAAATTGACTGCATTAATAAAATTTAGACCTTTATTATCTATTATTTATATATTATAATATGTTATATGTTGGGTATCCAATATTCAAAAATAATTTTAATTTTTCATGTCTGATTTTCTGTTTATTATTTGATATTTAAGAACCACTAAACGGATTTTAGCAGTATAGGTATCATGGTGGGTACTTATCTAATCTTATTTGACTGGGGTGGGCTTACCCTATACTGCGACTTATTTAGATCTATTGTGTCGCCATCCTTTGATCGTACTAATTGTCATTCTCAAATTTCATGTATTGTATAATTCGACAATTTTACAGGTCGCAGAACTCATCCGGTTTGGGATAGCATTCCCTTAGATGCTTCATACGTGATGCCTCTTGTGCATCACATTCACAAAGAATGTGTAGCATCGTTTCCTTCGCAACAGCACATACCCTAAACAGTGCTGTCTCTGTGAGTCTCATGTGTTGTGAGAGCTCGTTGCTGGTGAAGTTCCCAGACAGTGCTCCTGTGACCAATCTTAGTCGCTTCCTGTCTAGTTCTGGGAGTTGCCTAGCCTTAGCAGGTTTATGTTTCTAACATTTTGGCGTGTATTTGCCCTTGAGTTTCATTCTATAATTGACTTCAGGCTTCCTTCGTGCACTTACCTATTTTCGTTTTGATGGTGTTTGTTGAAAGCCCAATGTATGGTTCTGGACCACATACACGGTTAGAAGATCCTTCCCTTGCCAATTGATCAGCCCTTTCGTTCCCTTCGAGTCCTTCGTGTCCTGGCACCCAGGCCAATGTTATCTTGTACTTTGATGCCAATGGGTAGAATCATAGGGATAATAGAATACAGCATCAGTAGTTAATAGCTCTTTGGTTGATTACGCTGATACCGCTGTATTGTCAAATGAGTATCTTATAGAGCACCGCGGCTTAAAAGTAAAATAAGGATACAACTAGGTACACTTATTTTCCATCCTTTTTTTCCCATGCCCAACCTTTACCTATATACAGGGCTTTATGGAGCTTACCTAGTCTTGTTATATTATCTGTATGGGCACATCATGCCTACTGGAAATGAAAATAAATATTGTGAAATTACGCTCCAGGTGTGATTTAAGAAAAATTTTGTTTAAAATAATGATAATGACGTGTAGTTTGTCCAATCCTTAAGTTTGCCCTTTTGCTCATGTTTTCGATTGTTATGCAATCTAAAAGATTTATAGGGAATGATATATAATCGATATAATGAATTCTAAACAGTAAAAAATCAGTTGTCTGTAAAGTCAGTTTACTGACAATAGTTGAACGTGACAACGTCATAAGAAAATACTGATGGAACAGTTGCATTTTTCAAAAGAAAATTTTATTTTTATTTGTTTGATTGATATTTTGTATGGATATAGAGAAGGAGGTAAATGGAAATCACAATTGAATTGATTTACATTTATTTGTACGCATAAATACAATTGTCAATTATTTTTTTTTTAAATGTACATAGTTTTTACAAGTATGAATGTGCGTTGAGCAATTGTTTTACATGGAACGCCTCAGAGTGAGGTAACGCCGCATGCGTCATGTTTTTTCGTGCGTGCAGCCGGCTCCATCGAATTATAAGACGTTGTCATGTCAAAAACGTAAGGAGTAGTATGAAAGTATGATGAATAGAAACTTCTAAATAGAGCCTTCGACTCTACGTTGAAAGTCGAGGGGAAAACAACTATTTCCAATTTTTTTTATTGATAACACTAATAGCTACTAAAAAAAAGAAAACGATTGACAAAAAAGGAGAAAATGGAACTAAACTTTGCCTTTTATCTTTGCCTATTTATTTAAAGAGTCTCTTGAAGTATTGCAACGTGCATTGATTTTACGAATTCTTATTTTTCTCTATAAGCTATAGAAACAGCATAGAACGGCTTGGCAACGTCTTTATAAGAGTCGTATAACTAACTCTACTTGGACAAGTTATCAGCCTTCTATAACTTATTAGCGGTGCAGTAGCTGCCAAAAATACTAACAGCTATACAGTAGCTGTGCAAATGAGTTAAAATTTAATTCTTTTCTATGGCTACTATTATAGCTCTGAGTTTTTTTATGCAGCTACTGCACAGCCATTATAGTAAGTAATACTATTGAATTTATGCCTGAACGTAGTTACACAACTGTTGTAGATACATTGTATGGTTCTTAGCTTTTTTAAAGCTTATGTTCAACCATTGTAAAGCTCTTAGAGGTTTCTGGAGCTTGCATGCTAGGTGGAACATCTCACGCAAAAAATTGTCCTTCAAATATTAACGATGATTTACTATCAGTAGAGTAATGGATGACAGAGACATATTAATTAAATATGAGGAGGAAAATTATGCTAATTTGTATTTTTTTTCTCCTCACATTCCTCATATTGCATGATTTCAGTCATCCATTGTATATGTATCGCTTTACCACACTGCTATTTTTGCGAAGAGGACAGTACGAGGAAAAGCAATGTAGAGCAAAACTTCACTAAAACTTAGATCTGATGTACAAACCATTCGAGCAAAGTCGAGGACACGACTAGTTTACAATAAAATCATATCTAACTTCTTGCTTATATAATGTCTGGATAGAGAGTCGGCGTCAAAAAAAACATCACCTAACTTTTCGGTTATAATTCATGCACAAAGAGACGGTTTGTACATTGTTAGTATGGGTAGCAAGAGTGAGCGGTCTGTTGAGTCACACATACAAGTAGGTATGTAAATGTTGACCAGTTATTTTTGCTGATATTATATTGCAAGGAGTCATCCAGACATTATATAAACAAAGAATTGATTTTTATTTCATTGTCAATTTTTACGAACAAATGAAGATGTAACCCGACGGGGGCTACCGGTTTTTAACTCAACACATGGCGCCATCTGCACAGTGAGCTTAACTATCAAAAGTTATTGGTATGGATTTGCTATGTTATTTTTAGTTAGGCGCGAAACCAGTTTTTATGCTTTTAATTTTGGCCATAGTATTGAGGCGAGTACAAAAATTTTCATTAATTTAATATTTAGTTGACGATATTTGACATTTACTGATTAGGATGAGGTTATCGCTCTTATAACCTAATATATGATATAATATATAATATAATAATATATAATATCTAATATAGTAACTAATGACTAAAACAAAACATTCTTATTTCAAATATAATCTAGATGTTAATTAGAAACAAAGCTGATATTTAATACAAAAGCAATTAGCGTGAACGGCGGCGACCTGCGGTTATAGCGTGTCGCCAATAACCCATTCATCAAGGGAAACGCCGCTAAACACCCTCTAGCCGCACAGATAACCGGCCGCATTAGACCGACAACAATACCGGCCTCGCACTCAATAAAAGATGATAACACATGAAATATGAACCCGACTTACCCCTCAATTCCACTCAAACAACAAACGAAAATCTACCTTTGGCGCAACACAATAAAACCTAAATCCCCAAACTATATATTCTACACTCCACAATTTTCCACTTGACGATTTTCAACGCAAACTTAACAGCAGAAACGAAAACAGGTCGTGCAGCATATAAATAAAACTAAAAATGCGAACGCATCCTATGATACCTTACAACGTTTCGGAACGCGCCTGTAACGGCGCGAAACAAAAGCGCGGGAAGGTATCCTATTGGTTGAGGCGATGGGCGGGCTGAGGGATAATATGGCGGAAATATTACCAAGGGAGGTGAAGTAAGGTGAGTTTAGGGAGACCACCCTAGCTAGGTTAATTACCAACCGGCCGATAAGGCAGTGGCCCGCTAATTACGTACTTATGGCTGGCTGAAATTAAGTTATTGTCGGCTGGAGGACGACACTCGCTTTGTTACACGCTGTTACTGTGCTGTTATACGACGAACCCTTTCACTGAGCTAGAGACGCTATTGAGTAAACTAACATATGACAATTTTATGTTTTATGTCGAAACTAGTTTTCTCGTTTAAAAGAAATTAATCATTTTTAATATATTTTGTAGATAGCTTCGCATGAATGTTACGTTACAGAACGTTACGTTACAACTATATTGACGAAAACATGACGATAACTTGATATAGAAATATCCCTATAAAATTATGCCGTTACCATCATGCTGACTTCACGTTGGTTACAACTTCAGTTTTGATATCTAAGTACATTATTTAATGAAAATAATCAAATCTATACACCGCATCGTCGTCATAAAAATGAGAGCTTAAAAAGTACGGCCATATAGTACGGCATATCTTGACTTTTGACGTTTTTTTTTTCAGAACACTACATCGTTATCATTCTCTCTCTCTTTCATTCTTATTTTGTTTCTTGAAGCGAAAGAAAGAAAATGATAATCATAGAAATAATAGAATTAGGGTTGCCAACTTTTGAAAAAAAGTACAGTATTGTATTGGGTAAAAACTAAGGTCGGAAAAAAATAGACTATTTAGAAGAAACAAACAGTATTTTTTTAAATTGTTTTAATTTTTGAATTTCTTAGCTTGACTATTATTAGAGTATTACTTTTGAACGTAAACCTCAGCACCTTTGCAATCAAAACTAAATGAGCGGCTCATTTTCAATTAAACTTTATTTTTTTAAATTTATTTGTTGTTCCGCCACTTTACTTTCATTACGGAAAACACTTTTGCAGTAAATGGGATAGACAGCAAATATGACACAATTTTATTAATTAGGAATTTCATCTACAGTATTTACTAAACGATGTTTCCACTTTTCACACGTAGGTATTCTATCAAAAAAGTGTTTATTTTCAATTGAAAATTAAAAAGATAGCTAGTAAGATGTTCTTTATAAGAGAATACAGAACATACACAAAACCAGTTACAAGACTCACAAGTTACAACAATTTATTGTAGTCAATATAATTGACGTTGAAAGATTCATTCTGCTGTCCAAATACGTTCAGAAACTCAACGACTACGTTGAATTGTAACCATGGGACTTACTGTAGTTTGGATGATTTTGGCTTTGGACACTAGTATTTTTGAATGTGTTACTGTTTTTAAAAGTATGGTTGGCAACCCTAAATAGAATAAAGTAGGCAAGCCAGTTAGATATATGGTCCACAACAGAAAGAGACCGAGAATAACTATACCTCGAATTATACAGAAAATAAGGACATAATAAGGATAGAACTATGCACAGTTATTTTTAACCCTTTTTTCTCCAAGTCAGACCGTCATTATAGGGCCTTATAATAATAATAATAACACACACAATCACAACAAGCTTGCTTGCCTACCTCTAGTTATATTATTTCTATGATGATAATGCCGGAAGATCTATCATTATATGAGACGAATGAAACGTAGCATTTTAATATTTCTGATATGAAGGATTTACATATGGCTGTTGACTTTTTGTTTAAAATAAATTAACTCATATACTATGTAGGTAGGTAGTAGATATTAGTGTATAATCGAATTTCAAACCTATTATGAATAAATATTCTATGTGTATACCTACTTACTAAATATTTGTACGTCTTGTAAAAAAACGTAGCTAGCCAGTTACACAAAATAAGTAAACTAAATAAAAAAAAGGCCGTCGTAAAATGTACATATTTACCAGGAAAGCAGCTCAGAGCTGAGAATACCGCCCGGGGGGAAGGATCCATTCTCGAGTTTTATTTTTCCAAGCTCTAAATGGAGTCGGTGGAGCATTTAAATAAGCTCCGTCGGGTGAAGTATGGTAATGTTAGTAATACGCGCGAAGTAACCGCGCACCGCCATCTTGGATTCCATGCAGTCTCTTTGCTGGAATAATAAAAAAGTTTCTATGGATACGGCTTTTGGGCTTTTGTAATTTTTGACGTTTGACGATGTAATACAAGCATTTCCCCTCAGAAAGTTGTTTCCTTGCCAGATACCTGTCCGACATAGAGTTTATATGTAGCTCTATGAAGCGCTCTTGGACACATATATATATCATTTCGCTCCTTGGGGCCTTTTCTTTCATGTATAAGTTACTGTCAGCGCTGATGAAATGAAGCTTCTAGAGCCGTCTCGTGATTCACGCGTCCACGCCTTCGTCTCCACAGAATTGAGTTGCCCTCGGTCCATACTTAAAACGCACATCGCACTTTCTATCGTACCCTTACGATAGGAGGGTTTCCTAATTCGAAACAATAAAAACGTGAACTGGCCAGATCATACATTATTATCATTGTTTTAAACACATTAAAATGTAAGTATTTTAAGAATCTATGTCTTTTCCAGAACGAATTTTATATGTGGATTTTAAAGTTTATTTTGGTACATAAAATTCAATTTCACAGTGAAAATTTTAAAACATCAAATAGCGTATATTGGGCCTGCGGCGTATGTTATTTGCTCACATTTTCGTTGTAACAACGAGATCCTCTTGATACCTTCTTAACATTAATTGGGACTTTTTTTGGGAGGTATTATTGTTTTTACACAGTCAGCAATATCAACATATAGCGGTAGGCAAGGTTCATGGAATATGTGTAACATGTGCTTGATGTCCGTACATGCGAATCGGTAAGGTTTTTGATGCTTCATTATTGTGTTCCTGGCTCCTTGTCCGTTACTGTCATATCATACCATCAGCCCGTTAATGCCCCACCGCAGGGCTTAGGCCTCCCCTCGGGATGAGGAGGCTTGGAGCTTAATCCACCACGCTGCTCCAAAGAGGGTATGTGGATTGCAACGACTGCCATCTATTGAAGGCAACCGGGACCGACGGTTTAACCTGCTCTCCGAGGCACAGTGTCAGTAATGTTATCTACATAAGTTACAAAAAAATCATTGGTAAATATCCCGGGATCCGAACCACGGCCTTCTAAACAAGAAACGGGCTCGCTACCACTTGGCTATCACGACACGTTATCCGTTAGTTTGTTCTAAAATGACATGTAATCGGTGCATGCAATGTGGCATGTCAAAGACAATTATTCATGAGCTATCTTAGTATGGGCACGCATGGTTAATAGTTGCTCTATCTAATAAACGGACCAAAAGTTTGACCTCAAAAACAATAATAACACGAAAAATCTACCATTACTGAAAGATCGTGACCTGTTAGATACTCCATCTAGCATGTTATTTATTTGGACATATTTCTTAGATGCGCGTCGCTCGCGTCTGTTCGCGCGGGAAAATACGTTGAAAAGAAAATGGCGGCTGCAAAGAAGCGTTCTGAATTTTGATTGTGCGGGGATCGAGGCGAATATAACTGATCTAACTTTTTGAATAATTCTTTTGTTTCGTTTTCCTGGTGTAAATAGTTGCTCGTGTTTTGTTTGTTTTTAATGCCTACGTAATATTATAAAGGAGTGATATCCGAAGGTACATGGAAGATATTGTCGGGTATATTGTGATCTAAGATTATGATGAAGGCAGCATGAAGTAAGGTTTGGTGAAGTAAGTGGAGGTAACAAAACGACACCATCTTGTGATAAAACCTGTGCTATGATTCAGCACGATTGTAATAGACTAATTAGTCGTTCGCCACAACACAAAATATAAATTTTTGTCTGCTTGCATGTTTGTAGGCTTGTCTTCGCGTGCTCATTAAAGATGTATGGTAATATAAGTTTTTTACGCGGCCATTATCTCTACCGCTGACCTTCATTTTGGCACTCGACTGTCACTTCTTTAAAACTTCAAATGTAACATCGACACATCGACGTCGGGGTTCGGAGATTTTTACACCTGCCAGAAATATCCCATCAAATAAAATTAGGCGTCGTTTCTTTTCACGGAATTTTCGGGAATACAACTAGTGACGGGAAGTGTCGACAATCTTTGTTAATAAAAGCGACGCATTCAACATGTCAAATATCGACGGGTCGATGTTAGATTTGAAGTTTTGAAAAATAAGGAACAGTCGTGTGCTAAAGGGAAGTCAGTGGTAAGTACATGTACACACATGTATATTATTACCTATAATAATGTATACGTACACGTAACAATATTATGGGTAATATTATTATTCCACGATATGTATGAAATGCAATAATGTCGGATGTGATATAATAAGTTAGTAAATTCAAAGTGTCCATTTTATATACTTCCGGCCGCGCAGATAAACACGCTTTATCTTTAGTGTGGAATTATATTGATGCTAGCAACCGCTCGCAGCTTCGCTCGCATGCTTACGTCACAAAACAAACCTGATATCCTTCGGTGTGTTGCGCTTCAGCGGTTTCGGCTCAGCGTTGGTTATAAATGAGTGAATAGTTTTTCGATTTTATATATATATGAAATAGGTATTTAATAAAAAAGAGATGGTTTTTTATGAAAAGACATGACTATTTAAGGTTAATATCATTGTCTCTATGCAACGAATGGATATCAGCCAATGTCAATTCGGTCGTTGATCTCGTTTGACCTAGATTATCATGCTAATTAACGCCGCACCGCGGTGGCATACCCCACTGTACAGAGACAATATTATTATCTTTAAAAATACGATTTCGAAGAATTTTTGTATCGATTTTATTAAATTATTATTCTCAACAATTTTTTAAATACGACCGATGAAATTGACATTTCATGCCACATAAAAAAAAAACCAGCAAGTTTATGTAATATGTTTTTTCAATACTTTTGCTATTACGGCCTTTATAACATCGAAATTTGTACTATAATGTTGTACTTTACAGTACTAGGCCTTTTTATTTTACACCACACAAGCGAGCGTTTTGCTTGTAACGCATGCGTAAACCGCGAAAAGTAGTTCCGTTCCCGCCATTTTTATATTTGAAGTACCTATACCAAATTTTTATCGCAAATAGTATTGAAAAGCCTCGTAGGATGCTCGTAGTCAGTAAGCTGGCTATTATAGTCATCGGTTTATTATAAGCACTCGGCTTCGTGCCTATAAACACCTCGACTATAATATGCAGCTTACCGTACTTGCATCATAATGTACTATAAATTAAGTTTCCTCGTTCTGACTCTTGAATGTCATATTTTGTAAATTACATTCTCTGACGAAAAAGTCATTTTAATTACATCGAAAACTAGAGAATGAACTTTTTTTGTTTAATTTTCAATTAAATAATTCAGTTCAATTTAAAAGCACTCATCTAGAATTTATTTACCTCCATGCGAATTCTCATGTACCTACGTGCTTTTGTTCGTGTTATATTGAAGTTTAACTTCGAATTTTATTAAAAAAATTATTAATCTTACTGTGATAAGTATTTATATTATGGTAACTGGGGAAAAATGTGAAAATTACCTACTTTGTGTTTGATTTTTTTTACTGATTTTAGGGTAATTTCCAACAAATTAAGTTTTAAAAATACAAATTAGCAAAAATTAAAAAGTCTTTTTTTTGAATAATATCACATAATACGACCGCTTAGCCTAGTGGGCAGTGACCCTGCCTGCGAAGCTGGAGGTGCCGGGTTCGAATCCTAGGTCGGGTCAGTATTTATATGATGAATATTAATACTGGCACCGGGTCTTGGTTGTTATATGTATGTGGTGTCTTCGCTTGGTACCCAAAATACAAGCTAATGCTTAGTTTGGGACCTAGACGTTGTTGTGATTGTGTGTGTTATTATTATTATTATTATCACATAATAATATCCTAAAAATATTGCATTATTTGAAAATTTAAATTTTAAAGTATACGGAGTTTCTGAAGGTATTGTGAGATAATTAAATTAGTCATGTCAATTTGTAGAGTTGTAAATTCAAAACTCAAGTTCGATTGAGTTTTAATTTCAATAATGAATTTTGCTAGTTGTAAGTACCTAAGTAATTTATATTCCCTATTTTCAAAAAAATATGAAATGGCTAGAAGCCCTCTTCTGCGTTTACTGTCTAACCACTCATACTCTCTAGCTAGCTGGTGCAAGATGACGTGTTTCAGTCTGCGAGCTCCCCGCGCGTTGGTCTTCACCCCCGCGAAATTGCGTTTGATATTTTCGATACTGTGAAGTGATATTTGTGACTCTATTAAAACCAAACTATGCCTTTATAAAGTGTCGACATGTTCCAACAGATTGATTGTTAAAAACAAATAAAATATTTGAATACCTACGTAAAGTTTCTGAACATTTCGTGAGCTAGTGAAACTTTGGAAAGAAAAGGTCAAATCCAGGTCAAATCGTAGCGTTCTAAACACAAAACACTTTTCTTCAATAAGTGAGCAAAACTGACTTTTGCTCACTGGTTTTAAGGATCAATGAACCGCTATTCGAGAAAGTGAGGTGAAAAATATATCAGGCCAAGACTTAAAATAACAATATATTGTTTTAGTTGTTTAGTTTACTTTGCTTCGGTCGCTAGTAATATTATATAATAAAAATATTCTAAAATATAGATAATTTTTTTGTTCTTATACCTAAAAGCTAACAGATGCGCGCATAAGGAATTTCAAATTCTCGCCTGTGTCGGTACACGCATGATGTATCTTCACGCGACATTTTTTCTCCCTTAATGAGTTACAAATTATGCTGCAAAAAACATTCTATGTTCACGGCCCGCCTGGAACCTATAATAGCACATTAGAATTAAGTTGAACTTGCGCTAAGAAATGCCCGTATTAGTAATACCTTTGTTCTCATCAACCTGGTTTCACTGCACTCAAATTGTATCACTGGATTCAAATGGTATCTCGTATCTAGGTGCCAGTAGATATATTTATAACCCATATATACATAAATACATACCTATCTGCTGTACCGTGTCACGGTTTTCAAAAACGGATCAATAATGACAAATATGAAGTATATTTTATAATAATAATAATACGTGGGACTTCCCAACAGCGCCATCTAGTCCCAAAGTAAGCAAGTATTATGCTTGTGTTATGGGTTACTAGAAAACTGATATAAATACTTATATATTCTTTATAATATACACATATATAAATATTTTTGCGAAGACGCCACACTCATTTAACAACCAAGACCCGGTACCAGTATCAATATTCATCATATTAATACTGATCCGACCTGGAATTCGAACCCGGGACCTCCAGCTTAGTAGGTACGGTCGCTACCCACTAGGCTAAGCGGTCGTCATTGTCGTCATTTTATTAAATATGAAATATTATTATGAATTCTTCTTTTCTCCTAGCCATTTTCCCATTTAATTTTTTTGTGTCATTCTATGCTATCCTGTATGATATCAGAGCTTATACATTAAATGGCTTACATTAAACCCATCGTTATCAAGGTCTTATTGTACTGGTTCAAATTGTTGCAAACATCTTTAACAATACTAGATACAATCGTCGTGAACAGAAATAAATGGTAAAGTTGCGGTCTGCACAGCGTTTCCTCATTTTCGAAAGGTGTGTGTGTAGGTACTCTGGGTGTGTACTTATATATATCGGTACACGGTTATGAACAGAGTAATCAAAATCAATCCGACATTTTGAATAATTCAAATGTCCAAATTGACTGGGAAAAATAGTAAATATTGTCTAAAATTAACTAATTGTCCGGGTCCGGGATTGTTGTGTAGTGGGCAGTGTGATTAAAACACTTCTATAATAACACACTTTCAATGAAACAAATATTTTAATGTCAAGTAATATAAAAACAAAGAAATCATATCGAACAGGTCCTACTAATATGAAAATGGTGAATCATAAACCTATTTTGACAGCATTTGCAATTGATAAAAAGGCTTCTAAGTGGCTCGTCGTTTTGCTCCGCTTCGTTCGTCGCAACAATAATGATAGTACCTAGGACATCCCACACAGCGCCATCTAGTCCCAAAGTAAGCAAGTAATATGCTTGTATTATGAGGTAACTACTAAACGACTGATACACACACCCTGATATAAACCAGCCTAATCTACTAATTTAGAAATGGTTGACCGGGCAATGAGATCAGTAAATTGTTAATTAAAACTCTACATTTATTACAATGGCCTATTACATAACCCACGGCCCACCCATCACACTGGTCATTAATGAAATTGTGCTTGGGTATTATATATACTGTTCTGATATTCCACAATATAGACACCCACAGTAGATGGAATCCTATGGTCTGCGCGAAACGTATAAAATATATCAAAAATCAAACTTGCAGATTTCAGAGAGCTTCCGGTCTCTTCCTAATAAATGGAATCCAAAAACAAATTACTGATGCGAGAACGGTAATGAGAAAACATAGATAAAGGTGAGCATGAACCTATGGATACCAGGGTAGCATCACGAATTAACTGCTTATGCATCCCTAGTAAAGTCAACTGGCAATGTACGCACGCTTCAACTTGGCACTAATACCATAAATAAGTCTACCATAAATAATGCTGCAAAGTTCCACTTACACATAATTATGTATATAAGGATGTTTTGTTATCTATGCTTATGCTGGCAGAGCCGCAGACTAATAATTAAAATACATCTAATATTATGTTAGGTTTCTGCAATTTTAAACAATAATTAACTTGTAATAATTTACACATTAAAATAAAATTTTATTAATGTATACCTATTTCTACTTGGATATTTTACAAACTCTACATTCACATCATCTTTGTCACGTTCCTTTGCACGGTAGACCTCCTTTGGCGCTAGTGGTCCGTGCGAAGCTCCAACGTTCCTAATTAGCTTCCGTAAGTTGTAAATCACGGCATATTGCCGGCGACGTCATCGCAACCGCTTTGATCAACGGGTCGGCGGGCCGTGACGTTCTCTAATCACTTTCAAAACGGAACGCGGCGGGGCGTTTACGTCAAATGGCGGGAGACAAAATGGCGGCGGACTATATTAATGAATTTGACACCGTCCGTCGACTCACTGACGGTTATTTTAATAAAAAAATTAAAAGTCTATAAAACATTTTTATGCACAAGATTATTTTTTCAAATAAAATAACTATTGTTCTAGATGGTTTAAAAAAAAATTCCTGTGAATGGTCCGAAATGAATTTATTGTCTCTCATAATATTCTCTGTTGGCATAAATGCAGTTTTTCATACAAATAAACCAATTTTGAAAGCGTGTATGCGACCCCTCCCTGGTGACCTCGAAAACATGTTTTTCATACTCTTCAACAGCCTCTTCTGATGGTGAAAATCTTTGACCGCGTAATTGTTTCTTAATTTTTCCGAACAAAACAAAGTCACAAGGTGTCACGTCGCAAGTGTAGGTACTTAGGATAGCTCACGACTCCTACGTTTTTCCCCTTCAAAAATCTATTTGTCTGTTTGGCCGTGTGAGAACTGGCATTGTCGTGGTTCAAGATGATACGACGTTTACGATTATTTTTACGGAGTTCGTCAATAACTTCCGGCAAACGAATGGTCGTGTACCAATCACTAGAGACGGTGCGACAATTCTCATTCATTCTTATCAAAGCAGTCATTTTAATTCTTTCAACTGTAGTTTATACGTATAGTTTTCATCATTACTCACAAAAAAATTCGCGAGCTTATGTGTCGTTCAAATCAGTCAACCAAAACACGGGTAGAATCGAAAGACGATGACATTCGTATCATGATCCGCCATTTCATTTTTTGTAAACTGGAAAGCATTGAATAGCAGTATATAATTTTTTTTACTAGCTTTGCGCCTGCCGCTCCGCTCGTGTGAACTGCACAGTTGTACGACAGGGATCTCTCTTTTAACGGGTTAATAAATAGCATATGTCACTCTTCAGCTTATAAACTATATCTATGGAAAAAAATTATAGCGGTCCCGGTAGGTACAACTGTATAGCCCACGCGAGCGGAGCCGCGAGCGGAAAGCTATTTTTCATAAAAATGATCCCACCACAGTGTTTAAGATATAATTGTCACATAAAACGCAGAGTTTTATTAGACGTTTTAATAACCCATATAAGAATCAAGTGTATTCTTTATATGTATACAAAAGTATACCATCGTGCTATAAAAAAACTATAAATCTGCCCTTTTTTTCTGTCTGTGCGTATAGTGGATTGTACAACACGTGTTTTCACTCGAGCCAACACATGCAATCCCATTTCGCGCGTGTAACGTGACAGCGTGGTTTTCACTCCGTTTATTTTACAGTCTGTAACATTTTGTTACGATAAACTGTTGAGTATTTAACGGTTTTGAAGTGGTTACTGATTTTAAATTGTTAAAAACTAGCGGCCGCCCGCGGCTTCGTCTGCGTGAAACAGATATTTGCATAAATCGTAATCGTAAGTTAAACACTTCCAAATAGAGAAAACAGGACATCCACTTCCTGTCGTCCTCTCTTATATTTTTAATTTTTTCTCCACTCTTTGCTAGTCAATTCAAAACTAAAATGAGAGCCCTGTGATGAATAAGTTCACAATAAGAAAATCTTTTATTTTGAAACCACAGACAGGCACAACGTACAGACACACTTATATTTTGTTTATATGTATAAATAATTATTATCCTAGATTACTTTCAAAAGGTTCTGTATTTGCCAATGAAAATCGTTTCAAAATCGGTTCACCTGTTCCGAAGATTGGCCCGGACAAACAAATAGGCAGATGACCGTGCTATCTATATTATCTATGTCCATTCGGAAGGTCTATTCAAAATATAGTAGGAAGATTTTTTTAAACAGAAAGAGTAGTTTTAAAATAGAAAAAATCATACATAATAAATTCAATACATACTCATGTATAATAATGTATTTTAAAAGCATTGAAAGTTTACCGTCGAGTGTCCCACAAAATATAAAGCACTAAGAGCGATATAACGCATTTTTATTCAGAGCTAGATATAATAGGCATCGATATAGAGATACCGCATCGTGACCCCAAAAATGTGAGCAGAAAAATATACACCACAGAGCAAATATACACCACTCGATGTTTTCACATATAATTCTCTGTGAAATAGAATTTAATGCGATTCACATATACCTAAAGTTCGTATCGGAAAAGCAGATAAAGATTCTGAACTGACTAGAATAACATTTCATGTATACTTTGAAAAAATATTCGAAACAAAGATAATGGCGTCTGTCCAATTGCTGAGTCTGTTATTTGGTCGTGTTGTCGATCGATTCGAAGTAGATTCGAAATATGAGATATAGGGATAATAGAGTAGGCTAGCTAGCAGTGTCGTGAAAGCGCAACGAACCTGTCTCAAATTTATAAGGCCATAGGGCCATGGTTCGAAACCGGGCGTGTGCCAATGAGTTTTTCTGACTTAAGTACATAACTATCACTGACTCCGTGCCTCGGAGAACACGTTAATCAGTCGGTCCCGGGCACTGTCAATAGATGGCGGTCGTTACAATCCCCAGCCCGCAGTGGAGCAGCGTGGTGTATTTAAGCTCCAAGCCCCCCTCCTCATACCTGGGGGAGACCTAATCCCCTGCAGTGTGGTAAAAAATTGGCTGATGAAGTGAAGTGAAGTGAAGAGTAGGCAAGCCAGTCCGAAATGCGGGCTAAAACAGAAAGAGACAGAGAATATGGAGTACCTTGATTTACACTATCGTACAATATGGATTCAGTTATTTTCCATCCTTTTTTCTCCCATGCCCAACCGATGCTCAACTGTTAAATACAGAGTTTTATAAAGCTTGCTATATGAGACGCTCTATTTTAATTATTATGCTATCTAAGAATAATGTGTAAAAATCCATAGAGAATTAAACGTAATAATAATATCTGGGACATTCCACACAACGCCATCTAGTCCCAAAGTAAGCAAATATTATGCTTGTGTTATGGGGTACCAGACAACTGATATACATACTTAAATATTCTTTTTTATATAATATATACATATATAGATATAATAGGTATAATGATTTCTAGATAATAAATAAAAACATAAGAAGTAATAATGCAAATATGATGAATAGAGACTTTTAAATAAAAGCTTTCAACTCGACGTTAAAGGTGGGATAACAAAAAACCGTTTTTTTTTTACATTGATAACACTAAAGCTTAACAATAACATTATACATCGCCGTCGAGAGTTTGCGTTTCTGACAGGTCGTAATCGGCATAGTAATCGGATGGTTGATTTGAATTTGTACCGTCGGACGATTCCCGTTTTCAAATATTATTATCGTTTAGATGTATGAATGACACGAAATTGAATTAAAAATTATATTATTATGTCAAATCACAACAAACATGATGTTATAGCTATAAATCTCACGTGTCAGGAACGCAAACTCTCGACGGCCGATGTATACCTAGAGCTACTAACAAAAAAAAAAATCGGTTGACATAGATATCTACTAAACTGTTTTGCCTTTGCCTATTCACATTTATAGAAGTTATGTAAATCTCGTAAACAAAAATCAATGCTTTTAAAGAATATTTAAACATTTAATAAGAAGTAAAAATAACATTAAAATTAGTTTTCATGCATAGTGATTAGATCCCAAAAATGTCATTTACAGCTAATTTAATTATTTTTTTTTCAATTTATAAACATTAAAACAGCCACGAGTGTAATAAAGTTTTTACATAAAATGACACTACAATTAAGGGCAAAAAAATATTTAATGAAAAAAAACCCACATTTCTGCCATTTGCCTAAAATTTGTTTACTAAACAATAGATAACTAACTTAGTTACAAACTGGCAATTTACTATTTTACAAGCAGGATATTTCTCTCTAATTGATATTGTAAAAACATACTTTACAAAAATTACGTATGTATAAAGTATGTTTATTATTCTAAGTTACCTGTTGGTAAATTCATCAGTAAAATTTTATGATGTATATTAAAATAAAATTAATAAAATCCTGTATGTATTTATGGAGAATTCTTCGGATGTTGGCAATTAAGGGTCATCATTCATCAGTTCCGTCACCGTCCTCAGGTGGTGTGGGGAGGTGTGTCGATACGGGGACACTGAATTCAATAAGCTGCGAATTTACGAATTTTTACGTATCTCAACAACTACCAACTTGTATTTGGAATTTTTGTATAAGTATTATGAAATAATTATGGTCTTACTAAATTCATACTATAAAGTAAATTTTATTCGTCATTTTATATTTTTTTTAGCCCTTCATTATGATTGGTGAAATTTCCCAGAATATTTTTCCCGAGAGAATTATCGATACAGTGTGGTTCTTGAGTCAAACATAGCGAGTATATGTTAGAACGGTATCTCACCACCCTGCGGCTGTCGTCAAACGCAATTGTCAGTTGTCCGCGCATTCCCATCGTAATTCAGTAACTTTGTGCCGTAAATTTGGTACTGATGTCGGTTCTAATTTTAGTACTTAGTGATGCATATTAAAAAGAAAATACGTATTTACTACACTAGCGCTTTAAAAGCTGTACAAGTATATCTGAGTACAACTTTATCAGCCTTTGTTAACATAATAGCTGTAGAGTAGTTGCAGAAAAGAATAAAACTTTCCAGTAACTTTCAATAAAGTCCCCCGCCGCGTCCGTCTGTCTGTCTGTCTGTCTGAACGCGATAAACTCAAAAACTACCGAACGGAATGGCATATTGTTGACATCAATAATGGACAGAGTCATTCAAGGGGAAGATTTACGTGTATAATTTATTAATGTTTTGTGGAAATTTGTTGAAATATGACAATTATTGTTGAAGAAGTAGGAAAAAAATCAAGCCGGCTGGGAGCTTTCATCGAAAACGCTACCTAATCCTTTTGAGATATAACAAAATAATGTATGGAGGAATTGTGTATCTTTTATAGGACTAAAGAAAAGTCCGCAATGGCATATGTCTATCTTTTATGGATAGCTTACTATACCTATTTTTATGCTTAAAAAATGGTAAATATCGCACCACCAGCCGGGCGCCGCGCCGCGCCGGCCTGCCATACGGGACGACGCGACGCGTGTAGTTAGGTTAGATTATATGTATTTATTCTTTACTTTTTTGAATAGAATTGGAAATAAAATACTTTGAAAATACTCCAAGTAGGATAAACTTACGTCACATTTAAATGTAATTAAATCTAATCCACATGTTCGACACAACATGCTGATATGACTTGATCTGTGGAAAAAACATTACGGCCTATTATGTTCTGCTACCCGTGCGAAGCCGGGGCGGCTCGCTAGTATGTATATAATAAACAAAATACATAAAATAAAATAAAAATTAAAATTCCTACATTTATTATTTATTTATTTAATTTACAGTTTTCTCTTATATAGACAAAACTGCGTTTACAGTTTGACTGTGAGATAGGTAATGAATCATTTTTTTATTTACTTTCAATGTCTGTTTTCTTCTATATGTAAAAACCAAAGATACATCAATTATGAATTCTGTACCAACGAGTGAAATTAATCTTTGACGTCGAACGAACGACTGAGGCAATTACTGCGATACGCCGAATATCGTAATTGAAAGGGGATCGCCGTTTCTAATTGATTATTTGTGGGCGACCGCACCGCACTGATTGATATGATAAAATCATTACTTGACGCCAGTCGATATGCCCCTTAATTAGCGATTCCGAGATTATATACAGATCGCTTCACTTTCGATTGCTGATTGCGGAATTAAGTACAAAGATTCCTAGGTATGTTTTCTAACCATCAATGGCTTAGTATTATTGTATTATAAAGAATATTTAAGTATGTATATCAGTAGTCTGATACGCATAATACAAGCTTTGCTTAGTTTTGGACTAGATGGCGTTGTGTGAGATGTCCCAGGTATTATTATTATTTATATTAATGCCCAACTCATAAACCATCAGTAGTTGAGTATTATTGTATCTGGTACCCATAATACAAGCTTTGCTTAGTTTGGAACTAGATGGCGCTGTGTGAGATGTCCCAGGTATTATTATTATTTATATTAATGCCCAACTCATAAACCATCAGTAGTTGAGTATTATTGAATCTGGTACCCATAATACAAGCTTTGCTTAGTTTTGAACTAGATGGCGCTGTGTAAGATGTCCCAGGTATTATTATTTATATTAAGGTTCAACTCATAAACCATCAGTGATTGGGTATTATGTATTACAAAGAATATTTAAGCATGTGTATCAGTTGCCTGGTACCCATAATACAAGCTTTGCTTAGTTTGGAACTAGATGTCGCTGTGTGAGATGTCCCAGGTATTATTATTATCATTAACATTAATGTCCAACTCGTATTTGTATTGATTGGTTTCACCAACCCGGGTTTTGTGTGACAGTCAGGAGATAAAATGTAAAGCAAATTCTTTACACGTTTATTTCGCTAAACGACAGTTTCACGACAAAGTACATCCACTTATTTTTCAACGTCAACATTGACAACAAAGATAATCCATTATTTCTCTGCATTCGACGCTGAAAATCGGCGCCGTAAATTTTGTCATATATGACTATATTTGAGTATGAGGTTCAAACGTCTTAGCACTTGGCGATTGTTTGGAATCTGCGAATTTCAAAATTCTCAGTCCTACGTCTATTAAAAATTTCTTCGGACAATACTAACCCTCATCTCGAGGGGAGGCCTAAGCATAGCCTAAACCGCTGCAGTGGGGCATAATGGGCTGACAACGCGGCATCTGGAATAGCCGTGACACACCCATGACAAGACAACCTCTTTGTACGATTCCAAATACAAACATAAACGTCAAATAAAAAAAAAATTATGTCATTTTCACAATTTTTATTATTTTATGTATCGTTTTATTTATTTATTATTATTGGTTGTAAAAACGTGATATAATGGTAATGGTCCCGTTTTATACCTACCATGGTGCCAATTGCGGCGGTGGTGGTCGGATGCGTCGTCCTATTGGTGCTAGCGGTTGTTAGTTACAAAATGATTACTAAAAATAGCTCAAAAGACCAAAAGGTAATTTTAATTCCTTATACTAGATATGTACCTATTTATCTAAATATAGAAAAAATATATATTGTAAGTCAACTTCGATTATAAATTTTTCATACGTTTTCATCTCTAAAACTAAAACAAGGTATTCGCCGTGTTTTCACATAACCTATGGTGGGGCGTCCGATCAGGGCGCCAAAATTTAAGGTGCGCTGAAGGTGCCTGAGCGCCCCGGAAATAATTATTTCCCTTTCCCTCCATTATTTTTTTGTGTCGTTTTTTGTTGTGAATTGGAGAATACAGAGGGAGCGACATTTTAAATTTCACCCAAGGCGCCAGTTCTGCTGAAACTGGCCCTGCACGTTAAAAACGTTTACATGCCGTTTTAATTATATTTATAAGAATTGTATAGTAGTATATTTCCGTAGATTAAAACTTTAACCGGTTGGCGCGATTGGCACAAAAAAATTATATATTTCATGAGACGGTCACTGGAATGGATGGAAGGATCTGGAAGGTCTTTTGCTCACATCTAACAGTAGAAGTTTATATTCTCTATTGTATATTCCAATACTTATAGCATGTATACAGAGAGGAAATTTGAGAGGGGGCGCTAAGGGCAGCTACCAGAAGTGTTGTACTTTCAAATTTTTTAAATATTAATCTTTAACACGTTCAGTAACTGCAAAAGGAGTCACAGTGCGCACTGATCATTACTTCATGCAAACTATTGGAGTTACATTATAGTCACACGTACTGATGTAAATCCTTCAGGGAATATGTCGGCTCTCCAATGCTGCCTGATGCAAATCGTGTTCAAAACAATGATAAATTTTAATTTCGGCCAACATAGGTTAAAGGTCCACCTTTAAAAAATAATAGTAAGTTAGTAAGTTAGGTTGTGCTTGTGATTATGCAAGGAGCGAAGCGGAGCGAAACTATGAGCCACTAAGAAGCCCTATTTTTTTTTTCGCATTTCCGTTAAAAAATGTGGTTCTTAGATCCCTGTTTTTTCAAGCAACATTGTAAAAGAGTTACCCAGTTATTATGGATAATGGAAAATTAAAATAAAATACTAATCAAAGTATCTTGGGTGATTTCTTCTGCTTTGTGTACGGTGAATGTGTTAACAGCAATTTTGACAATTCGGTACTATGTTGAAATGATTAAACTTCAAAATTGTATTATTGTCGTTAAAAACTTTGTTCGTTATTTTATTTATTTCTTATTAAATATCTGACAACAGTTTTTTATATGCTGGCATTTTTATACCCTAACTTCAGTCGACCCCATAGAAATTTTAGTACCGTATAGGAAATGAAAATGCAGATGTAATTACATTTTTTTTACAAATGTGACAGCACTCGTAGCTGGCTTATTAGTGCCCCATCTCAAATTTCCATCTCGTATAGACCGAAAATAGTGGCTTTCTGGGACGGTGGAAACCCAATGAAGATTGTAAAATGGCGACGCAATGCGGTCGTGTGCCACTGGTTCACGAAGAGATTCTTCAAAAATACGAGAAGGACGGTTACGTCAAAGTAGAAGAAAAGGACAGTTTAGACGAATATCTGGATTCTCTCGCCAAGGAACTGGCTGAAAAGGTATCATTATACATATATCAAAGGTTTGTTTTTAACACGAGGGAGATATCGAAAGTCGACAACGATTATTTATCCATACCGGAGGTCTAGTTCCCACACTTATGCATGGTAGTGAAAGACGTTTATAAAAAGCGTGATAGTAGAATTAATACACTAGAGACACGGTCTTTGCAAGAATGTTTTTCATAATTATCCAAGTTTTTTTAGGCATTAGGTAACATAAAAATATTTTGCTAGCGTGGTTGCTAAGTGAAATAATAATATTACAAACTAGAAAAGGGCGACCGCGGGTGTAGCGGGTAAGAGTATCCCGCTGGCGACCGCCAACCGACACAATTGTCAGTCGTCCACACATCCTCACAGTACGATAACGTTGTAGAGCCACATCTCAGTATTTTATTACGGAGTAACATTTAAAAAAAATATTACTTTCATCAAATATGAATATTAAAATTGGGATGGTGATGAAAAATCACCCCGTATATGTGGAGCATCTTTAAGAGATAGAGGGATAGTGATGTAAGAGAACGTGTCGTGATAGCCCAAAGCGAAACCAACCTTTCTCAAATTTATAAGGCCATAGGGCCATGGTTGGAATCCGGGCATCTACCAATGAGTTTTCTGACTTGAGTACATAACTATCACTGACTCCGTGCCTCGGAGAGCACGTTAAGCAGTCGGTCCCGGGTGCTGGCAGTTTTACAATCCCCAACCCGCAGTGAAGCAGCGTCGTGGATTTAAGCGTTCTCTATACAGCGTATTTTACCGCCTCCATCACGCATTCGCTTTATAGACTTCTTTCGTTACTCTACTTTTGTTCTACTTATGGCCGAACCACCTCAAGGCACCTTTTTCCAGTCTAGCCAACTACATTTTCTATTAAACCACATCGTTTTCTAGCATCTTTGTTCTGAATCTATTATTAGAATCATCATTATCACTGGAATGGATAAAAAATTAAATCAACGAAATACAGGAGAGCCGCGCTGTCCTGTCGAAATGTAAAATCCGTGAAACCAAACAAGAGATCGCTAGCTTACATGCGTTAGACGACGAGACCAGATACAAGTACACGAAACTGATCGCAACCCTACGAGAAGAGTTGAGCTCAACGGAAAAGGAGAGTCAAAAACTGCAGCGGCAGATAGAGAAGATGGCGAAATATCGAGTCGATTTAGGAGACCAGGTACCTATTCAAAGAAATGCCGGCGTGAATATTTTTAAATTAACAAGCTTGGTTAACTTTCTAGTAACGACTGCAAATACCTGCAGTAATGTATAGATCGCGTCAATGTTTATGGCGTATCTGAATACAACGCTTTGAGCGAGCTTGCGTAGGTACAGTCATACACCCCTCGCTCCACTGTGTCCCGCTACACCTAAAACTGGTTATTGCGACGCGACTTGTGCCTACTTTCGGATTTGCCATAAAGTTTGATTGTAACTGTAGCTATCTATAAAAGAAGAACCCTGCTGTTGCGTCGGTCGGTGATGCCGCGCGAGGTAATTCTTTATAGATAAAAATGGATGTTTGTATTTATGAAATCGCCTAAACTCTGATTTTTTGGTATCCATTTTGTTAGTCGCCACCAGATGACGCTGTATCCTCCACCTCCTGGCCACATCAACATCCCTGTTATGATGGCCGAATCTGTGGGAAACACCGCGCGCGTTTTTCGATCGCGATGAAAACTGATGTAAAAGTATTCGAGTATACAAAATATTTTCGTTTATCCATTTTTCTATTACTTGCCAGCAAACGGCGCTGTAGCATTTCATCTTCTATACCGTTCAACGACCGCCATATACAAACATGTAGTCACCGCGGGCAGAGCCGCCGGCGGTCGCTAGTTAGATCTAAACCTAAATACAGAACACTCACGTTTCATTGAAATTCATATGTTCTGGCTACATCTTCATGTGAAAACTTGTGACTAATAATAATATCAGACATATCACCAAAAAAATCACAAATGCCAACTAGTCCCAAACTAAGCAAGGGCCTGTACTACGGGTATCAGACAACTGAATTGCATACTTAAATATCTTTATAATACATACATATAGATACATGCAGATAATTTACACCCAGACACGGAACAAATAGACCTGTTCATACAAACAAATGTTTGTTGCAAGCAGGGATCGAATCTGCGACCTTTCGGTCTGCAGGCGGTGTCTCCGACCGCTAGATCAGTTAACTTAAGTATTAGTCTAGTAATCTCGACACAACGACGCTAAAATTGGTTGAGCCTGGTACAAGGCTTCGCACATACGACACAGATATGTACGAGAGAGCGATGCCAGGTTTACTTTGACATGCACCGTCCGTGGGTAAGGTGGTGCGGAACCGCCGACGGTACGGCGAGGCAGCCACCCACCTCGCTGCCAACCTCAGCGAGCTGCACCGGGGGAGGGTCAAGGGCAAGTCTCCACGATGCGCCAAGGTGAGCTTTGGATCTTATAGTAATAGGTGACTGCATGGAGCTATGACTGTTTTGGGGCCGCGTCCTATAGAAATAACATGACAATAAGTGCAATGCAGGCAAATAAGACTTTGATAACTCTTTAATTTTATCCACTTCTCTGGTTTGATTACACACCGCGGTGGCGGTAGGTATTTCACTCCTTCGAAGAATGCCAAATCGTATTTTCACATAAAATTTAATTTACTCAAATCAAATCAATTTCTATTTCATAGTAATGTAGGTAACATAATCTTCAAATATGTCAGAAAAGTGAATTTATTACTTTTGTGGGAAACCGTCCCCACAAAGGCGCATTCAAAGAAGTACTGGGTCCTCGAAGAAGAATACACAGGAAACTGAGTTCTTTTTAAGAAACAAGATAAACAATGGTTTTAAAAATAAGAGCTTAAATATTAAAATTATTGAAATAAATGATTTTTTCAATTAAGTAGGCCGATACTTTATAATAAGCTTATAAAACTCTATTCCAAACGTTATGCCAATCACCTCCATATGTTACCTCCATAACAGTTATAGCTCCATGGGTAACTAACTATCTGTAATTATACACGATATTCTTTTATTGAAGGACAATGTGACCACAAGAGTGGATTCATATGCGTGGTTGGGCTGAAATTAAGATGGTGTACTGGGTTGAGACTGACCTTGAGTTACTGAGTTCCTGATAGCGAGAGTCCGGGAATGGCAAGAGCCGTCCCGGCCTGTACCGGTTCCGTGTATGAGCTGACGAGATCAGTGCTAGATTAAGTTGTCACTCCACAGTGATAGTTATTTGTCTGATTTGCACTTTTAGTTCACAAACTTGACGCACTGACACACTTTACGCGTACCGTTCGCGATGGTTACTCCGCGAGACCTTCTGGGAAGGTATGTGATCCGGCCTTTCGGTACTGTGGTTATGGAATGATGGAATGAGTTTTCCCTTTAATGTAATAACTGTCGCCGATCCGTTGCGTTCGGCGGCCATATAGTGAGTGTTTCCCCGGCGCTGGCGCCGGGAATTAATAAGGAATAATAAAAGAATGAATATGAGACGTCAAGTCATGAATTAATGGCTTGAACAGACAATATTAACACAGATGATAGTAAGAATTTGACAGAGGCATCATATCGCTCATTCAGTTACATGTGACTTATATATAAGTTGCAGGTGTGAGCGAAACAGCTGACGCCAAGCTGAGGCCAAATGAGTCAGTATAGTCAGTCTCGTTTTATAGTTAAAACTGACATTGCACTCTCTATCGTACTTATGCTACTGACAACTTTGTTATAATATATATATGTTTTATTTGTTAATTGATACTCGATCATCACCCATAGAGTAACAAAGTTGTCAGTAGCATATGTACGGTAGAGAGTGCAATGTCAGTTTTAACTATACAACGCGACTGACATACGGACTCAATTTTGAGGGGCATATATAATATACAGATGTGATTTTCTTCGAAATAATATCTATTGATGGTAACCTGTTGTCTTCTTAAATGCAACCCAACAGCCACTAAAGTTATAATGTAGGTCAAAGCTCGTATTACGGCTGTGTACCCAATGAGGTAATAGAGACATTCGTTGTGACGATTTATTACGCTTATTTAATTTAATATGTTACAGCATCAGTCCTCAATGACGTCAATCCACCACCACCGCTGCGGAACCAGCCACCGGCAAGCCAACGTCAGAGAGTCCCTTGTCAAGATTTGGACGAATGCTGATGCGTTCACTATAAATTAATTATTTACTTAATAAGAATAATTCATCATGGAAGAATTTGGTAAAGTAAAATTATATAATGATTGTAATCCCTTTTATGACTAAATTGTAAATGAGAACAACAAAAATATTAATATACAAATCAAAAAGCTGCGTTCTTTTATTTAGAAAATAAAACGAATGTCAGTGTTGCCAACTAAGAGAAAATAAAACCATGCATCGACAGCGCCCCGTGCTCCCCTTTATATCTCTCGTTAATTCCGAGGGTTAAAATCCCCGAAAAAGTGAGCACTTGCCTTGTTTACAAGGTTTTAGATTTTAATTTAGATTGGGGTCGCTATTTGTATAAACTTGAAAGGGCCTATTCGCTTTGAGAGTTTTATGCGATTGAGAACTCTACGCCTTAGATATTTAGATTTTGGGGTGTTCGCCCGGGAGCAGTCCAGGCTATCCATTAAATTCGCATCCGTGTGTGATCACCTAATACAATATCATCAAGTCCCGGCCGCGGGGGGTGTACTGTGAATAATTTCTCGGCAATCTGCTCCCGTTTGCGTCGATTTGAAATAACTTTATAATTATTGCGGCTTTTTGGCGTGTTTCATTGTGTTATTCCCATAGTGACCGTAAAATGCCGAAACGGCTCTAGCATTTATTTTATTTATTTCCGTAACAATTATAGTTTACAGTCTAAACGCCAACACACTATAATGTAATATTAAAATTTACCTTCTATATTATTTATACATTTAACTGTAATAATTCAACTTAATTCTTATACAACAACTAGAACCTATAGGTACAGTCAGCACCAGATATATAAGAGCATGCCATCTATTCAAATAATTCTACACACGTAAAAAACCAATAACATCTGCACAATAGCATTCAAATTCATAATAATAATAATAACAACGTATACATCACCCAAACTAAGCATTAGTTTGTGTTTTGGGTACCAAGCGAAGACACCACATACATATAACAACCAAGACCCGGTACCAGTATCCATATTCATCATATAGATACTGACCCGACCTGGGATTCGAACCCGGGACCTCTAGCTTCGTAGGCAGGGTCGCTACCCACTAGGCTAAGCGGTCGTCAAATTATTGTTAGCATCCTTTGCGTCAATATCACAATATCACTTTTATCAAATATATCTAAAACAAATCTTCAAAATTATCTCAACTGAGTTCTATGATGTATATATAGTTAGTGTTACTGTGGTAATAAAATGTAACAAAGCACCCAAACTGTTCAAAGACATGTCAACTTAATTAATATTTATCAATATTCAATTTCTAAATAGTACTTGTTTGTTACTTTTACTTTTGGGCGTTGTTGTTAAAATAAATAACATAGATAAGTATAGTTCTAGGTTGTTTTGTTTTATCTTAAAATATTTATTTATTTATTCGAAGTAAACTTACAGCTACACAATCGAGACTTAAAGTCTTTGAATGTACATCTATAAAGCCAATTACAATTTTACGCAAATTACATTTCATACAAGGCGATGAATGATTAGAAAATTAAAAAATAGCAATTTACAAACATAAGAAAGTACCTAAATAAGCTGTGTAAAAATTTGGGAGTTAATTATGAATGTGTGTGTTGTATATGTCGCTTGCGTGTGCGTCTATGTGCATGTGTCAGCTTGTCTGTGTGCGTGTGAGTGCGTGTATATGTGTAGGGAAGTGAATGTTGTGCATGCATGTTGTGTACTCTGCCCACTTGCCAGTGCTCTGAGATAAATTGGTCGCATCTTCTGCATAAAAATCTACAATAAATTAAGTCATAAATCGGTGAAGTCTAACGATAAAACACTATTTTTAATAATCAAAATCACAATAACCGATTAGCGTACTCTACAATGCATGATATAAAATATAATATATGCCTACGACTTTCAGTTTGTTAAGAAATATTTGACAACTTGTGTGCTCAGTTATATTTTAAACATTGGGCGCTCTCAACAATCTGAAAACTTTTGTTATTTAGATGATTATGGTAACTTTGAATGTGTAGGACCATGTGAATACCTGAGTTGTTTATCTAATTCTGATGCTGACAGTACAACCTATAGGTAAATTTTGGAGTAATAAAGTAGTATAAAGGGCTGGCTTAAAATAATGGTAATAAAACAAAACTGAGAAATTAAAGAAAACATAAAAATTTTACGACAAAAATTTGTTAAATGATGCTAGTGATATTTTTGATATTTTTTCTTAAATACTTTCAAACATGTTAACAGCTTTAATTATAACGTAAATAAAATTTTTTAAATAAAAAATTTGCAAATCGCGATATATAACAACCAAAAAACAATAATTTTTTTAACTAGAGAACAGTTTTATTTTATCAGTCGCATGCGGTACTACATTACCCAACAGTGGATCAATATGGAAACCAATTAACACGTTGTGGGTATCTGGTATTATTTAGCTACTATTCATTATGGACTGGCTTCCGTCCGCGATTGCGCCCGTCAAGGAGTTAAGTTAGATGAGTTCATGGATGAGTTAAATTAAACACTATAGATACCTAGATGCCCTACGAGTTAAGTACTGGTTTTGTGAGAATTCAACAGTGGGGCACCAGCTCTCTTGCGGTTAGCAGTATAACAGAATTCAAAATACATTTTAAATGATATATTTCAGACATTTCAAATGTCGTGATAGCCTAGTGGCAACGAGCCAGCATCTTGAAGGCCGTGGTGCGAATCCCAGGGCGTGTACCTACCAATAAGTTTTTTTTTTTAAACTTAGGTATGTATATATTTATCACTAACTCTGTGCCAGGAGAGCACGTTAAGTCGTCGTTCCCGGCTGTCATCAATAAATGGCAGTTTTTAATATCTACCAATTCGCAGTGGAGCAGCGCGAGGCGGATTAAGATCCAAGTTCCCTCATCCCGAAGGGAGGCCGAAGCCCCTGCAATGGGGCATTAATGGGTTGATGGTATGTTGTGATATGATATGGTAGACATTTCAATATTTCGAATAGTGTTAATTTAATATTTTTATATCTACTCAATTCAATCTGAAATAAGTCGTCCTGGAGGTACATTGGCTAAGTCCATGGCTAAATATCGTGTCTTTGATACAATTATGATTGTGGGTTCGTGTCCTGCCATAGGTGTATTCATCAAAAAGTTTTTAATTTGTAAAAACTTAAATAATAATATCTGGTACATACATCATGGGGACATCCCATCACAGCGCCATCTAGTCCCAAAGTTAGCAAGTATTATGAATAGATAAATATACACCCAGACCCGGAACGAAATAAACATGTTCATGCACACAAATATTTGTCCCGGGCGGGAATCGAACCCGCGACCGTTGGCTCTGCAGTTAGGTTCTCTAACCACTCGACCATTCGGTCGTCAATGACTGGACATACAGACAGACAGACATGTAGTAACTATAAGTAAGGGACCTTCAACGACTACTAAACACTAAAAAGCAAGATAATGAATAGACAAACAAGCGAATGAATCGGGGTTCCATTCTAGATAATAGGGCATGGATATCTAAATAAGCCAACATTTAATTAATCAATGATGAGGGTGTAATTTATTTGTTTGGTACCACAGCGCCATCTGTATTATGCAAACAGAAATCGACGACTATTTGTACAAGTATTTTGTCGGAGAATAAAAAAAACTAAATGTGGCACTCGAGGACTGCCGCGGTAAAGCTATTATTGCATAGCATTTTGTATCAAGTTATGCAATTATAATTATTTATTTATTTTATTTATGCAGTTTTTTTTTGTTATTATTTTTTCTTCATTTTTCTTCAAATCTTTCTGACGCTGATAATATGCCCTTTGACGTGCATTAGTTTTTTTTTTTTAGCTCTTTACGCTTTTCTTCTCTATAAAACGAAAATATCTAGGTATAAATAATAGGTATAAATAATTAGGTATAAATAGTGTAATGACACACCAAAACAAAATTATTCATTTAAAAAAAAATAACGATATTAAGAAGTGATTATCGAATTTCGCGCGATGTACATTTATATAGATATAATATCATATATACTTTCTCTGCGCGGCATTCATGTGCATTATCTATACACCAAAAACAAAAGGTAGGTACTGAATAGTACACGTGCTTGGTTTGATGGTTTCTGTTAAATACATAATGAAGAATGAATTTATTTATTTATATAAATATACATATTGAGAATCTAAATTGAGAATTTAAACTATACGCCCGTGTGTGTTTGTGTGTATAAAAGGGGGCTACTTTTAATATCGCTCATTTTAATATCAAAAATTTAGGTTATCTTTATAGCAGTATTATATTTTCAATTCAAAATTAATACTGCATTTGTGATAATAATAAAAAGTATGTATATAAATTACTCATTTTCTTTCACTATTTTTTCGTGACTTTCTTTATTAATAATAGGTGCAACAGATTATAATAGATGGCGCTGTTTTAAAAAACGTGCATCGCGCTATCAAAATTTTTCTCCGTGCGGCGTGCCCGTCGGAGTGGGGAGCGTGAGGTTTTTTTCGTTACGGAATTTCTGAATTCGGTCCCCGCGCTCAAGGCCCGCGATAGAAGCTATGCAATAGCTTAAAAACTAAAAAACACGCTTTAAAAAAACGCGTTAATCACTTTATCCTAATACTAAACGTTATTTTCTGCTTTTTAGTTCAGTTTGCTATTAAAGCGTGTTTTTTAGTTTTTCTAACGTATATATAATTTATTTTTTAATTTTTAGTTTTGAAATTTAATAAACTACGTTTCACCAAAATTTACAAACTTACAGGTGTAACGCACAATTACCTTTGAAACGATGAAGTCGCATACAAAATTTTATATCCGTGTTACTAACCGCTAAAGAGTTCCTTCGTGAGCAAACTATTCTAAGAACATCGTTTCTTCATGGTGAAAATCATGCTTAACTATTAAAATCCATCTTAATTGCAAAGTTCTGTACCCGTGCTACTTACTAACCGTTGAGGAGTGCCCTCACGAGAAGACAATCTTGGCTTCAGGATCAATTCGTGGTTAAAATCATGGTTAACTATCAAAATCCTACGTATATACAAAGTTTCGTGTTCGTGCTATTAACTGTTGCGGAGTATCCTCATGAGCAGACAATCTTGGCTGCAGCATCGATTGGCAATAAAAGTCATGATTAACTATAAAAATACAACGTATATACAAAATTTCGTGTTCGTGCTATTAACTGTTGAGGAGTATCCTCATCGAGAGACAACCGTGGCTGCGGCATCAGGTCATGTTTATAATTTTAGTGTATTGCATCGAAGTTACATATTTTTTCCAAATTTCAGCCCGATAGCTTAGTGGGAGTAGGTTAAAATTGCGTTCTAAAATTCCATTACATACAAACAAAGAAACATACAGGTGGAACTAATATAAGCGTGTTATAAAAAACAAAGTTAGATATATATTCGACATACTCAAAACCTAAGATGTGTGGAAAATAAGGTTTTTTGACAAAATGTTCGAAACTACTGAAAAAAACCATTACAGAAATCAGTCGAAAAAAAACCTTATTTTCCACAAAAGGTTTTTATACAAGCGTTTCGAAATTGCTGACATAATCAATAATGACAGTTCAAAACATTAATGAGAAATATTTTCTATAGTCGCATGTTATGTTTTAGCAACTGAAACCTATAAATTTGATTATGAAAAAATATAAAATTATTTCTTTGTATGGTGGCTCCATCTATTATTGAATAGCCGTACTAGACAGGTGGCGTTGCACCTTAATGTAGGATTTACGAATCATTATTTTCTGAACGAAAAATTCGAAGAAAATTATGATTTTGTAAGATTTAATATAAAACAACTGAACGAGATATCGAATAAACAAAAACACTATGTAATAATGTTTTTTTTAATTACTATACTTTTGATGTAAAACATCTATTGGCGATTGCTTTCGTGGCGACGCACGCCGTGGCGACGTGTCGCAATGCTATAATTTTAGAGGAAAAAGAACCTTATTTCTTTAGAGTAGGGTATCAATTCCTTATTATTACGTTAAATATTACGTTTCGTTTTGTTTTTTTTTTGTAATTCGCATTAATATTGAATCATGGAACTATTATGTACTACGTACAACTGGAAGGAGCTCTCTCTAACATTAGCGTGGTCATACGTAAACTGGTGATTAAAAAAAAAAAGTGCGAAAGGGAAGTAACCGGGTGCCTAACTATCTCTTTCTATACCACTTCTGTGTGGCTAGCATAAAATATACCACTACACTGAGAAAAGTACTATGGTGAATTTAGATTTTATTATGAGGGAACCGAGGAATAAAAAACTATGCGTCATGATAATTACGATACAGGATCTATAATTTCCGCTGATGCATTATGTTTTCCTCTTCATATTTCTCGTTTTTTATTATGGGGGTCATCCATTGCTCGACTGTTGAACATTTTTCTTATGGTAGGTAATTAGTAGCCTACAAAAGTTAGGTAATGGCATTGCTTCGCAATGCATGATCTCACGTCGCGTTCTAATATCACTTCTTCTGAAAGTTCTGAATCCATTTTGATGATTTTTGTATTTGGTCACTATTTTTCAACATAGGGTAGATACAGTGAAAGAATTATCGAAATCAGCTGGTCTAATACGCCACTATGGCCGTTCCATATCCGAGCTGCTATTTCACGTCGCTGGTTGTACACAGTCGCCGAGCGGAGGTGAAGTCAGAGACGAATATTTTTTCCTCTTCACATTTCTCGTTTTTTTTATGGGGGTCATCCATTGCTCGACTATTGATGAACACTTTTTTTTAGGGTTGGTAATTCACTAATTAGGCCACTGCCTATAAAGGTTACATAATAGCATTGCGAAGCAATGCCATGATTGCTCACATCGCGTTCTAATATCACTTTTTAAAATATTTTGACTTAATTCAATAGGACTTTATACACGTTTGGCCGTTAATATTTCTGAAAGTTCTGAATCGATTTTGATAATTTTTGTGTTTAGTCACTATGTTATAACTTAGGGTAGATACTGTGAAAGAATTATCGAAATCAGTTCACTAAATTTAAAGCTGTAGCAAATCAAAAAAGTCGATTCTTTGTTTTTGCGGAGTTTTTACTAAACAACTTTATTTCTGTTTTCTTTTGCAGTTTTATTTATATCTATTTTTTTTTCTTTTTAAATATTATTTAGGTACCGTAATTTAGCTTTATTTGGGTATCCGTTAACGCAAAGTTATAGTAGCTCTTGACTAAGCAAGAATTAATAATAAATGAAAAAGAAACGTACCTAAAAAGCATCAACGCAGGTTGACAAGCTATTAGCAAAATATTAATATAACACAGGTCTACAAAATTTTTTTTTTCCAATTTTGATTTGATAATATCATCTACTGTTAATGTTTTTTAGTGTGTTGAAACCGAAAATGAGGTCAATTTTTCTCCATAACGTAGGTACAGATTTTGTTCAATCTCTAGTAAGTACAGTAATTATTACATTAAAAGATAACAAAATCGGCTGGTAACTTTGATTTATTTTCATCTTGTTCACAATATCAAATACATAAATACATATTACATGCTTATTATATATTACATAAATACATAGTACATATTTCCGCTTGTCAGAATAAACGATGACTCATACTTAATCATTATTATTATAAAAACTTTTTGTAACAATGAATATGTTCATTAGATCGTTTTCGTGTAGGAGTGTAATAAATTTGCCTATATTTCCAATATTTATGATGATAGACAAAAGACAGTAATGGCAAAAAAATCAAGAGCTTTCGGAGCATTGTAAGATACTAAATTTTCTAAAATCGGTTCGTAACTTTATCGGAAAATCGAAAACGGTGAAAAAGTCGAAATTTCCCTATTTTTCGGACAAAAAGTTGATTGTTTCAAAAACGGAGGAATTAATATCGAAAAAATAAAAAACCTTCCGAGACTAGTAGATTGTCTACAAGTTTGAAAAATAAAATTTAAAAAACGGTCGAAAACCCTGACTTGAGCATGTGCCCTTTTCATTTAATGATTATCAGATTAGCTACCCTAGAAAGTAAGATTCGGCATTTAATTTCAAGAAGTTATAAAGGTAGACGAAAACACTAGCGTCAAAAAATACAAGAGCTTGCGTGGCAAAGTATGGTAGCACATCGAAAATTGGTCCATAACATTCTTTGAAATTTTTTTATCGTACAATTTTGTTTAATTTCCTCCGATAATTGCGAGAAGAGCGAAATCTGTAGATTTTTTTCTAGGAAACTTATTTTTTTAGACCTAAATTATTAATATATATTTATAAAAATAGATAGAAATACACTATTTTACACTCTATTTTTTGTGACTTCTGGTTTTTAATATATCTTGGTATGCGGATGATAATAGTATTTTTAAAGCTTGTTATGGTATATTTCATATTTGTTAAAATTTTTATTAATATTTAAAACGAAAGTCTTAATTTATGGTTTTATGCTGGCAACTGAAACGAGAATTTGGGGAATTTTGACATTTGTCAAAGTTGAAGTTTTTGACGTCATAATACTAAGGTGTCCATAATGTTCAGATTAATATTAATAATAATACTTTGGTAGTTAGTTGCCTTTTGCCCTCTTTTGCCTATGATGTGGCCGTAATAATATAGGTTGCCAGATATTTCAATGAATATGAAAGATGGAAACCTATGTATTGTTTTAAAGAGAAACGTTTTTCGTTAAAGTACGAAAATAATTTAGTTACAGATCTGACGTCATTCTAGTTACAGATCTGACACCATACGGGTAATGAATTTGACGTCATATATACATTTGAGAGACTTGTGTGTGTGATTTGGATGGGGTGTTGAATCTGTCCGTAACTCCAGTGCCAATCGAAAGGAAGGAGGCCATCATATTGATATTTGAGATCCCTAGGTCTCGCACCAGCGTTGAATTTTGAGATATTTCGACCCTAGAAATAATTTTTCGGTCCCTAGTATCTTTTGAATCCATTTTTATCCGCCGAACAATTGGGAATTTTTTAGATTGCTGGGTTTTTTCGGGAAAGAAAGGAGCTTTGTTACCTGTACGAACTTATATTTTTAAGTTCCTACGTGCGCTCAAGGCGGTGAAGTGCCACAATATATATGAGAAATATATTTCAAACATGTATATCTACAGAATCTTTGACTTTTTGAATAACATGTTTAGGCTCATTGGGATCGTTTCAACGAGATATTTCCTGAATGATGGTTCTAAGGGCTTCGGCGTGCAAAAGTACCTACGCAACTTGTCGCGCTTGGAACTTTTCTTCTGTGGGATTTATCTATTTTGTAAATAAAGGCGGTCAGCCATCCAATTATGAATCACATTCTAGGTAGCTTTTTTTCTGTAATCAATAGGAGATTTGTATTCAAAAGGATATTATACATAAAGGGAGCATGCAGCTAATTTACTAAGGTGATTGAGATATCGATATTGGAAGCTTTGATTTTTAGAGTTACTAACTGCTTCATAATTTATTTTGGAGGTGAGAAGCCTCCGTCGATTGATCATATTTTCTGCGGGTTGCCCGATTTTAGTGACTAGCTCTCTTGAACTTCTATTTGCTTGCTTCTACTTTTCTATCGAGGTGGATAAGAGTCGGGCTACTGCCGTTTATTTTTATATTTTTTTTGTAAATTTGATGATTTAACAGTATTTCGTACAAATCCAACCAGTATTTTTGATGCTATCGCAAGTTGTACTAAGCGGTGGCCACGCGAGACCTCATTTTCAGTGCTTACGTTCGTGTTTTATGATCCCCTATAAATATTAAAATTATTTGTTAATAATGAATGTAAATTGATTCCCATCATTCATGTATGTTTTTTTACTCCATAATTATACTGATGTATGTTTGTAGCATTTTAATTTGAAATCTGCCAAACCAATTTTGACAAATGTTCAAATTAAAGGTTCTAATTTACTAAATTACGAATAGGTTATTGACACGGACATACAGAAATCTTTATACTCATGTAAAAAAAGTTTACTTCAGTGTCACAGGTTAAGATAGGCTTAGAGAGTTTTGTTCGATGTTAGTCAAAAATTAAAAAGTTCCTGTTATGGTCTTATTTATCCTACGTAACTTTGTCACCCTAATCAGAATGAGACAATATGGCACCCACTAACGTCCTTGTTACTTTTATCTTTTTAATTCGTTTTCAAGGTCAAATTTCTAGGACCTCGAAATTTCTTCGTAGAGCTCATTCCAGTTGTACGTAGTACATATTAGTTCCATGTATTGAATCAACTGAGCGACTCCCGGCCAGTAACCCAGTAACTAAATGTTAACATATGCCTCAACTACATAGCGCACCTTACGCGGAGCTATAGTGGGGCGCGCCGTCGTGAAATAGACTATAACTATTACATTGTATTACCTATACAACTTACGTTAAAGTCAATGCGGGTAACTTAAGCTTTCAATATAACATTGACCCACTCTTCACTATTGCATTATTTTATTTTACTTTACGATTCATTTAAAAATAAACAAAATGTTTCTTAAGTTATTTTGTACCTTAGTATATCCTCAACGCATCCATAACTCAGTGACATTGATACTGGCAATAGATTTAAAATCACAGACTATTTTGTCCGCAGCGTGATTGTGTCGTCGAAAAGATTAAGCAACAAAGTTATTTTTTACGCAGTGTCTGGATAATTTTAACAGGTATATGGCGCTTAAATTGTATTTATTGTTTATTAGTGTTGACACATATGCAAGTATAATTTAAAATATCTACAAAGTTACAGCGAAATTGTATGATTTGTTCAAAACCGTTTTGCCGCCGGTGAAACACGGCTAACATTGGCCCGGGCGAAAATTACCAGTATCGTTTATGTTTGCTGCCAATTGCTGAAGACAAACTAGGAAAGGAAAGATTGCCGGTTGCTTACCAAAGCACTTGCGAGGGAAGCTTGTTTCTTGGGCAAGTCAGATGTATTCAAGCTCCAAACTACGAAATATTACATAAGCAAAAGGCTGAATAAGCATGGGTATGGTCAAAACAGGTTGATGTGTGGAAATGTACAAAGAAGAACATCATGAAAGTGCGTGAAAAGAACGCTTTAGATATGAACCAAAGCTACTCTGATAAAAGACGACTTTCTGTCTATGGAGTCGGGCGATTAAAGAGCTTATATATTGCTATCATATGATCTGGATCTTGGAACAGTGTATTAAATTTACATGTTATAATACTTTGTAAGACTCATTTTTAGTTGTATTTTGTGTCAAAGATTGTAATATTATAAGTGTAATTTTAAAAATCTTGATTGAGAACAAATGTAGTACCTGTGTCATGGCAACATTTTTATTCTGCCTATAATTTCCACAAAAAAAAAATATTTTGACGGTTATAGGTTGTCTATGGGCACTGAGTATGTTTATAAGCATAAACAAGAGGCCAAAGTTATAATGAGAAGCTCAGAATTCAAAATAATACGTAATAATTGAACATGGGTAAAGGTGGGCCAATTATACCTCAAGTCTCCATATAACTTTGGCCCACAAGTTTTAATCGTTTTTTTAAATTTTTTTATAAGGGTGATGCTATTTACGAATGATGCAATACAATCTAGGCGTTTAGATGCCACCAAAAACATAGGCAACGTTTATTACAAGTTTTAACTCTCTTTTTTCCTTAACGATATTCAACAAAAGTGGGGCAAAGTTACCCACATTGACTGTACCGAAAGTTATCATGTGATTAATCAATGATTTCCTTAATAAAACTACAAGCAGTTTTTATTTTTGGAACTTGCATTAGTCTATTAACACCCCGCCCCTCCTCCACGATGTATGTCTATCAGCACAGACTAGGGGGTGAAAATAAGCACGGGTGGGATAGACCTGGGAGCACCGATGTCTTTTGTCGCCGCAACTCTCATTTGCCGGTCCACTTGCGATCGACCCTTGCGGTATATGTATCTAAAAAAAAACATGCACAGTGGTAATTTAAATATTTTAAATGAAAGAGTTTTCTAAATGTATCGTAACAGTGAAATATTTTTTTAAAGAAATCGTTGTTAACAAAGTTATGAATGTTTAAAATGTCGTGTTAGACACAGAGGGTTATACTATACGGCGAACATATGTGTGACATTAGGTCATTTAAAATATTGTTCAATTTCGTTTTGCAAAAAAGAAACAGAGATCAAATTTTAATAGCTTATAAATTCTATATTCTTGAATCGAATATAATTTTGTTTATAAATTTTGTTATCTTATAAAGTCTATTTTTATATTTCCTTGATAAATATAATATATTTAATAGTGCTCAAGTATCGTATTGAACGTTATTTCGAAAAAGATATTCAAAACCCTCACTGCCAGCGTACTATGAAGGCATGCTCATTCATCTGATACAATTGTTGTCAGCTAGACACAGAGCGAGATACCTAAACTGAAAAAGAATAACTCAACGGCAATGAGCATTGTTAAAAACTTTACAATATGGTCCAAAACAAATTGTTTATAAGAATAGGTGTCTTTATTCAACAAAAAAATAAGAATTTTTGGAAGCGTAATAACCGAGATGTAGCGATCTCTATGGAGGGAGATGGGAGGGAGCCGCCTCTTGTCATGTTATAAAATATATTATTTAATTTGAGGGTCTGACAGTTAAAAAAAAGAAATGACAGATTAATTTTGTAAATATTTAGATTAAAAAGATAAGTTTATTAAATATAGTGTTCTGTCCACATTCTTTGTTTTCACATCGCATCACCTGATCTATAAAATAAACATTAAAAGTACACCCCACAATTTCTGGCGACCGTGACAGTAGAAGATTCGGTGTTCGCGGAGAACATGGATAAACTAGAGAAATTGAGAGCTGTAACCAGGGGTCTGCTGATGAAGGGTATAACTTCTCTTAATGTTGCCCTCGCGGAGGAAGACAAAAGTTGTATACAACTTGGTTACGAAGTAATATGTGGACATTACAAAAAATTAGAAGTATTAAACAAAAACATACTCGATCTAGTATTAGAGAGTGATGGTGATGAAAGTATAATACATAATGAAATGAAAAAGGCTGAAGAATATGAAAAAGATTTTTTACGAGCTAAGATTTCATACTTGAATTATATATCCTCTCCTAGTGTTGAGTCAGTAGATTCGAAGAATGAGGTAAAGGAAAACACAAATCGTAAATTTAAGCTTCCAAAGAAAACATAATAACAGATTGATTTTGTGGGTAGCGCTTTCCAATCTAGCCTGTTGAAAAGTTACAAAATATTTAATCAGTCTTATGGAGGAAGAGTGTAGGAACCTCATGCAGTAAATATTTTTATACGGAAATGAAATAAAATTATAAGGCTTATTAGTGGCTCGTCGCTTCGCTTCGCTTTCCTTTTCGCATTATCACAAGCAAACCATAACCTAACCAATTTTTTTTAAATGATGGACCATCAACGTATCTTAGCTAGATTTAAAATTGATCATTTTTATGAACATAATTTTCATCAGGCAACAATGGAAAGCCGACCCATTTTGTGAATATTTAAATTACAATATTATTAGTTTACAAATATAGTGTTCCACATTCTCTGTTTTATTTGTAATCTATAAATAAACATTAAAAGTACACCCCGCAATTTCTGTATAGAAATAATATAATAACGCATACATCACAACAACGCCTAGACCTCAAACTAAGCATTATCTTGTGTTTTGGGTACCAAGCGAAGACACCACATATATATATAACAACCTAAACCCGGTACCAGTATCAATATTCATTATATAAATACTGATCCGACCTATAAAAAAATTAAATCAATAAAAAAAAATCATAATAAAAAGGAGTTCGAACCCGGGACCCCCAGCTTCGCAGGCAGGGTCGCTACCCACTTGGCCAAGCGGTCGTCTTAATGTATAAATAATTACGTGTATATACGTACGTAAATATAAACGTGATACATTAATATAACGTCAAACACTACTACATGCAGCGGTCGACTGCATACAAGTGCAATAAGTAGAAAATAGTGACTATAAGTCGTAGCAGTGACATCATCAACTATCAGTTTTTCACAATCGATTATTCCTTGTAAACCCATACATGTTTTTTTTAAATTATTCTACATTTAAATAAATAAGTAATCAAATGTAATATGAGAAGCGGACGTAATGGTGATTGATGTTACGAATCGAAATCGGTGTCGCAAAACCCACAAAATGGCTTTCAGCTCATTTACAATACGCGCCACCGATGTAAAAGGCCACCAGCTGTACACACTCGCCGATCGGAGGCGAGCTCAAAATTCAAAATTGCCAGAGGAAGAGAAGAAGAAGAAGAGAAGTGTACAGCTGGCGGCCCTTTACATCGGTGGCGCTTACTGTAGTTCATCAAAAGAATATTCAATAATAATAATATTTGGGACATGTACGGACGGTCATCGACACGTATTCCCAAATTAGGCACAGCCTGTAGTTACTCCATATAGCTTATATATTTTTTTGCGAAAATATAGACATTATAGAATAAAAAATTTTAAGTCTTCGTCTTATTTTCTTTGTCATTTATTTTCCAAAGATTATTGTTATTTTTGTTATTATTATTATATATATTATTATTCCAAAAATTCCCAGATATAAAGATTAAAATATCTCTGTGACTTTGTCACTGTACTTAGGTACATTCAGCATGCGTACTACCTATAGAGTGAAGTTACCGACACCCACGCACTCTAGAAGACAATTAGTTAGGACCCACAGACCAGTCAACCTATAGACCACGCTTTAATAGTCAGTACGAAAACGAAATCGCCAAAAAGTGGCGGGGTGCGGGGACAGGTTTTCATTGGCTCGTTCAAAATTGACAATTTAATAGCTTCCGACGTGCTTCCATCTGACCGCTCACAAGAGACGTAGTTATGTAGTGTCACTACATAGCCTTGGCGAATGCTACTCCCTGTCAAAGCGTGGTCTATAAGGTTGACTTGTCTGTGTTAGGACCTAACTGACCTTACTGTCTGCTGGTGTTCAGTTTATTTAAAAAAGAAACGGCCAAGTGCGAGACGGATTTGCACACGAAGGGTTCCGTACCACCGTGCAATATTAAAAAAACACGTTTCTTTTAGGGGTTCCCTTTTTAATAATTAACTTTTTATAATTTAAGTTATTTATTGTTATATAGCGACCATACTAGTACATACCATGAAAATTTCAACTTCACCAAATCACCAAAAAAAAACGACGAAAAAAACACGTTTCTGTGTAGGTATACGGGGATGGAGACCTCCTTTAATTTTTAAGTTTATTTTATTTTCATTATTTTTTGTTATAGCGGTCGTAGCGTAGTAATCACACTCAGTAAAAATTTCATGTGTCCACCTATTACGGTTCAGACGATACAGCTAAAAATGAGTCGTGATAGCCCAAAGCGCAACGAACCTGTCTCAAATTTATAAGGCCCCATAGGGCCATGGTTCGAATCCGGGCGTGTACCAATGAGTTTTTCTGACTTAAGTACATAACTATCACTGACTCCGTGCTTCGGAGGGCACGTTAAGCAGTCGGTCCCGGACGCTGTCAATAGATGGCGGTCGTTACAGTCCCCAACCCGCAGTGGAGCAGCGTGGTGGATTTAAGCTCCAAGCCCCCCTCCTCACCCTGGGGGAGGCTTAAGCCCCTGCAGTGGGGTAAAAATGGGCTGATGAAGTGAAGAAGAAGTGAAGATACAGCTATTGACAGACGGACGGACAGTGGAGTGTTAGTACCTATAATAGGGTTCCCTTTGGTAGCTTTGGATCCATTCCAATTCATCGGCCATTTTTATACCCCACTGCAGGAGCTTATGCCTCTCCTCAAGATGAGGGGGCTTGAAGCTTAAATCTATCACGCTGCTCCAATGCGGGTTAGCGGATTGTAACGACCGCCATCTATTGACAGCAACTGGGACCGACTGCTTAACGTGTTATCCGAGGCACGGAGTCAGTGATAGTTAATGTACTTAAGACAGAAAAAACTCATTGGTACACGCCCGGATTCGAACCACGGCCACATAACCTTATAGATTTGAAACAGGTTCGCTGCGCTAGGGCTATCACGCTTTAGGTACTGAACCCTAAAAATGAAACATCGTGCCTGTACTGTAAGCTCTCTACGTAAACGAAAACAAAATTTCCATATAAATGTACATTAAGTTTTGGTCTCACTGTAGACTATGTGATACGCCCTAAGCATATTGTATATATACTTGTATACATAGGTATAATTAAAATATAACGGGTTCGTGTCTGCACATTGAATTTTTTTTTAAATTTTGATTCAGTTCATAATTAGCGATATAAAGGCGAAAACAAGAAATTTTGAAATTTTTGTCTGTCCGTCTGTCTTTGCACACATCATGCAAACTACTTGATGGATTTTGATGAAATTTGGTATGAAGATAACTTAGTACTTGGGTTAACATATAGGGTACTTTTTACTGTGGATATGTGTCTGTATGTTTGTTACCGTTTCACGGTGAAACTGGTGAACCGATCTTGATAAAACTTTGTAGGGAGATAGCTTGCGCCCCAAATACATACGAACACAGACTACTTTTTACCACGGAAATATGTATGTTTGTTACATTTTCACAGTTAAACCACAGAACCGATTTTGATGAAATTTTGTATAGAGACAGTAGCTTAAACTCTGAGTAAGGACAATAAGTTACTTTTGACTGAACTACGAGGAAGGACAATAAACTACCTTTCATTGCGAAAAACATGTGTGTTTATTTTCCTTTCGAGTAAAGAAAGAAGGTTTCAAAAAAAGTTTGTACGGGAATCCCATCATTTTTAAGAAACAATTATTTAAATTTTTGTTGATAATATTAGCTGAAGTTCTACTACACTTGATCTAGTATATACACATGAAGTACATGTATATATACTTATTTTGAATCGATAGTTTCATCCTTACGATTCGGCTTTAACCATAGAGTAAATAAATTTGACAGCAGCGTTTGTTTTAATCTTTAAATGTCACTTCACAGTACCGAAAATGCCAAACGCGATTTCGCGGGGGTGAAGTCCGGCACGCAAGGATTTCACGGGGTTGAAGACGGCACGAAGACTTCGCGGACTGAAACTCGCCATCTTTCACCAGCTAGCTAGAGTATGAGTGGTTAGACGGCAAACGCAGAAGAAAGCTTTTATGAAGCTGAAAACTTACATAAATTTTTAAATTAATATCTCAACCGAATTCGTCTTTTTTGCTATAAAACCTACCTTTCACGATCCATTCCATTCCATCAGCCCTTTTTGTACCCGACTGTAGGTGCTTAGACCTCCACTCAAGGTGAGGGGCTTGGAGCTTTAATCCACCACGCTGCTTTAATGCGTGTTGGCGAATTGTAACGACCGCCATCTATTGACAGCAGCCGGGACCGACTGCTTAACGTGCTCTCCGAGGCACGGAGTCAGTAATAGTTAATGTACTTAAGTCAGAAAAAACCCATTGGTACAAGCTCGGATTCGAACCTTTCACGATAACGTACATTAATATAATAATATTTCTAAGACAAACTGCAAAATACCTAATCTACTTACCTAATTGCTGAATCCGAAGTTAATTACAAACGTAAACATTTGTAATTCGTCGAAAGCTTTAAAGGGGTAAAAGTTAAGAAGCCATAAAAATGGCGGAAGGCTGACGCCGATTAAATTGAATATTCCCGCTAATTGTTAAACGCGACCGAGGCAGAATTAAAAGCGATCTTGGCGGGAAACCGGATCCAATCAACGAAACTTGGTGAATATTAAAACTTGTATTAGCATAGAGATGATTGGCTTAAATCATTATTAAAATTGAAAGAATATTGGTTGGCATATATAGTATATGCGATTGGGATAAGACGTTTTATGGATGTGATTACCTCTTTCATCATTTTCCTCGTAAACCATTGAATCGATTTCAATACGGGTTTTTTGAATCACATAATATTTCAAAGCAGCTTCTCAACTGCAAGAAAATATGTTTCCCTAAAACGGCCGGCTGAGATTTAAATGCAGTTTTGTTCGTATTACATAGGTATAACAGAGCAGGGTTTATTTATTAATTTATTCTTTATTGCAACAAACATCCTTTAAAACTTTTTCCACTTTTGAAATATGTTATAGCCAGTATAGCCACCAGGGACGCAGCAGTTGCTAAAACGACTGGGTCGATTTTGATCCGATCGTTTGTACTACACAGATTACCCCAGAGCAAGTTTTTAGACATGTTTTACGGTTATGCGCCACCAGGGGCGCTGCAGTACATGTAACTATTTGAACCGGGTCAATTTTATTGCAGTTTTTTGTTTTACATAGGTATCATTTAAGACTAGGTTCTTAGATATGTCTACCAGTTAATGGCTACCAAAGGGCGCTGCAATAGCTGTGATTCTCTAAAATAAATAGGCCAATTTTGAGGCTTTTTTGTTTTAAATAGGTATTATTTCAGACTAGAACCTTAGACATATGTTACCTTATAGGCCACCAGAGGGCGTTGCAATACATAGATATGTTTATTTAAAACGGATTTTTTAAGTATTCAAAATAACTAATCGTGTCTACAAGGATATTACTAATATTTATTATAAAATATAAATTGAGAGTAAACCTATGTAGGTACCTACTATTAAAACTGCATATAAATGTGCCTTACTGAGAAGCTGCTGACTGTAAGCTAGTGTGGTTGCATTATAAGGGGTGTATAACACTAAAAACCTTCGTCACATCGGTCCGCTAAATAAATATGATAATTCAGTAATAAACTGATAGAATTTTCGCCTATTTTTATTTTGTTTCGCTGTATACTACCACCATAAAAATACGAAATGACTAAAAGTCCTCTTCTGCGTTTATCGTCTAACCACTCATACTCTAGCTAGCTCGTGTAAGATGGCGAGTTTTAGTCCGAGTTTAAGTGCGCGAGGTCCCCGCTCACCGGTTTTCAACCCCAGGAAATCCTCGTGCGCCGGTCTTCGACCCCGCAAAATTGCATAATGTCACTTCGATGCTGTGAAGTGACATTTATGACTCTATACAAACCAAACGCTGCTGTCAAATTAATTTACTCTGTGACTACCACGAATAATAATAAATGTTGGACATTCAATTACAATGTATAATTATTACATACTATTGCTAATTTTCAGCTTCAAATTTATAAAATATTTATTAATTTTTTTTGTTATAATTGGAGCACTCCGAAAAGCCGTTAAATAAACGAATTTAAATCAATTCATATAAAAGTGAAAATATAAAACAAGATGACATACACTGAAACCCCTCTAAAAAGTACACCGAGTGCCCCCGAACAAAATAAAAAACACCATGGAGTATAAGAAAAGTTTCCAAGCGCACTGAAAAAAGGGAAGAAGGGAGGAAACCGACCCCAACAAGATCTTGAGAACAATGTTCGTAACCATAGGTGTTATTGTTAATATCGCATTACTTTATGAAATTTTCAATAATTTCGATTCTATATAAATATCCTTAAAAAAATGTGCAATTATTTTGTTAATTTATTAATTTGTTAATTAACATATTATTTTTTTATAAATGACTGTTTCATAAAATAATTTAGGTGTTCATGTTTCTTTTTTCTAATTAACAATATAATTTATAGTTTTAATTTATCCTGCATATCAAAAAAAAACTGAGAGACGTTATTCTTTTGTCAGAATAATTTAAGAAAAAAAAATGTCTTCGATTATAAAAATACAGACAGACCACCGTACAATCAAACGACTGCATCAACCGACCTCAGCATTGACATAACGATGAAGCATTTCGATAATCTAATAAAATAGAGTGGGTGTTCCTAACTTAATATTAAATGCAATATATTTCAATGACTTCAGTTTCCGAGTACGCCGGTGAAAAATTTGTACCAAAGTTGTATTTTCTAAGCTACTCCATGCATCACAATTAATCAGGCGCGGGCTTTCCTTGAAAGCCAAAAAGCTATGCATGTCTAAAATTTTCCAACAACAATAAAGTAAAACGCAGAAATGAGAGTGAGAAGAAGTGAGAGTATTTGAATTTCCCGCGAGCTTGTAGTTTCAAAGGCCGCGCTATTCTACGCGCCTATCACGACACCGATCGACACGTGACCGACTGACCTCGACTGAGTTCGTCCGACCGACCCGACGAAGTTTCATGCGTAATGCCAGAATTAGATGATGTATTTTATGTTTGTCTTTTTCTTACACGTAGTGATGATTGGCATCTATCCCACTCACGTTTTTGTCGTATTACATTGATATGTATCGAAATTTCATACACCATATAAGCCAGGCGTTAGTAAGTGAAGTTCGCAAGTATTATCAACTGAGAAAGTTTGATGTAATGTATCTAACTTCATTATTATTTTTAAATGCATTCATTGTGATTTGTTGTGTTTTATGTTTTATAGTTGTATTAAAGTAACTGTGAATTAGGTGAAGTATAAGTGTAAAATACCGAAATGGAAATATTGGATGATTTCAATGGACTGAAAGAAATTTATTTCGCAGTTATTGCACAGTAACAAGATAACTAGGTAATTTAAATCATACAGAACGTAGGTAGTAGATATTTCTTGTTTTATAAACCAATTAGCTTTTATAAACAATGATTTTTACAAACGAATCCACACATATTTACGCAATATTTCAGGTCTGGGTAAGGTAGCGGTACGCAGTGGAGCGAGGGGTATATGACTGTACCTGCGCAAACACGCTTAAAGCGTTGTGTTCTGATCCGCCATAAAGTTTGAGACGAACTATACTAATATTCGAGTTTTTTCGTCAAGTAAATTTGGAGTAAATGGGCCGTGATGGACGTATAGTTAAACACCAGATTTATCTTTTATGGGTTCTGTTTTATCATGTCGGATGTATGGAACCCTAAAAATTGTAATTAACTGGCCTTAATTTTTTCTATATATTGTTCCTTTATAAAAGGTTCATCACTAGTTTTGTTTCTTTCTTAAGTCGCCGTTTACCGTCTTGGCTCAGTTGTTAGTAACATTAATTTAGTTTCTCAATTCGAACCTCAGTCTAAAAAATATTTAAACTAGAATATTTGTGTCGGATCATACTCAATCAGTGTTTGTGTTGTCGTTGCTTTAGTACCCATAATACATGGAATAATTAAAATATTGAGGTCATCGATTTGGACTTTAATATAAGCGGTCAATACCCTAATAAATTCAATACGACGGTACTCAATCTTAACCTCAAGCTGTAATTACAGTAATTTTGTCTGCTTCTTATAGAATCAATAATGTGGTCATTTTGATAACATTTCATGACCTTTTATGACATTTCATGACCGTTCATAGCATTTAATGACCTTTCCTTACAATTCACGACGTTTCACAGCCTTTAATGACTTTCATGATCTTTTATGACATTTCACGACATCAAATGAAATATCTTGACATGTTATGGTTTTTATGACATTTCATGACCGTTCATTACATTTAATAACCTTTCTTGACATTTTACAAATTTTGACATTGCACGACCTTTTATTACATAAAATTAAATTTCATAACATTTCAGTCATGAGACTATTATGACATAAAACGTAGTTATAGTTTAACTTTTTTATGTTTAAAAAATAAAGTTAAGTATGTTAATTAAATGTTTTTTTTTTTATTTCATTTTATAATTCCCAGACAATCAATAATAAAATAATATAGTAATATTAGTAATCAACCTTGTGGGTAATGGGAATGGGTATAGCGCCGTGCCGTGGACTCATCATGAAAAAAAAACGATGTTTGCACCTAACCCACACGACTACGCTAGTATTTATGTACTATTTGATAGGTCTCTGTTTAAAGCCTCATTTCTTCAAATTAAATGAAGCCACAAAAATTGGATAAAAATCCATAGATTCAGTAATGTCGTGTTGCACTGTAACATATAATTTCTAATTTTATCGAAATATTTATGAGTAACAGTGTAATAATCGTGTAAACGTGTTGCAGTCCTAGCGCAACGACATCTGTTGATGAAAAGTTGGAAGAACCCAATAGACTTTATCACTAGATAGATTCCACGTCATATTTAAATGTAAGTCTCTCTTCTAAGTCCATAGATAATAAGCCTCATTTTTTCAAATTAAACATAGCCATATTCTTCACGATATCGTTAATCTGCAACGATTACCCAATCGCTATTGAATTCAAATATCGATTAGATTAGATAACCGTTACCCAATAATTTCAATTATTATATTTTTTCTATTTTTTCAATGATCAATACAAGGCTAATTTTAAGTTAATTTTTTTTTTTTTAATTTAGTGAGGGCCGAATCTGCTTACGGACATCTGCGCGCTCGACCTACTGCGCAGATAGTGCCAGGTTGGGATTTCTTTTCTACACAGAAGGTGTAGCCCGACCGGCTAAACGACATCCTCAACCTATACTCCGCTGAGTGTTATAGGATTTGAACTGAACGACGACCGGACGCATTGAGGATGCTTCGGTGCGTTGGTGCCATTGACGGGCGGTGCATAAAGGGTGCCGCCACGTACGGTGTGAGAGAGTTATTATAATTTTTTTTTTTACCCTTGCGACGGGAAGGCGGATAAAACTGCTGAGCTGAGGGAGTTGCACCCACTAAACAACCGCCTGAAGCAGAATAGGGACGCGACACGCGTGTCGTTAGCCCGAAAGCTCCTACTACTTCATCGAAGCGGCCAGACGGCACACTAGGGTGTCGCCGGCGCGAAAGTTATTATAATATAATCGAAATATTTATGAGTAATCGTGTAACAATCGTGTAAACGTGTTGCAATCCTAGCGCAACGACATCTGTTGATGAAAAGTCACAAGTTTCTATAACACACAATAGACTTTTTCTTTTTGTTAAGATAGACTTTACCACTAGATTCCGCGTTAGATACTTGTAAAATGCGGTAACAAATACTATGCCAAATACAACCCGAGCCAGTCTTGTCTTGTTGCAACCAATAGACGCAATAGATATACAAGTGTTTTATTAAATGGTCATAATCCGAGATAAAATGCCAGTTCGCTTAGTAACATTGCATAAAAATAATACTGTAATAAAATGTGAAAGACACTGGGATTACATTTTTTTCAATCATTTATTGACATAAGAATTATAACTAATATATTGTTACAAAAAGGCGCCATAGAAACCTCATAAGGTTTTAGCTTGAAGCCTGAGCCGCTATATATAACTTAATTTTAATAGTATGTAGGTGCAGTAAGAAATAATATATTCTATAAACTGTGGTACAGGTATCAAATAACATTAGACTTCAGACAAATGCTTCTTCAGCAGGGTTTTAATTTGATTTGGCTTTAGGGAAGCAAAATCACCCACTAGGGTTTTCGGTGGTTAGTTAAGAGTGTCTGGCAACATGAAATCTAATGTTCTTTTACCATATGTGTTATTATATATTGGCGTATCAAATGTAGGTAAGTAATCAAGCGTCCTAAGTTTACATGGTCTGTTTTTCTGTGCTAACTCATCTATTTTATTTCTATTTTCTGTTATACGTAGGCCATGCTGAAACTTTCTGGATTCTTATAAATGAGACATGATATTGTTACGTGTTAGAGTTCGAAGGATTTAGAGAGAAAGACCTGCTGACTCTTTTGAAGACTTTATTCACTAACACTAGGTCTAACACAAAGCACTAGGTCCAAACACTAAGCACTCACGATGTCCTAGGTCGTAGCCAAGTCGTAGGTTTCACTAGTTTTGCTTCGAAGTCGCCTCGAAAGTAGCCCAAAATCTGAACGGGAACTCGCTCGCCTTCTTGCGGCTATTTATATGGGTCGTAACGAGCCTCGAGAGCATTTTAGAACTCACTCCACTCGCGCGAACGCAATCGACTGGGTTGTATGATTTTAGAAAGTCTCACGCAGGTTCTAGTTTGTCGAGACTATTCCTTTCCTCTAACGCCATCTAGTATTGAGTAGGGGTTTCGTGTTGTCTTTGTTCTACAAAGTGGTTTTACTGGTTGACGCTAGATGGCGGTCGTTACTCTGTGTGTTCGTAACAATATTTTACTTATGATAAAGTTATTGTCCTTCAAAGTATATACCGCTATAATTAACACATTTGTACATTCGGTGGAACCATTGTAAAAATCAGTTGGTCCAATCTTCTTTAGGGGCCTCTTCAATAGCTTTATGGAAAGCACTCGCCGCCGATTCAGTGCTCGTAACGTAAAAGGTAAGCCTCTAAGTTTATCTTCAATTTCCGGGAACAAAAAGAAGTTTCATTGTGCGAGATCTGGACTGTATGGCGGACGCGTCATCAGTTTTACATTTGAACCATTCAAATACGCTTCTGTTACCTTAGCGGTATGTGTGGACGCTTTTCCCGAGCTTTTTCTTAGACTCTAGGCAAGCAAGTTGACATTCCAATCTGCAGTTACTGTTCATTGGTCTTCAAATGACACTGCTGTGTACCATTCTGATTTGCCGAAAAAAGAAGTAACCATTTACTTGCCATCGGTTCGACTATTTTTAAACTTTCGTTGGCAAATAACGTAACGTATAGATGACAAGTATGACAACAACGTCTAGGCCCCAAACTAAGCATTAGCTTGTGTTTTGGGTACCAAGCGAAGACACCACATATAACAACCAAGACCCGGTACCAGTATCGATATTCATCATATAAATACTGACCCGACCTGGGATTCGAACCCGGGACCTCTAGCTTCGTAGGCAGGGTCGCTACCCACTAGGCTAAGCGGTCGACAAATCTTCAAAAGAATAGACCCATTCTGCCGATTGACTTTTTCTTACTGGTTCAAAGCAGTACACCCAGGTTTCATCACCTGTCACGATATTATAGACAGCCAATGATCGCCTTCCAATAAACTTTGCTATCATTTTGCGACACCTTTCTACACGCAGTCGTTTCCTTCCGTCGAATCATGCGGTATTCATTGAGTGTAAAGCTTCCGTGCCTTCAGATGCATATGTAAAATCTTTTGCACTCGACTGATTCCAATGCCTGCCTAATACAGTACGAATTTACTGACGTGTAATTTTTTTATCAGTTTCAATTAATTGACGTATGGTATCAATATTAAATTTGATAACCGCAGTCGCTGGTCAACCTTCACGTGCGTTGTCATAGAGATAATTACGTATACGTCTATAATCACTGAATCAGGTATATCCAGAGCTACGAGATGGAGCTTTATTACCAAATGCCGATTGAAGTCTCTAGCAACTGTCTAAACTGACTTAAGCCGCAGCGAAAATCATAAAAAATCATAGCGCGAAAATTTTCTCTAGTTAAGTACATTGTAATTCCAACACATAATTTTCAAACCGACGCCACAATCAAGAAACAAATGACTATCTCGCAATTTAAAAAGTAACGTGTTCCCAGAAAGTTCCATTTTCAAATTTCATAAATGGCTTTCTATTTTTTTTTTAATTGTAAGTGGCCAGTTCTAGAAACATTTAGTATGCCCTACGTAATTTACAATTTGATTATGTCATAAATACTTAAGGTTCTAGTATAAGAGAACAGCTTAGAGTAGTCGTTTCCATACTTAGATTTTACATTTGTGGGAACAAAAGTCTTCAACAGTCTTATATTTATAGTATTATATAAATTTTATCTAGGTATGTTTTGTAAGCTGCTTTTATGGAGCTTTACATTTTATTACATACAATTGTGACAAAATTGCCCGAAGTGTCACAGACATGTTCAATGTGAGGGCCAGCTAAATCGGTTGTCTATTATGAGTCCTTGGTAGGTGTGATTGTTTACTACCTCGAGTGGCTCACACTGGCCCTTCACACGACTGTAAATACAATCGTGGTCATGTGCTAGCGTCATCAGCCCATTTTTACCCCACTGCAGGGGCTTAGGCCTCCCCCAGGGTGAAGAGGGGGGCTTGGAGCTTAAGTCCACCACGCTGCTCCACAGCGGGTTGGGAACTGTAACGCCCGCCATCTATTGACAGCGTCCGGGACCGACTGCTTAACGTGCCCTCCGAAGCACGGTGTCAGTGATATTGTGTACTTAAGTCAGAAAAATTCATTGGTACACGCCCGGATTCGAACCATGGCCCTATGGGGCCTTATAAATTTGAGACAGGTTCGTTGCGCTCTGGGCTATCACGACACATGTGCTAGCACAGAAGGTGTACCTGGTGTGGGCTTGTGGGAAGAACGAATGTGCAGCATTTTGATCTTCGGCGCGTTTAAAACAAGCCCAACGTCATGTGATCAAAGAAAGTGTCAAAGTAGCACTGCATATTTCCTTGTGCTTATGTAATATTCGTATCGGCGGACACCAAGCACGTATCATCGGCAAATTGATACACAACACCCTCAGGACACAGATTATCCATTTCATTGACAAATATTAGATATCCCAAAGGACCGGCGACAGACCCTTGTGCAGTGCCTTGTGTCATTTTATGATTTTTATGAAAGTTCTTAAACCACTCTAATGTCGGTCCCCGGATCCCACTGTTACTTCATCTATATAAAAGTCTGCCATACTCCAACATATCAAACGTTTTGGTAAAATCCACAAGTACTACAATAACATGTTTTTTGGAGTCCCATGCGAACCTTTCTTATGTAGTGGCTTAATCATACCTACTAGTATCTTTAGGCTGTCAAGATAGGTAGAAGTTTAAGTAGAATTTAGATAGGTAGAAAATGAGATGCATTTTAACTGGTGTTATATACTGATTTATGTAGGTACCTTATATCACAAGCTCTCATATTGTCAATTTCTAGATTTTTATTGGAATTTATCTCACAAATTATAAAGTGAATTGCCTTATTAGGTACTTGCTTTATTTCTAGGCAGAAAAATTAAGTGTGAACGGGATAGTCACGGCGATGCTTAATTTTCGGTAAACGAGTTATATACATGATAACAATAAATAATACAATTACAGTTTTGATTTCTACAATGAGATTTCTTTAATAATTACCATGTCAATCATCAACCATGAATTTTATGATATTTTATCTTCAAATATCTATAAAACCCCACATTATATATTGTTATTATAATTAGATTATTTCTTTATAAGAACCAGATATTTTATACGCATCAGTTGGTCCATCGCCCTCACTTACCTTTGAACCCATCATTGAACCATTTTGATAAGGCAAAAGTAGCTTATAAGGTGGCTCTCATTCTTTGACGAATTGGTTTTAATTATGTGCCTCAAAACATGCAAATAAAATCGTTCCTATCTAATTTTCTAGATATATTAATTTAATATTTTGAATCATAGATAACAGGGTAACGCTAATAAATACCCCACTGCAGGGGCTTAGGCCTCCCCTTGAGATGAAGGGGTTTGGAGCATAATCCACCACGCTGCTCCAGTGCGGGTTGGTGAATTGTAACGACTGCCATCTATTGACGGCAACCGGGACCGACATCTTAACATACTCTCCTAGACACGGAGTCAGTGATAATTATGTAGGTACCTACATGAGTTAGAAAAAACTAAAAAAATTAACTATGAACTTCGATTCGGTTTATCAACTGCAGGTTGAAGCGCTGGCATAGAACCGTAATTGCTCGAGCCCGACGCGCACTTGACCGGTTTTTTATTTTTTATATAACACTCCAAGTTCAGGCCACCAATATAAGGCTCAAGTGTTACAGTTTGAACGTCGGCGCAGTAATTTTTTTCCCCACTCGTAATAATCGCATTAAGGGAGGAAAAATTTAAGCGAACTCCCGTCCCGAAAGTTTTCGCATTCTCTTTTTTACATTAGGGACAAAAAAGGCGCTACTTAGAAGGGTGGCCCAAGTTTTAAAACTCGACAGTATAAACATGCTGTGTACGCCGCCCAGGCCGCTTAGCGCGAATTTAAAAAACTGATGGCGCGCTCCTTTGGGAGATACTGTCAGTTGTAGACTCGCTTGTTTAGTTTGGATATTTACCTAGAAAAGCAGTTCCTAGAACAATCAAATTCAAACTAACTAAAATATTTGAAGTATTTCGTTATTTCATTGTCATGGCTATCCTTTTGTAAATGTACCATTTCTTTTCATGTTTTAGTTTTTAGGTTTTGAACAGTTTGAGAATTTTTATAGTTCCTAAATAAATTATTTATTTATTTATTTATTTATTTATTTATATATCTATACAATATTGATAACTTCTACCTAAACACACGTGTCGCATTGGTATGGGGACTACGGCCGCCCGGCCGGCTGGCCGTTTAAATTGTCGTGCGGTAGTTTTATTTCGCTATAATTCCTAAGATATTAATTTAAATTGTATGGTGTAAAGGGCAATCATAATCTGCATGAAATGCTGAAGGTAAATAACGTATTTAATATGATTATGATTAATACTGTATCCGTATAAATTGTTTTCCAATTAAATAATCATATGATACCATTTTTTTAAACATAAAAATAGGTATAGTAAGCTATTTATAAAAGATTGACATATGCCATCGCGGACTTTTCTGTAGTCCTATAAAAGAGAAACAATTCCTCCATACATTATTTTATTATATCTCAAAGGGATTAGGCAGCGTTTTTGCCGAAAGCTCCCAGCCAGTTTGATTTTTTTCCGATTTCTTCAACAATAATCGTCATATTTCCACTAATTTGCACAAAACATTGACAAATTATACAGATAAACCTTCCTCTTGAATCACTCCGTCCATTGGTGTCACCCATATGCCAATCCGTTCGCGTTGAGTTTAGCGCGTTCAGACAGACAGACAGACAAACAGACAGACAGACGCGGCGGAGAACTTTATTTTATAATATGTAGTGATTATAATCTACGTGTAGGTCCCAACAATTTTCATGATTCATATATTCTTTTAAATCATAATATGCTTTACTTAACGGCTTAATTTAGTTGTATGAAAAAATGAGGCAACTTTGGCGAGTACTATTGCCCACTGCATTTTTAAGTTTATGGTATTCGATAATAACGTTTCTAACACGCTTTTAGGATTCGTGGCTAAGAATAGTAAGACTCGGGAACACGATCACTAATTTATTATAGAATTACAACGTGAAAATATGAAACAAAATGGCTACAGGGAATCGCGTTGATAAGAGCGCACCGAGAGCTTGGAGTCTTCGTATCGTTCTCTGGTTCGTCTCCTCGAGGCAGGGCTTCATCGAAGGAATCAATTTCCACAGTCTCCACAGTTTATTGGTGGCCAGCCGCTGACAGTATTTATGTTGAGTCATGTTGACTGCCAGTACAGCTTCTGGTGCTGCCGTTGTGAGTAGAGAGTGTGGCCAGGTCGCCACACGCTTTTATTAGGTCGACCTGTACGTAATTGAATATTAGGAAGCGAATTTAACCCACTTCCAATTGTTTTATCGTCATGAAAATTGGCAGTTGTATGTAATTCTGATGATAATAATAATATGGTACTGTCGACCTGATTTCATGATGGAGCCGAAAGATAGGAACTAGAACTCCATGATGGCACATCGTATCATAGCCTTGTTTGGGCTTGTTGGAAGGGTCTTGCAGTGAACGTTAACCATGATTAAGTTTCAAGGTCTGATGATGGAGCCGGAAGGTAGGAACTGAAACTTCGCAACGGCACATCGTATCATAGCCTGCTGGACCAGAGTTTTTACCTGCTGTTTTCCTTATTAATTGTGCAGAAACCATATCCTTGCCATTATGTTTACTATTCCGTAGGTCGTTAAAGGATTGCTCTGTACCTGATATTTGGAAACGTGTTTATATTACGCCTGTGCATAAAAAAGGCCTACGAACGGAAATCACGAATTATAGATCAATTTCTAAGCTATGTATTATTTCTAAGGTTTTTTAAAAATTGGTTTACGACCAAAGTGTACCCTTTACTTAAGCAGTCCTTTAGCCCGTCGCAACACGGCTTTAACAAAAATAAATCCACCGTGTCTAATTTAGTCTTAATACTTATCTTACTAAAGCAATGAATGACGGCCTATAAGTTGATATTGTGTAGGTACACAGACTACAGCAAGGCCTTCGATCGAATTGACCACAATCTCCTAATATACAAGCTCCACCTTGTTGGTATCTGTGGTGACTTGCTGCGATGGTTTTCATCTTATATCGATAATCGCTCTCAGGTTGTTGTCGTTAATAAATACATCTCCAGCTGACCCTGGGTATCCATCCCCAGTATTCCTCAGTGGTTTGGGATTGGGATTCGCTTAGAAAGAAAGAGAAGGCAAAAGTATTGTCTGATGAAAATTAAACGTCTGTGCGACTTCGCGTGTATTCAACTTCAATCAGCCTTTCGCATTCACATCGGTTGTGTGTAGGTTAGGCTTAGGTATAGTATTCATTTTTCAATTTAATCGAAGCCACAAAATTTTATTGATTAAGTATATAACTCCAAATTTGTCTTGAGTACCAACACGATAGTTCTTCGATTGATGGTTTCGAAAATATAAGCATTTAAAAATGTGGTCACGTGGTCACATAGATCTCATCAAAACATCAAGTTTGAGTACCAACACGATAGTTCTGCGATTGATGGTTTCGAAAATATAAGCATTTAAAAATGTGGTCACGTGGTCACATAGATCTCATCAAAACATCAAGTTTGAGTACCAACACGATAGTTCTGCGATTGATGGTTTCGAAAATATAAGCATTTAAAAATGTGGTCACGTGGTCACATATCGCGTCTGCATTCAAACATAGACACGTCGAAAATTCGAATAATTTTGGAATAAGGAAGAATTACGCCTTGGGAGATAGGGGTCAAAATATATTCTGTATTTGGAGGAAACATGACTAATGAAAGCATCGTGAGTTTTAGTGCAGCCAGCCAGCGCTATCCTAATTTAATGGTTTATGACGGACACTTTTTCAGTTTGACCCTCATATAAGACGGTCACCTACCCTCCATAGCCCAATGTCATCAAAACATCAAGTTTGAGTACCAACACGATAGTTCTGCGATTGATGGTTTCGAAAATATAAGCATTTAAAAATGTGGTCACGTGGTCACATAGATCTCATCAAAACATCAAGTTTGAGTACCAACACGTTAGTTCTACGATTGATGGTTTCGAAAATATATAATAATAATAATAATACATGGGACTTCCCACACAGCGTCATCTAGTCCCAAAGTAAGCAAGTATTATGCTTGTGTTATGGGTTACTAGACAACTGATATATATATACGTAAATATAATTTATAATATATACATATATAAATATATTTTTTTCGAAGACACCACACACATATAACAACCAAGACCCGGTACCAGTATCAATATTCATCATATTAATACTGACCCGACCTGGGATTCGAACCCGGGACCTCCAGCTTCGTAGGCAGGGTCGCTACCCACTAGGCTAAGCGGTCGTCAAATTATATGCATTTAAAAATGTGGTCACGTGGTCACATAGATCTCATCAAAACAAAAGTTTGAGGACCAACACGATAGTTTTGCGATTGATGGTTTCGAAAATATATGCATTTAAAAATGTGGTCACGTGGTCTCATAGATCTCATCAAAACATCAAGTTTGAGTACCAACACGATAGGTCTGCGATTGATGGTTTCGAAAATATAAGCTTTTAAAAATTTGGTCTCGTGGTCACTTAAATCTCGGATTATGGACAATATATTTCTGTGACTCGTAGGTTCGGAGATAGGTATTCTGTCTAAAGACACCCGACTTTCCCATGGTCACTCATTTTCGATGAAGCTTTTCCCCCCTGTTTGGGATAAGTGATAATTGTGAGTAATCTGACCTGATGGTCCAAGAGCCGTAAGTTTTGTATCCAAATTTGGAGTATGACCGCCCGCTGTAGAAGTATCTGCTGTCTTGTCGTAATTCCCACCGCTTTAAATAATAATAATAATACATGGGACAACCCACACAGCGTCACCCAGTCCCAAAGTAAGCAAGTATTGTGCTTGCGTTATGGGTTACTAGACAACTGATATATATACTTAAATAGGTACTTTTTTTTAATAATATATACATAGATAAATATTATATACCCAGACCCGGAACGAAATAAACATGTTCATGCACACAAATATTTGTCCCGGGCGGGAATCGAACTCGCGACCGTTGGCTCCGCAGTTAGGATCTCTAACCACTCGGCCATTCGGTCGTCGTCCATCAAATGTTTCTTTATACATATCCCGCACCTCAGATGTTCCGCTATTATATTGTCTTTATGAATGTAGGTACACCCCGCTTATGTTAATTATACGAACACGAAATTCTTTGGGCTTGTTCCCGCTGCGGTGTCATGGCGTCAGACTTTTCCGTTGATCGCTAGACAGTGCGTCCGAGCCAAAATCTCAACTTCTCGCTGTTTGAATGAAGAAAATCGTCCGTTCGTCTATGATTTTTTGGGACATTCAATAAATAGAGGAACCGCGCGAACTCCCCCCTTTTAACTAACTTGCTCTTCAAAAACGATCATTCAGACCGCTTTCTAAAAAAATTACAGTTTAAAAAACCTAAAAAAAATTTGCGCTTTAATAGCAAATTGAACTATAAAGAAGAAAATAACTTGGTATAATAATAAAGTGTTTAATGAGAAAATTAGTGTGAAAAAGCGTGGGGTGCTCGATAGTTTATAAAGTTCCATTGCACTCCACGATTTTTCGCAATAACATTACTTACTTTTCTTATTATCCAGTATATTTATTATTGTTTATTCTTATACTAAAAGTTATTTTGTTCTTTATAGTTCGATTTGCTATTAAAGTGTAATTTTTAAAATTTTTTAAACTATAATTTATTTCTTTCATTTTTAGTCTTAATATTTTTTAAACTACATTCCATCAAAATTTACAAACGTAAAGGTGGAACTCACGATTACCTATAAAACGATGAAATGATACAAACCGATACAAAGTTTCATGTCGGTGCTAACCTAACCACTGAGGAGTTCCCTCGTAAACAAACTATCCTGCATCATCAGTTCATGGTGAAAATCATGGATATAAAGTTTTGTTTTCATGCTATTAACCGTTGAGGAGTATCCTCATGAGGAAACAATCCTGCCTGCAGCATCAGGTTATGATCATTCTAGTATATTGTCATCAAATTTACATATATTCCGAATTTCAGCCCAAAATCTTCAGTGGAAGTGGGTGACAATCGTGTTTAAAGATTCCATTACATACAAACATACAGGTGGAAATTATAAAAGCGATTAAAATTAAAATAAGCAGCGATTCTGCTCTGTTTATACTTTAGTTTTGTTTTTTTTTTTTTATTTAATATTATTTTCATCCTAAATTTACCTACCTACTTCGCTGTTGCCTCATTTGGAAATTTCTAAATTAGATGTTACCATTGACAATGCTTTGAAATTCCAAATTGTGGTCATTTATAACATAACTTTCAGCGAGCAAGCCTCTTCCAATGAGGTACGGCGGCTTGGGAACCCATAAAATTTTTAGTATATCTTTACCGGCTTTCCTATCTTCGATCCATAGTAGGTACTTCTGATCTCGCAGGTAAAATTTTTGAAGCCTTTGTGGCAATAAACTGCAAGATAGCGTATTTGGATGAAGCTAGGAATACCTGGCTAGCTGGATCGAGTCTAAATTTACCGCCCACGCCTAAAATTCAAAGGGCCACACTTAACGACATACTGAGAAGTGCTCTCGTATCATTCGAGACGATGCAAAACGGCCTGATGGTAGGTATGTCATTAATACCCTGGGTATCGGTATGTCAATAATCCCTCTAGTCCCTAGGTAACAAAACGTACGTGGGTCAGTTGAAAAGTTCTTAGCCTAACATACATAATGAAACCACACGATTTTGAGTTTATTTTTATTTTTCAACATACTCTCCTCCGAGCTCAAAACATTTTTTCCATCGACCCGGTAAGGCTTCGATACCCGTTTTAAAAAAATCTTCGTCTAACTCCTCAAAATAAGCGTCCACGGCGGCTATGACCTCTTCATTTGTAAAAAAATTTCTACCACCTAAAAATTTTTTCTGCTTTGGGAACAGATAAAAGTCGGACGGTGCTAAATCCGGTGAATATGGGGGATGAGGTAACAATTCGAAGCCACATTGATGGATTTCTGCCATGGATTGCACAGAGGTGTGAACGCGCGCATTGTCCTGATGAAAGAAGACTTTTCTTCTCAATAAACCTGGACGTTTTTCTTTGATTTCTTCTCTCAAACGACGCAACAGGTTGCAATAGTAATCGGAGTTTATTGTTTCACCCTTTTTTAAATAATTCACGAGAATTATACCCTTTGCATCCCAAAAAACGGATGCCATGACTTTGCCCGCCGATAAAACCACCTTTGCCTTCTTTGGGGTGGGCGATCCTGCTTTTCCATTGTTTCGACTGCTCTTTTGTCTCGGGTGTACTGTGGCGAACCCAGGTTTCATCCATGGTTATAACTCTTTCAACAAATTCTATTGGGTCAGCTTCATATAACTCTAAACAGTCGCGAGAAGTTGTGAGTCGGTAGCGTTTATGTTCCACTGAAAGCAGTCGCGGTACCCACCGCGCAGACACCTTAGAGAATCCAAGTTCAGTAGTAATTATATGATGTGTTCGCTCAGATGAGATGCCTACAGTCTTAGCTATCTCTTCGACAGTCAATCTTCGATCAGATAACATTAAATCACAGATTTTTTCTTTGTTTTGATCAGTGGAAGCAGTCGAAGGCCGGCCACTACGGGGCTCATCTTGAATGATCTCACGACCACGTTTAAACTCTACCACCCAGTTTTTAACAGTCGCATACGAAGAAGCGGACTCAGCCAAAGTAGCAAACATGTCTTCATGTATAACTTTTGGAGTTAAACCTTTCAAATTCAGGTATTTTATCACTGCACGATGTTCAATTTTATCCATTTTCAAAAATAGCTCTGACTTGACTTACGGTATCACGTGTAAACAAACAATGAGTTACTGTGAATGAATTAAACTGTGCATACTTGTTGCTAAATAATGTAACTACAAAATGAGGGTAGTTATAAAAAAAACCAATGACTTAACCATGTTAGGCTAAGAACTTTTCAAATGAGCTACGTAATAAGTTGTATCTTGGTTTATATTTTGGGTCACGACTAATAAATTACAAAAAGTTTCATCCATTGACAGCTTTTGATTCACCGTGTTCATTTAAATAATCAGATAAAAATTAAAAAATTGTGTGTTTTGAGTTTGTATTGTCTAGGTACGCCTATAACAAAATATTGTCTTGGAAAAATATCTTATGAACAAGATCGACTTTACTACGATTTTATTAATGTACCTATAGATATGTATGTAAAAATAAAAAACAAAACTTGTATTAATTTTATTTATAAGTAAAATACAACTTATCTTAAATAAGAACTATTCGATAATTTATGAAAAGCATGTAAACATAGTATATTATTATGCGATAACAGAGGCAACAAAATATGATTTACAGTAGGTAGGTAGGTACAGGAAGGAAATAAGTAATTTATACAAAATGGCAAAAAGTTACCGCGTTCAAGTTTCTCAGGCAACACCAGTCATTGCGTCATAGATAACATTATCGCAAAAATGGGTGTGCCTTATATGCGTTTTCAACTTTATACAGTAAATCTTCGGACTTCGTACATTTTGATATATATGATTACTTTTCTACAATTTTTTTAATAATATTTCAATAACTTGATTGTTTAATCGTTTAATCTATAATTATAATAACAAACGCAGTACAATTACATACGCGACTTATAATTATAAAAATTCCTTTTAATTTTTATCACTTTATTAACGTTTACTCTTGATCCTTCACATCGTCCTCGATGCAGAAATCTGAATCCATCACCACCTGAAATGAATAAATAAATAAATAAAAATTTAAGTATTTTCAAGTAGGACACTTTGCTATCACTTTTGAACGTCATAAAGCTAGGTCTAAACAGATTCGTACGCGACCACTCTTAAGAGCACTGCAAGAAACTTAGTTTTTTATTTTTTGAAGTGAAAACTTCTTTAGCCGCGTTGGGCACTTTTTGTAGGGGTCGATCTTATGGGTTCGCGTCACGACATGCTCATAATAACGCCATCTAGTGTTTAAGAGATGTTGTGTTATATAGATGTGGATATATCCAGAGACAGTTATCAAACATCGCTTAGCCTAGTGGGTAGCGACCCTGCCTACGAAGCTGGAGGTCCCGGGTCCGAATCCCAGGTCGGGTCAGTATTTATATGATGAATATTTATACTGGCACCGGGTCTTGGTTGTTATATGTATGTGGTGTCTTCGCTTGGTGCCTAAAACACAAGCTAATGCTTAATTTGGGGCCTACTCGTTATCATGTAGACGTTACCATCCTAAGCTTAATATAGCTTTCTTTGTGGAAAAAAGAATAAAAAAATATAGAGAATTCCGGAAAATGGTCCTTGAAAATTTGAAAACTATAAGACTGTGCTTTTTTGATTTTGTGCCTTTTTGGTTCGACATATAACTGCGAGGCTTCATATTCAAAAATAAAATACGCAAAAAATATATAAAAATATCGGAACCATCTCTCTGACTTCCACCTGGAAAATATATCGCTTGTTTAAAAAGAAAGGTTAATACTTATTAGTGAAAATCAGACAACATCAAAATTCACACTAAATTGTCATCTGTTACCAAAACCAATAGCGCGTATTTCCTCGCTCCCTCCCCCGCACCCCGCGCTGACTATGTACGACTAGATGTATAAGGTAGCAGCTAAACAATTAAGTGTTGTTGTCTCTCATTTATATAATTAATTAAACAAACTACATAGGGTTAAAAAGCAAAATAATAATGATGTAAAGAGTACTTATGCTAAAGCAATTTGACTATGAGTATATCGAAGGAATGGTAAATAGTTTTTATATGTAACATGACTTGTACACACATACTTTTCAACAATTCCAAGAAACATTTTTTTTACACATTCATGCACTGTACACACCCTCTACACGCAAATAAATATATACAACCTACATATTGTTACGAACGGACAGAGTAATGACCGCCATCTAGCGTCAACCAGTAAAACCACTTTGTAGAAGGGTTTTACAACAAGGACAACATGAAACCCCCTACTCAATACTAGATGGCGTTAGAGGAAAGAATCGCTGGGCTTTCTGGAATTATCTAATCCAGTCGATTGCGTTCGAGCGAGTGGAGTAATTTCTAGAAAGTTCTCGAGACTCGTTCCGACCCATATAAATACCCGCAGGAAGGCGAGCGAGTTCAGTTCAATTTTGGGCTACATTTACTGGGCGACTTCGAAGCGAAACTAGTGATACAAGTGAAATCTACGACTTGGCTGCGATCTAGAAACATCGTTAGTGCTTAGTGTTTGGACTTAGTGCTTTGTGTTGGACCTAGTGTTAGTGAATAAATTCTTCAAAAGAGTCAGCAGGTCTTTCTCTCCAAATTATTCGAACCTTAACACGTAACAATATCAATCGTACACACAGGCACGTACACTCATTTGTGGTATCACAACGATCGTGTTTAACTTACTTATTTTTAGATTTAATATTGTATTTCGTTTTACTTTTTAAATTCATTTCGTTAAATAAGTATACGAAAACTGTTTGTTGTGTATAAAAAATTTGTTGTATCTAGATGGGAGAAACTATTGACACCCCACACACAGTGAAAAATAGTTCGGGAGCCTATGGGCTCAGTACTTACTTTGTACCACAAATACAAATGCAAATAAATTATTATTGTAGGCATTAGCTAATAAGCCTCATTTTCAAAGTAATCATCATCATCAGCCCATTTTACCCCACTGTAGGGGCTTAAGCCTCCCCCAGGGTGAGGAGGGGAGCTTGGAACTTAAATCCACCACGCTGCTCCACTGCGGGTTGGGGACTGTAACGACCGCCATCTATTGACAGCGTCCGGGACCGACTGCTTAACGTGCCCTCCGAAGCACGGAGTCAGTGATAGTTATGTACTTAAGTCAGAAAAACTCATTGGTACACGCCCGGATTCGAACCATGGCCTATGGCCTTTTGAGTTTGAAATGTTTGAATTTAAGTGAATGAATTTGAGACAGGTTCGTTGCGCTCTGGGCTTTCACGACACTTCGTTTCAAAGTAAACGAAGCCACAAATATTCATTTGTTGCATTCATTTTATTTTGGTTTTTCACAACCTATATTTTGATCGAAATATTTATGAGTAATTGTGTAACAAAAGATGTTGCAATCCTACTGCAACGACATCTGTTAATGAAAAGTCACAAGTTGCAATCTTACCGCAACGACATCTGTCAAATTTACAAACTTAGCAGGTGGAACTCACAATTATTTATAAAACGATGAACTCACATACAAAGTTTCATATCCGTGCTACTAACCGCTGAGGTGTTCCCTCGTGATTCAACTATCCTAAGTGCATCATGACATCATGGTGAAAATCATGGTTAACTATTAGAATCCAACTTGAATACAAAGTTTTGTATCCACGCTACTAACCGTTGAGGAGTGCCCTTATTAAGAGACAATCTTGACTTCAGCATTAATTCATGGAGAAAATCATGGTTCACTATCAAAATTCAACGTATATACAAAGTTTCGTGTTTGTGCTACTAACCGTTGAAGAGTGTCCTCATGAGGAGATAACCCTGGTTACAGCATCAGGTTATGTTTAGCATTTTAGTGTATTATCATCGAAGAATTTACCCTCACAGGACAGGCGACGCCTAGTGAGAGGGTATGTGATTTAAGTTTTAGTGTATAATCAAAATGGCAAATAAACATATTTCATTTCAAGTGACATGTCTTCCAAATTTCAGCCCGATAGCTTCACTGGAAGTGGGTGAAAATTGTATTCTAAGATTCCATTACATACAAACAAACATACAAGTGGAACTACAATAAGCGTGTTAAAAAGATGATAGATACAGCGTGTTTACATAGATATTACTTTATTAGTTGAGAATCGTATTTTCATACATACTGTATAGAACGGGAGAAAGTTAAGTCAACGAATGGTCGAAACCATAGACGTGTAGGACAGACTAAAGTAGGCAACACTTCTACAAGTCTCGGCCAGCAAAATTCTCCACAGATGGTATCAAAAACCTATTTTCGAAATATTTGGAGTTACGCATTCTGATATTTAGACCAACAATATTTCAACAAATATTGACTTAAATAAAAAAGTAATTTTGAAATCTCTAGATTTATTTTTAAATACTTTTCTATAAGCATCTAAAAATTATGTACATTCTTGATTTTTGTTTATAGGATCTAAAAAACGCCCTAATCTTCATATCATTCACCTGGGCCTATATTCGAGTTGATTTTATAAAACTTTTTTCAATTCCGGATGTCTCTCTAGATATAATCTACCCCAATCCCAACCTGGAGTGTTATTCTTGAATTGCGGTATACTTTTGTTTTCTTTATCAAGATACCTTTTGACTATGGATTTAAAATTTTTCATAGATATTGGTGTACCTAAGTCACTCAGTGACAAAAGATAGTCTCTGAACAATATTTCCTCTTCAACAGTTAAAGCTATCGGACGGCCGACTTTCTTAGAATGCATTGATTTCATTTTATAACACAACGTTGATTTTGGTATTTTGTAAATTTTTCCAGCTTTTCTTAAAGTTAGAGCACCATGTTTTACGTTTTCGATGGCTTCGTTAAGTATAGCTTCAGTATAATTCGTTTTCGTGCCATATTTTCTGACTCTTGGTGCAGACTTTTTAGATATCTTCAGCATTGTGGATGGCTGAAAAAAATAGAAAAAATATAATAAAAATCAAGCTTCTACTTTTAAAATGTTTCAAATGCAATATGTATGTACTAAAAATATATAAACAATGTTGTCCAACGACACATTGTTCTAGCTATTGCTGCGCAGAATTCTTATGTCTAGACAAAACTATAACTTGAAGGTATTCACTGAATACAAAAAGACATCCAAGTAGGACCTTCTCAAACTTCTATTTTTATTTGGCCGCACAAATCCATGAATTGATGACAGACAAAAATATTTTTACATTGTTAGTACACATTTTGTTTGAAACATTTTAAAATAAAATCTTGGTTTTTAAAAATATTTTTTCTATTAGTTTTCAGATTCTATCTGTTGTTTGAGCTGTATTAAAGGCAACTTTATGAAGTAATTTTCCCTCGAGACAAGAGATTGAAGTTCCGTCACAGTTTTTCGGCGCAATCTCGACGAGTAATCAAAGATGGCGCTGCAAATGCAGCAAAGTCGCGGCGTCAGCACCCCCAATCTAATATTATTTAATACAATTGTCGTTGATCTTGAACTCCACACGCGAGATGATTCAATATAGAAATGACAGTACTGTATGACGCACGAATCTTTACCGCTCTGAGGTGCGTGCCAATGACTCAATGCGCGGGTACAGGAGCGCGGGCAGCAAGGGATAGTAGTGGGAGGCGGACACCTCGCGCACGAGCGAGTAGCGCGAGCTATCCGACCTCTCTTTCACGTCCTCCGCGCTCCTATTTTATGCTACTGCGACACTTTCTGTAAATAACTTCGCAGCGGCAAAGATCCGTGCGTAATATTGTATATGTATATTAATTGACAATCGTAGTTTTATCACAATTTGTCATAAAACGGCCAATATTTATGTGTAACCTGACATGCACATCACCAGTTTTTAATGTCTTATAAAATGTGTGAAATTTGAACTTTAAAAATATGCAGTTCTTCGACAATATTGAATTTATTGCAAAAACTAAGGACATTTTAAGTTTCTATTTAGTCAATATGAGGAAAATATATGTTTCATAAAATCAAACCGATTTTTTATGTAAAATTATTTAAAAAAATGTCAATTATTAAACAATGAGGTAAGTAGTAGATATTAATTTACAATAAGTGGTTTGATAAAATTAACTAAAAAATTAAGCACTAAATAAAAAATAAATATTTTTTTAATAAAAAATAATTACCCATATTCTCTACGCATTTCTGCTATTTAATGGGAAGATAATACATGCCTTTGCGATGCACATAAATGAACAAAACACCAAATAAAGTATCTATTGGTTTTCTCATGTAAATGACAATAAATAACGTCAGATATTGCATAATGATGAATTGTCTAAATAAAACAGTGAATCGACCCCCCAGCACAACAGTCGGGCGCGGATTGGACATATTTTTAGTTAACAATTGTTTGACCGAAACCGCTGTACCGCGCTTTAGGTATGTTGCGCGGCGAGGAGGGAGGCACGTCTTGAGCGTTAATGGTGGACAACGATCGTACTCTGGTAATATTAACGCAGCGCTGTAGTAGCGTGTTTAATTAAATGACTTACTTACCTTAAACAGTGATAAACTGGTTTGATCACAGATCTTTTATTTCGAGAAAGAAGCTTTTATTTAGGGGTTAAATTATGATTAAATTTTTATCTTCTATACGGGCATTGTTTTGGGCATTCATATAGTCCCAATCAAACTTTATGGCGGATCGGAATACAACGCTTTAAGCATGCTTGCGCAGGTTCAGTCATTTGCCCCTCGCTCCACTGCGTCCCGCTACACCTAAAACTGGTTACTGCGACGCGACTTGTGCCTATGTTCACATCCGCCATAAAAGTTGATTGGAACTATACCTGGAGACACTTTTATCTAAAGTGAACGTACGTATTGGTGGATATAGATCACTCAATTAGAGGACACTACTTAGTTAATGACAAAATTTAAACTTTGATAACGGAAAATATAGTTAGTTCCTTTTAAATAAATGCTTTTTAACAACACGACACCGAATTTTCTGATGCAACACGTATTTTTTAATCAGTACTGAAAAGATTCATGTGAACAGATGCGAGCTGAGTTTTTGGAATCCACGCCCCAATATGTGTAAAACCAAAAATAGTTTCTTGGCAGGTATTTCTTCTAATATTATATTTAATATTAAATTTGTATTATATTATATTTGCAAACCGGTGGTATATTTTATTGAGATTGTCAATTAATATACGAAATACACTGAATGTGGAGAAAAAATTTGGAACTTTTACAGTGAGAAACACAAGTGTTAAAATTCGAACTAAATCTTATCCATATAACCCAAATAAAGTTTTATTGAATTATGTTTATTGGTATACTGACAGCTTGCATGTCAGCGACAGCTTGGCTGGTCTCCCGTTCTTCAGATGAGTCCGCTTCCTCCACCACCTGCATCTGCTCTTCGATTTCACCATCACCTAAACAAAATTCTTCTTTTAGTAGCCCTATAATTATAAAATATAACTCGTCAACATTTTTAAACAAAATTTTACCAGCCAGTCTTAAAGGTCTCGAGTTCGATTCCCGCCCAGGACAAATATTTGTGTGCATGAACATTTCTGTTCGTTCCTATCATATTGTTTAAAAAATATTTATGTTTTTAATAATTTAAAAAATCTATATGTATATCAGTTATCTAATATACCCATAATACAAGCTCGGCTTAGTTGGAGACTAGATGCCCTCTGTTGGACGTCCAAGATATTATTATTCATTTGAAACTGTGTAGTAGGATCAGGTAACATGTTTGTACAATATTTCAACCGCTGAATTTTCAGCAACTATATTTCATGTAGAACTCAAATAAATCAAATGTAAAAATCGCACAAACGTCTATACAACAATACGTATTCTCAGAAGAACATAAATATTATCTCATTTGTTATTGAAATGAAAAAAAAAAGTACTATTATTCAGCTTAACTGACTAAAATGTTGTTATAGCATTGTACACAGAGAGATCGGTTTAGCCAAGCATAGTGCGCAAAATCCTTCTCTATATATAAGGAATAGGGCACAATATCATATATCCAACCCAAAGATTTCCCAACCCCCTAGACGGTGTTAAAACGTGATATGAAGTACCTTCATTTCCGGGCATAATCTGTATAGTGCCGTCAACTATCTGTCCAGCTAGCACACTCGATAAACCAGACACGGTGATCTGTTGTCGAACCTGATGGAAAAAATTACAATATTTCAATAGTCTGTGTCAAGCAAGCTAAATAAGGCAACTCTGAAAGCATATTTATTATAAAGCATACTTCATTATTGAGTTCAATAATTATTTTTTAATTGAGACAAAATAATGATGAATATTTTTTTAAGTAGGTAATTATTAACCAAGTTATGTTTGAAATTTCCTACAAACAGAGAGGCCAACACTGTGATCTGACACATGTGAAACACACGTGACACTTTAAAAAAAAGCTATCAAAGCTTATAGTTTAATTTTTGAACTGATTTTGATATTGTTATTGTATAAAGTGTATTATTATATTTTCTAAAGAAATGTATTTACAATATATTGTAGAATAAAAAATACTATTAAATGACATTCCAATTGCTTGTAATGTACCATACCTTCTTAGCCTCAGCTTCCATCTGTTGCTGTATGTACAACTCCTTGTGGTGCACTTTGTTGTGGTACTTTAGGTGGTGAGCCTTTGTGAACTTCTTATTGCATGGGGCACAACTGTCAAAATTAATATTTATTTATTTATTGTTACAATGTAAACTTACAGCTATAAATAGTTTAAAAACTTAAAATTTAACAAAATTACATTCTGCAAAGCCAATGACAAGTTTACCTAAATTAAATTTTCTATAACATAATATAATTAATAGAAACTATAACAAACACAAAAATAAAAAAAATATGTTTAAGGGTCGATTTATGAGTGTATGTGTGCATGTGTGTTGAGTATTTGCGTGTGAAATTGTCCTGTTAATGTTTTATGTCAGTATGTTTTTAACTTCTTTCGATAATTTATATATTAGTCAATGGCATGAAAATGGGATTTTCAGCGCGCGCTTGTCAACGCGCGCTTCGAGTTACTTCGAAAGTCATACATGCGTACACATTCAAACGTGCGCTTTGAGACAATTATTTGTTCTTCATTATTGTTTATATTGTTATTTGTTCCGTTATTGATTGCACTTTTGTGTCAGGTGGAGTCTTTCGTATTTTATATTAAGTGCAAGGAAGTGCATAAGTGATGCGTACTATACCTCTCCTGGCTCTAAAGTACATCATGTTGTAGCGTATGTAGCTGGCCACTTAAGGTACTGGCCATACACATGTATTAAGGTTTTAGAATGCATTTTGAAATGTAAAACGTTTAATATAGAATGAATAGGATAAAGGACAGTCGGGGTTGAGAAATAGACGAAAACCTATGTACGCGAGTAGTGAGCCAAGTAATATCTAAATGTTGTAATTATTATTAATAATCGATGACAATAAAATGTGAAAGTCAGTGAAGTGATTTTATTATTTTACTCTCCCGATAGGGATCGATCCTACAATGTCATAAATGTATGGCCCCTAAGTGATGAAGTGTCACCAGCGTGACATAACATAGTGGGCTTCTCTTTTTAATTTAGATTAGTGACTTAAAATTATTTATAAAAATTTCTTTTTGTTGTTTTTTGTGTAAAAATTTAAAAATTGGTTTTAAAATAATATGGTAAATCGCTCTTTAATAGATTCTTAGTGGAACAACTACTGTATTGTATATAAGTTTCCGCCTGCGCCTCCGCTCGCGTGGACTATAAAATTATACCGGGCCCCTTTTTCCAGGATAAAAAGTAGCCTATTTCAATCTTCAGCTTATAAAATATATCTATGCATAAAATTATAGGGTCCCGGCACAACTGTATAGTCGATACGAGCGGAGCCGCGGACGGAAAACTAGTTTGAAAATGAAATATAGCACATGTTACTTGCTGATAATGTAGCTTTCTATAGGTGAAAGAATTTTTAAAATCAGTTAAGTAGTTTCTGAGTTGAGCCGTAACAAACAAACAAAAATCTAATCTTTCATCTTTATAATATTAGTATAGAAAACGAAATACAACTACAAAAACAAATTCTAATTAAACAAACAACTATTAGTTCATCATCATTCATCATCATCATCATCAGCCCATTTCTACCCCACTGCAAGGGCTTATGCCTCCCCCAAGGTGAGGAGGGGGGGCTTGGAGCTTAAGTCCACCACGCTGCTCCACTGCGGGTTGGGAACTGTAACGACCGCCATCTATTGACAGCGTCCGGGACCGACTGCTTAACGTGCCCTCCGAAGCACGGTGTCAGTGACATTGTGTACTTAAGTCAGAAACACTCATTGGTACACGCCCGGATTCGAACCATGGCCCTATGGGGCCTTATTTGAGACAGGTTCGTTGCGCTCTGGGCTATCACGACACTAACTATTAGTTAATTTAAATAAAAATAATATAATAATACTCACGAATATTTCTTTTCACCGGTGTGTGTCAACATATGATTGGCCAGCACATATGAATAGGTGAACGCTTTGCCACACAATGAGCATTGGTATGGACGTAGGCCCATATGCAATCTATATAATAAACATTAATAAAAATATATTACAGAAATAAAATAATATATTATGTACAATCGCGATCACTTCCGCCGGACCATCCCTAAAGCGCTTTCCGCTTGTACCAACTGTGTGCGGGACAGGTGACTTTATTTGAAGAATCAGATTATGGGAAATGGAAATTGCGACTAAATAATAACAAACGAACGGAAAATGCGGAAAACGCAGGTAATATTTCACTGCTTAGTGAAATTTAGAAGAACATGTGTTGTTTTTACAGTGTTTTAGACGAATTTATTTGTTGAGTGGTCCAGCGGAAGATATCGCCATAGTACATTGGATATTTTAAATTAATTTTCTTTAAATTCAGTACTGGTTTTTTAAAATTATTCACAAGTTTTATGAAACTCAGTGCAGTCAAAAAAAAAATTACAATTTCCTTTAATGTCTTTTACATTATCCATCCTAAAATTAAAAAAACAAATATTAGTATGTCCCATAATTAATTCATTTATTTTCTTCTAATTCGCCTCCAAAATTAACCTTCAAAACGAGAATTCGTTTACCGCTTAGATTTTCCTGTAAATTAAAAGTGAAGACATATATATATTTATTTTCATCTTTTTTTTTCAATATTCGGAATTTCGGAGATGCAGGCGGGGGAAATGGTAAATTTTCGTATATTTTGAAACAGTGCATTTTAAAAGTATAGTGAAAATATACTTGTTTTTTATAATAAGTACTTTCGTAAATCTGTAACATGAAGCACTTGAGAAGTTTTATTTTTTATTCGCTTCCCAAAATGAAAATTCGTTTATTTACGTTACGCTTCCGTGTTTTGTCACCTAACTTTGTGTACGTGGTAAATTTAAACTCTTTTCCTTTCACTAGATTCGGAGTAAATAGGCTGTGACATACAGACAGACAGGCACCAGAGTGACTCTATAAATCCGTTTTTTTACTTCAGATGCCAAGAACCCTGAAAAATTATTACTATTTCAAAAATGGAATAGTTAACCAATTAGGTATGTCTCACAAGTATGTCATATATTTTTTTTAAATATTGCTACAATTTAGTACTCGTGTGTACCAATGTCACGATGAATACAACGCAAAAAAAATTCGGCCGATAATTTTTTTAAAACTTAATAGTGATACCTACATATCTAAGTTCACATTTGGTTATTTCGTTTCAGCAGTTTACCAACAAAAAAAAACATTTATACAGATGCACGCCCTTGTACCATCCCTGATGACCCATGATATATATCCACGTGGCACGTGGCACCAATGACCCAGTATAATGACTCGCCTCTCGTGCTTCTGCCGGTCGCCGTACTCCCGGAACGTTCTCGGACAAACCCTACATGGGTAAGGCCTTAGATCGGTGTGGCGGCGTAGTACGTGACGCTTCAGGCTCACTTGGTTCACGCTTGCATAACCGCAGGCGCTTTGGAAATTCATATGTGTGTTCATACGTTTTGCTTCGTAGACAAATGTGGTGCAAATGCAGGACGGAACAGTCATAGCTGATGCATGCGACATGAGACAGAGCGTGTGGCGTGGCGTCCGCGGTACTATTATAGAGAAGAAAAGTCGAATTGTTCCGTAATGCATGAGCACTTACGTACAGTCAGTTTAATCATATTAACATTAAATTAAACTATTAATCTATTCGGGATTCGAGGGATCGATACACAATATCAAGTGTTTCACCAATCGTATAAAATAATGGTTTAGCAATTAATTTAGTTTATATTTTATTGCTGAGGTTACATATATTTTTTTCGGGTCGTTATTTTCATGATTTTTTGACAAATGTCAAAAGTCCAAATATGGTTCATTCACGGCATTACGCGTGAGGAACATTGTCAGCCCTAGACAGCAAAGACCACGGGCCTGTCCTAATTTATAGTAAACAAAAAAAAAAAAAAACAAGTGATGTGTAAATAAGATGGGTGTTTATTTCCACCCTATAATTATTTGATAAATTTTAGTCTGAAATGCCGTTACGTATCGGTACGATGGAGACGATATCGATGAATCGATCCCCAAATAGATTCTATTATCCGATCGAATTGCTAATACAACTCGACTCACGCGAATTACTCTATTCAACACCCTCGAGTGGGGGGCTTGTCTCTACGAATTAGCGAAATCCTTAATTGTTAGCAAATTGATCGGATATTAGAGATCGAGTCAAACATCTTGATCCCTCAGAAGTTAACGCGAGAGCGTTGCGGGGTACGCTCATGTCGCGCCGCTATCAATTCTAGCTACCGCAACGCCATTCGCTTCGAATTCGGAGCGATCGAGAAGTGTGACACGAGCTGTGGAACGCAACACGATAACACTCGCCTCTCGTGCTTCTGCCGGGTGCCGAAATCCCCGAAGCGGCGGTCGCACACCCGACATTTGTAAGGGCGGACGCCCGTGTGACGCAGCATGTGACGACGGAGCTCCATGTTCAACACGCACGCGTACCCGCACACGCTGTCATCCAGATTAAATTTTATTAGTTTGTCTACGATATCTTGACACACCCCACGACACGTCTGTGAGCCTAGTACCATTATACTTGAAAATGTAGGGTACTCACTGCATGCAAAAAAACGTTAAAGCGAGATGGCACTTATTGCCTACTCCACTTATTTCATCAAAATTATTTGAAAAAAAACAATAGTACTTTGATGACCAGTTGGCCGAGTGGTTAGACACCCTAACTGCGGAGCCAAGGGTAGCGGGTTCGATTACCGCCTGGGACAAATATGAACATGTCTATTCATTCCATGTCTAGGTGTTAAAAAAATAAAATATCTATTTATGTAAATGTCATAAACATTATTTACGTATTTATATCAGTTGTCTGATACCCATAGTATAAGTTTTGCTTGGTTTGGAACTAGATGGCGCTGTGTGAGATGTCTTAGGTATTATTATTATTTTCAGCTAAATACACACAGTATTTAGCTGTAACATGAATAATAAAATTGAATCAACAACTTTTTTTTTATTTTTTATTTCGTCAATAATTTTCCAACTAGCCCACAAAAAATATTTGCAGTAAACACTATGTTAAAAAACTTAACATGTCCAGTTCTAATGTTTTATTGCGTCCCCTGCAGTCACTCCTTGACAAAATGTATTGCATTTCTTTGTGGATCGGAGTGCCAAGATATTGCAGAAGGAAGTAGTACTTCGCGAGAAGATTAATTATTGCGCTTTAGATAAGGACTTCAAGTTAAGTGATGGAAACGAGGTAGTCTTTTCATGGCTTGGTATTTCAGTCTCAATTTAAGTTTTAAAAAGGACTTATAAACTAAAGAGCGACATCTAAATCTGTTTTAAACGTCGGTAGCGCACGAGTGTGGGGTGCGGGTCGAAATCGTTTTTTCTTTTTAACGTCGAATGGCGTAACAACTAGTGCGGGTACGCAGCGATAGAGGGCGCGGATAGAATAAAATTTATAATAATTGAATATTACTCGAGAGCATTTAGGACTGGAGAAATCACGTCAAAATACAAAACTAAAATTATTGTTGTATTGAATTAGTTTGCATCACGATTTTAGTGTGTCTAAAATTATGGGTTTGGTTGTTTACTAATTGTATATACAGATAGTTGATAACTATTATAATATTATGTATTTTTATTATATGTGTTAGTAATTATATGAACTATGTATATATTTATTCTCATTCCATTCCATCAGCCCATTTTACCCCACTGCAGGGGTATAGGCCTCCCCCCATGGTGAGATGGCTTGGATTCATACGTGTTTACAAAAAATAGAAATTAGTTGACTTATACGTTCATACAAACTATTAAAAATATTTTAGTGTTTTTATTTTCTCGAAAAAATATCACCCATTTTTTTTACTTAAGAATGATACTTATGAATGATGATAAGTTTGCTGTCTCCAGTCTTAAATGCTACTCGATTAATATTGCGACAATTTTAACAAATTTTTAGTGTCCATTTCATATAAATGGTTTCATTAACCATAAATATTATCGATTATAAATTTTATTTATTATTTTAATCCCACCCGCACCCTGGAACTCATCAACACGCTTTATGGGATTTAATTCTCACATAAATTTATAAATGCAGATTTTATATTGTACAATAAATAACATAAACTTAAGTCAAATAATAGTCAAAATATCACATTTGTAATTATTGAGTATTATACCCCATTTAAAAAAATAAAAAAATAACATTTTTATACAGAAAAAAAAAATTTTTTTCTCCCAATATTTGTTACTGTACTTGCCATATTTATGTGCGGCTCTAAAGTGCGATGCGCATGCCCTATTGCGCAGGTCGATCTAATTTTCCGCCACAACTCTTCCATGAAATTATGTTACTGCAAAGTTTTTGTTTTTCAAAGCTGCAGATATATATGCCAAATACTGTACCATTTATAAAAATATTAAGTGGAAGACACCTCAAGCAGCCACTTACCAATGGTTGTATGACGAAGAACCAAGTTACACTTAAAATCTATTAAAACTTAAAGAAATAATCTTTATTGATATTTATGGGCAAGAAATTACATCATTGGTAGTGTTATTCACTATAACGAGTTTAGAACCTTTTCTGCGTTACACTAAAATATGCATGATATTAACAAAAACTAGAAATCAGTTGATCTAAATTAGTTTCACTGCCCACAAAAATCAAAATTTAAAAGAATCAAGTGCATTTATTTTGTATTATAATTGTTTCGTAAATTAAATAAAATATTATAGATAATTTTATTGTACATTGATATATTCATAGAGATGGTAAAACTAGAGCAGGCAAGCTCCATAAAGCCCTGTATGTAACGGTTGGGCATGGGAGAAAAAAGGATGGAAAATAATTGTACCAGTGTAAATCAAGATACTCCTTGAAATTGAAATGTAAATCAAGAGATCCTTAAGGTACTCTTATTCTCTGTCTCTTTCTATTTAGACCCACATTTTGGACTTGTTTGTCTATTCTATTATGTCTATGGATATATTAGTAGAGTGACTGTCATAATGTAAATTAAGGTTTTCACCAATTTGCAACTTGATTCTTCACATATGATTATAATTCTTTTATATTTTCACTGGTGTTAATAAGAGAGGAAATTCCAAAAACGTCTTGTGAAAGCTACAATAGGACAAGAGTCTGATATTTAAAATTTATTTTTCTTTAGAGAATATATTAACATAAAATTTTAAAACATTTTAAAACATCTTTCGATTATGTTTTAAAAATTACAATAAAAAAATTAAAAAAGAACTTCTTTTGTGTCTTTGTTACAAAACAAAGTTTTACACTATTTTAAATGGCTTTATAAAGGGGTGATTTCACACCTCATATATTAGCCCTTGTCTGATTAGATTTGAAACTTTTATAACATGATTATTAGCTATTAAAATATTAATTTGTAATCAAATAATAATAATAATATTGTTACACCAAAGAAAATATAAAGTTACAATCAAACTTCATGGCGGATCCCAAAGTAGGCCTAAGTCGCGTTGCAGTAACCAGTGTATGACTGTACCTGCACTAGCACGCTCATAGCGTTGTATTCCGATCCGCTATAAAGCTTGACGCGATCTGAACAAACGCATTAAAGTCTAAAAAATGGATTACAGAAAGACAATTCCATCGCAATACATACCTGCATACAAATGGTTTGATGCCGAGATGGCGTCTTATATGCGCCTGCAGCGACGCGTTAGAAGTAAATGCTGCACCACAAGTCTCACATACATGACTGAAAGACAAGACATACATTGATAAATCAATTGATGTACTGATAATTATTTAATTACTGACCAACACGTTTTTCCTCTGCTGTATATGGAGGGTCGAGGTAAGAAGGATCCACTATGTGTATGAAAAAGTATCCGTCATAAAGCATTAAATCAGGATGGCGCTACAGTCGCAAGGGTGTAAAAGGCGCAACAGGGCGCAAGGTTTTCTAGCGTATATTTACCAAATTATTTTTTAATATGTGAGTAGTTGAGGTTTTGTTTATCGGGTTTCACTAACTCTAGTCACAATAAATATTGAATATTTAGCACACTTCACTCTATCTACAACTGCTAGTTCACTCAAACACTCATTTTACGCGAGCGCCATTTCGGCTATCGAAAAGTCGACCGATATCGGATGTCGGATCGATGCATGGGCCTTAGTTTTCCTTACCTCTAACCTCCATACTACTATAGGACTAGCCAGGGGTGTACCTTCAATAGACATCCAAACGCCTGGCTCGCCTTTCCAAATGAAGCAAAAAAAAACTAAAGGAACAGGAACTGTCCAGTATTTTATATTTTAATTTATGCAGGCACTTCACGCTCGGCGAGCGGAGGCGAGCGTCGAGACAGCGCTATGCGGGTAAAAGAGAAGGGGGAAGTGTCTTCTCTTTTATCCGTATAGCGCTGTCTTTCGCGTTCGCCTCCGCTCAGCGAGCGTGAAGAGCCAGCGTTATAATTTGAACATGATTTGATTGACGATAATTATCTATGACTGCAATTTGTTTCATTGGTAGTTCATGGTGTTGATTGGAAGATTCAAGTTCTTTTCTATACTTTACAATATTTTATTTATTATGCGAATCTATATACTGAGTTTAAATATGGTTAAATCTTAATAAAGAAGCGCATTGTTAAAATACTTTGCTCTTAAAAAATATTCTAGTATAGATATTTTTAGTGAGATTTTAATTATTCAAGATAATGCCCAGCCCTTAATTGAAACGTTTAAGAATGGCCTGTAAAGGATTATTCTGAGAGGCCTCCCATGGTAACAATAATACCTAGGTCATCTAACACATGACTATCTAGTCCCAAACTAAAGCCTGTATTATGGATTCTAGATAACTGATATACATACATAACATATGTATTTTTTTTTTTAAATTATACATATGTATATAGACATTTTACACCCAGAAACGGAAGAAGTAGACATGTTCATGCACACAAATATTTGTCTCGATCGGGAATCGAACTCGCTACCTTCGGTTCTGTAGCTAGGATCTCGGACCACACGGCTGGTTGGTCAGTCATTAATTGTCAAATAAAATGTGAAAAACTTTGAATAAATATTACTTTATTGAATAAATTTGTACTTTATATATTTATTTAAATAGGTGATTTGTAAGTTTTTATTGTGCAACTAAATAAATAATAAATGAAACATGCACAAATTTCTTGTGCAGTGTACTACCTCTGGCATTCGGTTACGTTACTTCTATGTAGCTGGGGCGAGAGCGGCGTTTCGCGATTCTATGGTAAACACCAAATGAGCCAAGTAACCGACAGAAGCTAGTACAATTTTAAAAAGAACTCACGTCTTATCGTATGTATATTTCTTCCTTGGATACTTCTTCTTCTCTTTAGGTTTGGGGTTCAGTATGTGGTCAGGTATAGGTTCAGAGAAAGCGAGGATTGTTTCCTTCAATAAAACATCCTCACCATCATCAGCTTCTTTCTTGACTTTGGTTACGGTTTTACGTGGTCTTCCGCGTTTCTTTTGCTGTGATAAAAAAAATATTCTTTTTCTCCCTTTCACTTACTTTCCAAAAGTATCGGGTTCAATTCCCGCCCGGGACAAGTATTTAAGTGCATGAACATGTCTATTTGTTCCTTGTCTGGGAGTAAAATATCTATATTTGTATTATAAAAAAGTAAATGTAAGTATATATATCAGTTCTCTAGTACACAATAATATACCTAATTTGGGACTAGATACTTGTGTGTGAGATGTCTCAGGTATAATAATAATAATATCTGGGACATCCCACACAGCGCCATCTAGTCCCAAATTAAGCAAGTATTATGTTTGTATTATGGAGTACTAGACAATTTATATACATACTTCATTTTTAATAATATATACATATACTTTTACACTCAGACATGGAACAAGTAGACATGTTCATGCACACAAATATTTGAGCTGGGCGGGAACCGAACCCGCAACCCTAGGCTCCGCAGTTAGGGTCTCTAACCACTCGGCCAATGGGTCAGTCAAATAGTCAGTAATATTATTATATCCATCAAACTGTTGCAAGTGGCTCGCGGTAAGCATGCCGAGGTACCTTATATTTATATACAAATGTCGTCTAATCTATATTGAAAACTATATATAGGCAGAGGTATGGTGTTTATTAACAAAAAAAAATACTACTATTATTATAACCATGAAAGTTTGTATGTTTGTTACTCAATCATGCAAAAGCAGCTCAACAGATTTGGATAAAATTTTATAGTAATATAGCTTATACATCAGAATAACCATATAGGTTAGTTTTTTCCCGCCAAAGACACGGTAGGATAAATATTCTTCATAGCTGAACGGGTTTTGATGGAATTTAGTATGATAAAAAAAACACAATTTTTATACTGAAAAAAACACAGCTCCTGTGGAACAGCTATTTTTCATGCTAAAATGCATTATGGGTTTTATCTAATTTTAAACATATAGACCACGCGGGCGGTTCCTAGTGGATTATAAATCTTTCAGCTAATTATCATAAATTCTTAAGCAAACAAACCTGCTTAGTAACAACAGTTGTCTCTTCTTCTTCTTCTTCTTCGGGGTCAAAGTCTGGATCATCATTAGTCAGATAATCTGTAAACAAATAATAGTTTAAATATGTATTTAATATTGTAGCTTAAATTACTAGTATGCAGTCCTTTTTTAAAATGATACCTATACTTGCGTACAATGAATCTATTCTGACTTAATGACTAACATCAGTAACTACAAAAAGTTGTTTTCGAGAAATCGTGTTTTCAAAGTTACTATTCCGTACCATCTTTTTCCAAATTTATAGTTAAACTATTAAATTAAAAATGTTTAATACAGACATTAAACTATAGTCGTATAGTCAGAATAATCAGTCACTGACTAAAGATTTTGATTGTAAAATTGAATCATAATACATCACTTTTTATTAACATTTATATAATACAGTTCAATGATCTATACAATATCTTATTTTAGTGATTGGTTCGTAAAAGTATGTAAACATTAAGAAATTTCAATTTAATGTGGTAGGTACATACATTATTCCATTTTGTTTTAAATCAAATTTAAATTTGAAACAAAATTTTCAATAGATTATTTTTATTACATTGGAAATGATTAAGTGAGACTACACTCCATAAAAAAACAATGGAAGTAGATTAAGTAAATCGTCAAGAAAATGCGCAAAAAATTATATCGTCAAGAAAATGCGCAAAAAATTATATCGTCAATTAAATGCATGAAAAATGACAGTCTATTAAATGCGCAAAAATGACGTTGATTAAATGAAAAAAAATCATAACATTAATTGCATACGCGGACTGAAATTTTCAATGTTTTCCGAACATGCACGAACGTTCATATCATATTTTTCCATTGTAAAGTGAATGCAATTTAAATTCTGAATATTCTAACAAAAAAAAACTTACCTTCATCTTCATATTTGTCATCTGCATCATGTTCAGGTTCCGATTGCTGCTCCTGTTTAAACTCCATCCCTGATGCTAACAATGTTGTAAGAGCTTGGGTCTCTTCTTGACTACTTTTCGGCTTCTTGCGTGTATATGGTGATACTTCTGTCAAAATAGATAGAATTAACTTTAACAAAGCATTTTGAACATTATTTGTGCACATAAATTCATGATGAATATGGATAGTGAAATATTAGCTAAAATAATAACACTCAGTTTGACCAGCGTGAATTATGCATTTGTATACACTGACAAAAATATTTTATTAATCAAGAAAATATTATTTTATTTATAACGAAAATCACGAAATTTTCTTTTCACTCCTGTTAAACATACTTTCAATTTGTTAATTTACTGTTTATGTGGAGTTAAATAAATGAAAAACAAACGAAAATGATATTTTCTCAAAGTAAGGAAATATTTCTTCAGACCAAGAAAAATCTCTTGCAACAAAAATGTATTTCCTTACTTTGAGAAATCCTCAATATCCTTTTCATTATATATGAAATAATATTTTCTTGATTCAAGAAATATATTTTTCTGTGTAGATATTATTTTGGGTTTGACAAAAATCACATTAACACTACTTGTTTTATCCAAAACTAGCACTACCTTTTCCTCTTCTTTTATTTTAGCTTTTCAGATATAAAGTGTGAGATTGAAAATAAATTGCTACATTTTAAGTGTTTAATAACATTTATACCCCCTATCTCTGATTATGCATGTCTGATCAATTGGCCGAGTGGTTAAAGACCTTAACTGCGGAGCCAAAGATCGCGAGTTCGATTCCCGCCCGGGACAAAAATTTTCGTGCATGAACATGTCTATTTGGCCTGTGTCTGGGTGTAAAATATCTATATTTGTACCATTTGGATACCAACCGTCCAAAGTCCAATTGTATTTAAAATCTGCTGGTATTCAATAACAATTTCGCTGAAGAAACTATATTTTTAATTGTAGCCATTTTCGAGAAAATCAATTTTTAATACTACTTGGTTTACAAATAAACACGCAACCTTAATTACACTATGACCCGGCGCACACGCCGAAAGCCGGAAACAGCCTTGAAATTCCTTTGAAAATTACCGACAGTCGCAGAGACCGCGTGCCACGGCGGTGCAAGGTGAAGCAAAGTGCGGCGCGGCTTGGTGCTTGGACGCGGCAGAACACAACGAATGTTACCTCCTCATCTCCCACATCCCAGAAATACACCCCCCCTCTACCCATAGTCGGATATAAATTAACGTATTATTTTCATTTTCATACCTTAAATTAGTACGTTTTTGTCTTACTATTAAAAGCAGATCTCAAACATGCACATGTGATACATTTCTAAAAAGTAGAATTCCCAAAGAAGTTTTTGCCATAGGCTGAACAAATAAAAGAACTTTATTTATTTTAATTTTTTTTTAATATTTTGTTTTATTTCATTAATTCAACATCACATAAATTTGACCGTTGTCAGTGTTGTCACGGAGATAGATACGGAACCAACTGTGTATTTAAATATTAAATTGGTAATTAGAGAAATAAATAAAAATAACTGGAGAAGTGCAGTATGTTCAATTCATGAGATAATTTAAGTAATGTGCGATAAGTCAGGGGATTGATGAAAATACACAAAAATAAGATTTAAAAAAAAAACCGTAAGACTTTTCATAGAGGTAAGTTGACTTAATCTGATTGTAAATAAGTTGTACTGTCCACGAAAAAAAAAAATCTGGGGTTGCTGTACCAAACACCCTGTATACGTAAAAATAAAGTAAAGTATTCCTTTCTATACATTGATAACTTTTTTGTAGTCCTATAAAAGAGAAACAATTCCTCCGTACATTGTTTTGTTATATCTTAAAGGGATTAGGCAGCGTTTTCAATGAAAGCTCCAAGGAGGCCTGATTTATTCCAACTTCTTCAACAATAATCGTCACATTTAAACTAACTTGCACAAAACATTGATAAATTATACACATAAACCTTCCTCTTGAATCACTCCATTCATTGGTGTCAACCATATGCAGACAGACAGACAGACGCGGCGGGGGACTCAATTTTATAATATGTAGTGATGATCCAAAAACACCCCTTAAGGCTATTTATATTGACTGTATAATTACAATGTTTTCTTACCAATCTGTCCTTGCTCATTAGGATATTTTCTTGGTCTTCCCCGTTTCCTTGGCTGGGGTGCTTTGGTCACGACACTCCTGTCGCTGCTCTTCGTCATAGTTCTCGTCCAGTTTACGGTATTTTCATGCTCAACGGGCAACTCGTATTGGAGTAACACGCCATTTTCTTGTTTTATAGTTATAATTTCTGTATCCACTGTTATGATGAAATAAAATTTTGTAAGTAACAAAATTCATCGATTGATATATATTATTGGGTGTAAGATATCTATATATGTATATATTATAAAGAACATTTAAGTATGTATCAGTTGTCTGGTACTCATGATACAAGCTTTTCTTAGTATGAGACTAGATGGCGCTGTGTGGGATGTCTAAGGTATCATTATTACATGAAGAGTATAAACTAAGAAACAAGCATGTGTAGTAAAAGTGAGATAAACAGGCACAAAAATATTAGTGCTTGTACTATATGCCACCTGACAGAAAATAATATATAAATTATGTTCCTCTGATTATTAAGCTGTATCACATATTATAGGATTGTATCCAAGCTATTTAATGATTTATCATGTAGGTATAGTCAATCAGGGTAAATGAAAACAGGGGTAATTGGAAACGGTACTAATATTTCCTATGGTATGGCGATTTTGATAATGTGTTCCGAATACACTTTAATGCAAAAATCACCATACCATAAGAAATATTAGTACCGTTTCCAATTACCCTGTTTCCATTTACCCTGATTAACCCTATATACCAGAAGAAAAAAAAAACTATTGAATACAAGGAATATGACATACCACTAAACATAGCAATCATAGATTACTCTCTTAGTTACTCGATTTATTGGAAAAATAAAGGTAATGAAACTGCTGCAAGCTTTTCTTACAAATTTTTTTTTCAATTTTATTTTCTGTACACAAGTGCACAAATTACATAAAAGTACAGGTACAAAAGGTCAACTAACACATTTAAATAAATAGCAAATTTTGGCATTAGATAATAAAGTTCAATTCGGCTAGCACAGCGCTAACTAAATTCACCTACAAGCGCTTGCGAGCCGACCCTCCTTCTATTGCTTTTTGCCTGTTTATCTGTCTGTCAGTATGCTGATTTGATGAAATTTATTAGTTTGGTGTAGGCATCTTAAGAAACAAGCAATGTTTAATGTTCACTTAATTATGACTAATATTTAATTATTAAATGTGTCATATGCTTCAGTGTCCATAAGTGGAAAATAAATAAATAGATATATGCATTTGTCACATAGCAGTGAGAGTGATAAACACGTTAGAATATGTTTGTAACTGTACAGAACTTGAGTTCGACTAGCACTTGGATGGATTTTGTTATTTACGGTTATTGTAGGACAGGTTCATGGTTCACCATTTCTAAATTGATAGGTTAGGTTCGTTTATATTGATGCGAGGAGAAAAATGGAGCGGAGTGATGAACCATCTAGAAGATGAACATTATAAAAGCAATTCATTGTTCGTTTCAAATTATTTAAAAACAGTATTGCCTTAGTAACAGGTACATATTTAATTTTTTTTTATTATTGTTTTTTTTCCATTTTTAGGTGGTAGTTATAGAAACCCATACCAAGGTTTTTGAGGGTAAAACATTAAATACGAAATCCAGGACATAAAACCACTAGTACAGTAGTAGCTTTTTTTTTAAATTATTGATTAAAATATGTTTACTAATGCTGATGACTAGGGTTATCAACAGTTATTCTGATAAATGTTATAATATGTACTAAACAAAAAGCCGGGAACGGTGTTTTAGATAATTTCATGATTTATGTACTTACGTTTTGAGGCAGCTTTTGTAACATTTACAGCTTCTGTAGTATTCTGATATTCCTCCAAGCATTCTTTCAACGTGTCGTTTGACGAAACACATTGCTGTTTGAACTGATATGCAAAAGTTAATCTATCCACACATGATAAACAAATTAGCGTCGGTAGAGGATCATTTTTCGATATCTGAAATTGAATTTTTAGCTGTGAACATTTATCTCAAAAATCTGGGATGTCAGCAAAAAATCTAAATTAAAATAAATAACAGTATAGCAACATTATTTGTACGAAAAATGGGGTGGCCACTGCAAGAGCCAGAGTAGCTTTTCATCCATTTTGTAGGGCAATGTTCCATTTGCTTACCTCCACACCGCAGCAGTACGTGTATTTGTCTCCTAACATTTCGTTGTTTTCGTCCCAATCGAAAAGCGAAACCATATCTCCTGTTTCCAGGCATACTCGGCATGTTAATTGCCAATCCATGTTTTTAGTAAAGATATTTCATTGACCTGAGAAATAAAATACAAACATATAATAAAAATCAGCGTCTTATTTTAGGCCGGAAGTAAAGCAAAATACTGTAATGTACCAACTTGGCGAAACGAACTTGGATAGGGTTGGATTGATTAGCCATGAATTGGTTGGTCTGATTAACTTGCTCTATGACACTGTACTATGAATGAAGGGAAAATGAATTTTGCGTGGACGTAATAGTGCCACTACGTAGGTTCTGGGCTGTACACTCTCTACATTGTATAATATAAAAACGAAACTTTTGCGTTATATATAAGCTTTATTTTAAATTGTAAGCCGTAAAGAGGCAAAATGAGTTTGTAGGAGATAGCTACCGGTGAGTTGTTTGTCCCTTTCTAACACTTGCCATTAGAAAAAAATATTTTATCTAGCGGGTTTATTATCGATTTTTATGTACATGTTGAGGTTTTAATGACCAGCCAAATTTTAATATAATGATCTTTGGTAGAAAAACGATAGCCGTCTTGTTTCTTTTTAGTATCTTTCTATAGAAAAATATTGAGATATGAGTACACAAACCTTTACCGAAAAAACCAATAACTCTAGTCACCATTTATGCCCGCTGCCCCATTCCGTTTCAAGGCCTCGGGCGCGTACGTTTACTATAGCATTAATAAGGCAGCCAAACGTTATAAAATAACACTGTAGATAAAATAATTTATTATGGAAAAGTAACCCATACTTTTTATTTACGCAATGAGGTCTATGGGTGATACCCAACATCGAGAAAAATTTTTGATATGCCTTAATATTCGGATGATAATTATATTTTTAAAAGTTATTACATTACATTATACAAACATATAAAAATTTTCAGTTATATTTAAAAAGGCTGTTTTAATTTATGGTTTCGTATTAACTGAAACCAGAATTTGGGCAATTTTGACGTGATTATTGTCAAATTTGAAGTTTTTGACGTCAAATTACTAAGGTGGCCATAGTATTTCCTTAAATTAGTAGGAGTTCTTTACTAAAATAAAAATAAAAAGATAATGTGTTTAAAATTTCCAGTTCTTTTTGCAGTGCACATTTAAAATACTATGTAAAAAATAAAAATGTTCTGGTACAGTAAAAAATATGCTTAAATTCATAGAATATCAATGGAGCATCAGACGGAAAATCTAAAATGTCTAATTACATAAGTGCGAAAAGGAATCAGCAGCAGGAATCAGTCCAGCGTAGGCAAATGTTTCAGTGTAGGATGATATAGGAATACATAGATAATAAAAGAACAAAGCAACATTTATTATATAGATGGATGATGCACCGTAAACAGAATGATGATCATTCGATCGATCGCGGCATGTAGTACGATTAGTTTCCCATCACAAAATTGATTACGGTTGTTACATAATATAGTATGCGATTCGTTTTATTATATTGATATCGTATGATGACAAGGGATCAAAACGTTCGCCGTCCCAAATGTGACTTAAAACGTTATCATGTTAGTACTTGCATTAAAAAGTGTTACTTTTGGTTTTCTTAGTTAGTAAGCTAAAAAAAATCAGCTTGCCAATTGAAATAACTGGGTTTGTGAAAATTTCTCCTGCATTATTTATTATTATTATTTATATTATTTTTGGTTTAAGTTTTTAATATATTCTTCACATGTCCATTAAAAAATGATTAAAAAGTACTGTATAAGATACTGTGGTAGAGAATCAGTGGGTAATTGTGGTATCTTTTTTCACAGGTAACTTCAAATATAGTTTTAAAAAAAACTGGTCAGTAGTAAATCTTACATTGTGGAATTTAAAGCAGTCCCAAAGAGAGAACCAAGAACAAGTTTTTGACAGGTTTCCAATAATAAATTGCATTTTGCTTGTAATTTACAAAATAAAAGTGTTAACGTCATTACGGAAACTGTATTCTTCCTTAGTTAAATGCAAGATAAGTAATAAATCCGTCTTCCATATAAATAAAATCGTACTATTTGTCTATCTGTCTGTTCGAGTGCGCCTTGCCAGGTTGCATATGTCCAAATAAGTACCCGTGGGCGAAGGCGAATTGAATAAAATAAATATTTTGAAATAAAAAATGAAAACGTCGTGATAACTCTGTGTGGCTCGTCGCTCCGCTCCGCTTCGCTCCTCGCATTGACATGACCACAACCTAACTTAAGCTATTGGCAAACAGAATTAGGATAATTCGTCTTCCCCCACGGAGATGTATTGAATTGAAGTAGCATTTCACGTGTCCCGTCGCGCACATTACTAAAACCTCTTTCAATGTTTTAATTAATGTTATCATTGTACTTATTTAACATACCTAATAGTGTATGGTATCGTCAAATCATAAAATGTTTTTTATTTCTATTAAGAAATACGAAGAGATATTCGGTATAACTGCTTCATTAATTTAAATTATAAATTAATTATTTAAATAATTTTGTTAATTACCGGTAAAGAGTTGATAGGTCTCAAAAATACATGAATTATGGAACTCTTACAAATCGTATTAAAATTTTGCCAATTCGTTTAACTAATTTTACCAACCGGTCAATCATAATCAATATTGTTCAGAAGTAGAGCCAAATCAAACGTACGTTGTATCAGTGGCAGCTTGGGAACAAGTGAGGCTGAGCCACACTTAAATCAACTGATTATCACAATAACAATGGGTTTACCAATTTTTTTCATAAATTTATTTGAGAGCTTATGATTTACTGAAATTACCTACTATTTAATCTACATAAACTTATGAAATTAACGAAAAAATAATTATCATACGCACCGCTCGATGTCGCCTCACTAAAAAATACTTTATAAATTCGCCACTGCGTTCCATGGATTAAGATTTTGATTATCCGAACAGTTGTTCAGTATGATATAAAAAAGGTTTTGAAAATATGCAGCCCGTATAAGACGGTCAGCGATGCCCTTGAATACGCGGGCAATGGGTCACTGTCACACAGCTGTCAGTGGTGACAATGGTGACAATGCTCTGCTAATAAAAACATTATATTTGGGTTTTGATTGATTAAAAAAAAAAATATATATACTTTATTTGGGCTTAGAAGCTTATACTTAGCAACCCACATCAAGCTGTGACAGAAGTATATATAACGTTGTTAAAAGGAAAACTATCACAACTAACTAGACTGTATTATTTAACGAGTAATAGAGTAATTTATAAAATGTACTTTTATAAGTAAAAATTTTGTAAAAATTCTACAGAAAATTACAGTTAGCGTGTTATTTGTATTCCTTTGGAGAGCTTATTCTCTTTACAATCGATACTAAAAGTCAAAGGTTCATTGTAATAAAATAAGTAATAAAATTTGTCTCTAGCTATCAGTGCACTCATATTATTACTTTTCGGATTAGCCAGAGAGGATCAAGCGCCGCCGTCTAAATAACTCACGAAATAAAAATCAAATATATTTATACAATGAAATTTAAATTACATAATATTAGTGATTAATGGTTAAGTTCGATTAAAGTCGCGTTCGTTTTTTTTATATTGTATGGTTGTACGAAACCCTTCGTGTGTGAGTCTGATTCGCACTTGGCTGGTTTTTTAATCTTTAAAAATCTTTCTTTAGCTGCAACTTTTTCATCACTCACATCGACTATTCTGATTTTTGTCATCTTTTCTCGTTTGTTAGTTTTTTTTTTTAAGTAAATTTGTTATTATTGAGCACTAGCAACAAAAGTCAAGATGAGAGAAGAAAAAATAAAACATAATTATTGTCACCCTAGTAGAAAAGAGACAAAAGGACTTAGACCTCGCTATTTCATCTCTTCGTTTCGCAAAGCCTAGTGCACTGTCCCGAAGTCCTGAACTAGTATTACGTTCATGGCTAGTACCACAGGGCTAGTACTGTTACGTCCATGGATTCATGTGTAAAGAGAGAGACGTCCATGACCGACGGCCATGACTAACATGGGTTTTTTGTTGATTGTTCTGTGGTTTGTCTGTTGATATTACAGGTTGATGGTATTTAATGGTGATGATTGAATGTCAATAAATAGAAAATCAGAAACAATCAAAAATGTCAAAAGAAATGTTCAGAAAATTGTGTCGGAATTGGAAATCACAGTTGGAAATGAAATAATGATTTGATTCATTTCAACTGATTTGTGTTTGTTTTGATCATTAACAATGTGAACAATATAAAAAAACTGATTTAAATATCATATAATTGAACGACAAGTAATTTACAATTAATATGGAATTATTTCGCTCAGAATCTTATTACATATTTGTGAAAAATGAATCCAGTTTGTGGTGGAATCGGACAACAGGCGCATTTTCTGTCAAATCGGGTAATTGATTTAAATTTTCTTTGTTTGGAAGTAATAAAAATTAAATTTGTTGTTTATTTGTTTACCTCATTATTATCTAACTTTAATTACATTGTTGCCTGCTGAAAAGTTACAAAATATTTATTCATGCTTATAGGATAGAGGTGTAGAAACTTTATGCAGTAAATGTTTTTTTAAGGAAATGCGAAAAAATATAAGGCTTATTGGTGGCTCGTTACTCCGCTCCGCTTCACTCTTCCCATTATCACAAGCAAACCCTAACCTAACCTATTTTTTTAAATGATGGACCATCAACCAATCTTAGCCAGATTTCAAATTGATCATTGTTATGAACACATTTTTCATCAGGCAGCATTGGAAAGCCGACCCTCAATATATTTTAGTAGTTTTAATGAAATGCGAAAATTGAATTAGGTAAATTCTTGGTTTAATTCATTGGCAGTTTAATTTAAAAAATTTGTTGATTCAATAAAATTTATTGATTCGGGATGGTATTTAAACTGCCTGAGTATGTACTCACAGCCAGGCCTTATAATTATATTATGGTACTGAAAGATATTGTATTCTTCATATTTTGTAAACTTTTTTACTAAAAAAATTTCTGCAGGAAAGAAAGATTAATTCAAATTTTATTAAGTTTGTAAACAGTCTAGACCATTGTCCAAGCATTCTATTTCCATTTGGTCCAAATTGCACCTTCCTTATGAGTGTTTTTTTTTTGCAAAGCTCGCAAATATGATCCCAAGCGATGCTTCTTCACAGCGAGGGTTCGACAAAGATCTTCTAGTAGAGCCCACTTATTTCTCTTCAAATCATAGAAGCCATAAAATAATAGTTTCATAAATGTCTGATATTAACTATACTAGTCTGACTTGTAAATTTTTGACTGCATTTGTTATTATTTAGTAAGTATATTATCTAGTGTTCTCTTAGTAGTGTGAAATAAGTGGCATTTTAATTACCGATGTAAAAGCGTGAATGTACTCAGCTCAGCCGTGTCGTGATAGCCCAGAGCGCAACGAGCCTGTCTCAAATTTGGCCCCATCGGGCCATGGTTTGAATCCGGGCGTGTACCAATGAGATTTTCTGACTTAAGTACACATTATCACTGACACCGTGCTTCGGAGGGCACGTTAAGCAGTCGGTCCCGGACGCTGTCAATAGATGGCGGTCGTTACAGTTCCCAACCCGCAGTGGAGCAGCGTGGTGGACTTAAGCTCCAAGCCCCCCTCTTCACCCTGGGGGAGGCCTAAGCCCCTGCAGTGGGGTAAAAATGGGCTGCTGATGATGATGATGACTCAGCTCAGCAACTCAGAAACACCCAACGTGACAACAAAAATAAAAAATATATATCTTCATCTTCTTTATCAGCCCATTTTTACCCCACTGCAGGGGCTTAGGCCTCCCCCAGGGTGAGGAGGAGGGCTTGGAGCTTAAATCCATCACGCTGCTCCACTGCGGGTTGGGGATTGTAACAACCGCTATCTATTGACAGCGTCTGGGACCGACTGCTTAACGTGCTCTCCGAGGCACAGAGCCAGTGATAGTTATGTACTTAAGTCAGAATAACTCATTAGTACACGCCCGGATTCGAACCATGGCCCTATGGCCTTATAAATTACACATAGCTTCGTTGCGCTCTGGGCTATCACGACACTGTTGTATTTAGTCTTTGTGTATTACCCGTCACAACTAGATAAATACTATTGAATACTATTGAATGAAAGGTAGGATACCTACATATGCCAATTAAAGTATTGACATAGTTTTGTGAAGTAATAATCATAACATCTGGGACATCCCATGAATTTAGTATGATACTAGTACCTACTAGAAAAATAATTAAAGATTTTGGAAATACATTTTGGGTGTTATTTAGCAAAATGTTTAAGGCAAACAATGAAAATGAGATAATATGGTTTGTTTAATCTCTGAGTCTGTCATTTAACTTAAGTTTTTGACCATTTTAAAGTTAGAAATGCTCCATCTTGATGATTCTGCTATTTAAGTATATAATTTTTTTCTTTTTTATTTCAGTTTTCTTTTCTAATTTATTATTTCAAGTTAAATCAATCCCATCATCTCAAAATGTTTTTATTCAATTAGATCATCTAAGCACTTTCAAATTGTCCACAGCTCCCACTTGTTTGGATAGTTTTTCTATTTAAATTTTTTGATATTAGATTAACCTTTTAACTAGTCATCAATCATTATCAATAGGCATGATGACAGTAATTGAAAATCACTGAAATTATATATTTATTTAATGAAACTTGAGTCATGGAATACGAAACACGCATTTATTTTTCTATTAATAGCAAGATTAATAATTATTTTGATAAAATAAAACTACGAAATACGAAAGTCCGCCATGATATGTCGAACACCAATCAGAGCGAATGGCGTCACTTTTGAGTAAACAAGTAAACGAACTCGAACGAACGCTGTGTTTTTTTTCATTTAATATTCAATTTTGTTTATTCCGTCCATATTATTTAAACCAAAGGAAAGTGAAATAACGCGAGTCAACGATCAACAAGGATTTACTAAGGCAAACAGTGATAATTTGCCTAAAATTGATGTGTTAATGCTGGGAGAATTTTTAGCTTCAAATAAAGGTTTTTGTTCAGCAGAATTTAAAAACGTCAAAACCTTTATGTACGTTATTATTTAACAAACATACCGAATAATTTAAATTTTAAATAAAATACCTATTAAGACAACAGTAGTGGTGCAAGATTAAACCTAACCTCGAAAAAGATTGTGTTTAATTAAATTTTAAGCCTCAAAAAAGATATATACTATTTTAGAATCTTCAAAGTAAATGAAATACGTCGAAATGATCTTCACAAAAATAAAGGTGAGTACTAGGTAACATTGCTGTTGGATCTCGCCTTGCCAGTTTAAGCCACTTGTATCATCTCGTATCGTTTTCTTTTGTGGAACGAACAGGAATAACTTATCAGGCGTTTTTATTGATATGTTATCACACTGAGGGACCACACACCACCTGTACACTTTAGAATTCATATTTAATAAACTAAATTATTCAATAAGCGTATAAGGAACGTCAGTGTTTACAGATACGTTTTGTTTGGTTTTGTTTACTCGAAGTTTACTCAAACGTGACGTCATTAGCGTCGCCATGACACTGACAAGCGTTTTGGCGCGAATTTTAAATCTAAAAACTAAAATGTGATTTTTTCCTCCTAAATCTTTATTATAAGTAGAAATATGTTATTCATTGTAAGTAATATACGTTTCCGAACACTTTGGAACAGTTTTTCAAAATCTGTCATCATGCCTATTGTCCCTGTTAATTAATTAAATGGGTGGTGACCTTCAATCTGACCAAATATGGTTAATGTGTAGAGAATAGGTTAATGTGATGTCACAAACTTTATGCTCCCACCCTCTATACAAATGACTTAATTAATAGATGATCCCTAACCGTAAAGAAAGTTGATAATACTAATCTATGATAATAAAATAATACGAAATAATTTTATTTGGGGGCTATGTAATCTAATGATAAAAATATTTCACAGCATGGGACCTATCAGAAATAGAAGACATAGAATGCCTCGGAATAACAGATGGAATAATAGGCAAAGTGGAACACTCTAATATATATGAACCAAGACTAATTATTATAAAAGAGAGCACCCTAGTCGGCCAAATATACTTTCATCACAGTATTTATAAAATCAAATCAATATGTTTTCTAAATGTTGGATCGGTTAATCAAGAGATTGAACTGTGCCCCTGCACCAAACACGGATCGATTCCAGCTTCACTACCGACGAATAGAAATAATAGGAAAATGGGAGCTCGACTTTTTGAGAATTCAGCGTTCTTGAATAAAACCCTTGGAGCAGTTAAGAATGCTAGTAACACGATCAAAACAACTACTCAACAAGCTGCGACACAAGTAAGTCAAAGAATAATATGAGATAGGTAAACTTATGAAAGGTTAGGAAACGGCTCTTTTAAATAAAAATTGCAATATTTTATGTTTTATAAGAAAAAATCCGGAAATTTCCATAAACAAGCAAGGTTTTCTTGGAGTTTGCCAAATGAACTCAGTACAAATTTTTTCCCCACAGACCTTCAAAATAAGCTACTAAAATTTACATTTCGTAAAAAACATGAAAAAAATATTATTTCTGGGAGCTGTTTCATAATTAACAAAATGTGTTTAATGCATTCAATTCGGCGACTAATGTAGAGTATTTTCCAAAAAGTTAATTTCAATAATTTGTAATTTTGTGGAAATGACAGCCAAACTATTGATACAAAGTAGAGACTCTAGGCAATTTCAGAAAAGTCTGAATTACTCGAAAGCCATAAAACTTTTACTATACATACTTTGGGTTATTCTGATAGAGCATGAACCCAGCTATCAGCACCCGAGAGTCTACGCACTATTTATGGGACACCTTGTATATATATGTAAAAATATTTTTTTTTAGATATTTCTTAAACAATTTTAGATTCATTCAAATTTTATTTAAGTCATTAATTTGTTTAATTGGTTGTTTGTTTATCTATTTTGTTACTAATTTATATACTAAAGATTATTAATTATTTTGCATGTAAACAATAAAAAAAACACTTAAAAGTAGGCAGTTAATTTTGTCACTGAATGTAGTTATGAATTCTCATTCTAAAAACTTTAATTCAATCCTAAACAATTTTAAGCAATATTTTTTAATTTAATAACAAACCATAACTTGCAATCCTTAAAATCATTTTTCAGTTTCAATATTCTCTATAATATTGTGTGACAGACAAACTTTTGTATCTAAATAGTCTATGATACATAAAATAATTTTTTTTTACAGGTAAAACAAACAGTGAACAAAAAAAGAGATCCGAAAATCGCCGAGCGATTTGAAAAGAGATTGACTGACGAGCTCCATAAAATATTTGATGACTCCGATAGTTTTTATTATTCAAGAACACTAGATATAACAAATAGCTTACAGAGACAATACGAGAATGAGAAAATTCTAGAAACTGATGATTCAAATAAGAAACCTATTACGGATATTACGCGATGGTGGAAATATGTTGATGATAGATTTTTCTGGAATAAACATATGTTGAAAGATATAATCGCTTTGGAGGTGTGTTTTTAAATTATGAAAATAACTACAGATTATATATTCCAACAAAACTTTGATTATCAAATTATTCGATTTTTTACTCAGACAACCTCTTACGAAAGCTTTACTGTTTATTAAACAAAGAAAAACGAAAATTTTATTTTGCATTTTTGGTTTATTTCGTACCTTGACCATCATATGTGTGGCAAGGCAAGTGAATCTATATGATACAAAATGATGAAATAATATAAAAAGATATATTTAAAAAAAAATTAAAGTACATAGGAAAAAAAAAATAAGATTTTTTTTATCACATCTTTCCTTAGTACCACTACCTATGCTTTAAATTCAATTCACAAATCATATATATCTTTAAAAGTTGGTTTTAAATTAAAAAAGTATTTTTTAAATATTTTAAATTCAGCAGCTACGTGTCATAGTGATGACCTAAAAAATATTCTACCCAAAATATAAAATATTCGACCTTAAAAAAAATAGTAATTATTTGAGATCTAGGATATTCAAATTTAAAAAAATACTAAGACAATAGATTTTTTTTTTAAATTTATTTTAAGGTAAGTATAGATTAGTCTATATTTAAAATATATATATATATATTTAAATGTGTGAAAAATGTTGGTCCAAGCCCATTAAGTCACTTGATCCCGTTCCCACACTGAGCAGTGGACTTAGAAATTTATCACTCATGATGATCGAGCTATATAAAATAAAATTTATTTAGTATAGTATATGAACAATCCCTTATTCGACAAACTCTTGAACATTTCTTAAATCGAATTTGTATATGTGCCAGAGTCCACACTGCGATGAATGGGTTTTGCCTATAGTCCAAGGATACATACATTTGGCGCAAATACCAGTAGAACCGCCTGATGCTAATCCACTGAATACGGAGTCATTATCTAACACCAATACGTGTGATGAGACATTCACTATAGGACTCATATCCAGACGTTCTAGGTATCAAGCTGGGACAAGGTATGTATAACACGTTTTATACTAAGATGAACACATGTGCCAATGCAATTTGTCCCAATCATTGCCAATGTTTGGTATAAATTGCATTGGGATGAACACATTTGTTGGTGGGTGGAGTGTTGCATTAAATCATCGAATGCGGGCCTTTGTGTTGTTAATAAAAACCGAGTCAAAAAGGGATCCATACCATTGTACAATATAAAAATGACAGATATGGAGGCGTCTGCGCGGGGTCCGCGGATTATCGTCGTCTGCTGTTTCTCCTACAAAACTATAAAATTAGAGTTTAAGTGATTGGACAGAACAATTGAAATGCTATAGTTTGACCGAAACCGTTGTATCGCGCCTTAGGTATGTGCGCGGCGAGGAGGGAAGACAGCTCCTAAGCGTTGATGACGGACTGACAGAGCAGACCTGTCTCCCACCGCGCCGCGCACATACCTAAGGCGCGGTACAGCGGTTTCGGTCAAACTATACCTCTGATATAATGCATGTTCTTGTCAATTTTGTTCCTCTATGGTATGACCTAAATCTCTAATAATGTTCCATACATTGTTAGTACATTTATTTGTAATGTAATAACAATTCTTAACGTTTATTAATCAATTTTCACGCATTTAACTTGAAAAATGACGGATTTTTATAAAAAAATTACCCGTCGTTATCCTCTAGGGATAGGATTTCGAAAAATCGTTTCATAGTGAACGCTTACGTCAAAAACAAATTTAATGTCCAAATTCCACGAAAGTAGCCCATATAGTTCTACCGTTATAGTAGGACTAAACTGAGAAAAAATTCTTTTTATTTCTACTAGTAGGACAGAACGGATTTATTTATCCGTTTTGACCTACTGGTAGAAATGAACGGACAAAATAATTAAGCAGTCCGTATAATTCCACCATTCAGTTCTACTATTAGTTATTATAAAGAAAAATGAATGAATACTTAACATACATGTCCCTGCCAATTCAGAATTATTAAAGGCAAATCTAAACGGAACATATAATTCGGATTTACTTATTACTAACTTGTAATTAAATATAAGTATTTTGTACCAGCAAATGATGCTGGTCAGTGACCAATTATCTACTTCACTGTTTTTAGGATCTTAGAAATAAAATAAGTCATATTCATTATGTTTGTATTCGTATTTGTGTAGTTAAGAGTTAACCTAATTGCTCTTTCCACACACATGTGGTGGCTCTTTCGTTCATTTATCATTGTAAAAATATCAAATTTAAGTGCAAAACTTTATCTCATGTAGTCAAAAAAATATTCGTACTCTGCAAATAGTAGGACTTTATGTCCGTTTTGTCGTATTGAATGTCAAACAGAAATTAATAGGCTAAAAGAACTTTTTTCTCTTTTTAGTCCTACTAGTACAACTGTACAGTAGAACTATACGGACTACTTCATTCCATGTGATTCGCTTCAGCAGTTTCATCTCAGTGTTGATTATGAATCATCGAGTGATTGGTATTTCAATTCATAGATAATATGTCATTTCAGATACAATCGAAGAGGTATTGAACCCAGTGGCAAGGTAGCCAACTATGTGGAAACAGAACAGATCGTCTCCATAATATGCTCTGATAGCATACATAGAGCCTCATTTATTCAGGTAATAAAAAACGGTCAAGTGCGAGTCAGATTCGCGTGGTGAAGGGTCCGTACTATAAATCATAGAGTGTGGTAGTAGGAATCATAGTAAACATTATAATGCAATATATATTTTTTAATCTGACCCAAATTTTACAAGTACAGTAAAGTTTATCAATATGAGCACCAAACCCTTAATTTATGAGGAAGGGCAAAACTAAAAGGTATTCAGTAAATAAATATAGTAAAAACTCAAAGTTTTTGTTATGAGTGATGAAACTGACTGTACGTGCTTCAATAGATGTATTAGTCATGCACTGATTATAACACTTTCTAATATTGTGAAGTGAATTGTGCAATGTTATGTAAGTTCAATGTATACTGTTATATAATCTTGATGTAGAATAAATTTAAGATATATTTAGCTACCCGCCCCCGGCTTCGCATGGGTAGCAGTACATGCCGTAGTGTTTTTTTTCTGTCGTAGTGTCGTATTCGCTCGTTGCGTTGACCATGTGGATTAGATTTAATTAGATTTAAATGTAACGTAAGTTCATCGTACTTGGAGTATTTTTAATTTATTTTATTTCCAATTCTGTAAATATTTCAAAAAGTAAAGAATATATATATAAAAACAAACTAAAATATTTCTTTGTATACAACATTGATGATTTCTGCCTAACTTTACCTACATCACGCGCGTCGCGTTGGTGTGGTTTGTCGCTCTTTAGTGTTTATTTCACGATAATTTAAATTAGTCTTAGATATTAATTTAAATTGTATAGTTTTAAATGGCAATCGTAATGTGCATGAAATGATGAAGGTAAATAATGTATTAAATTAGATAAAGATTAATATTGTATGCGTATAAATTGCTTTCCAATTACCACATCATATGACCCCATTTTTTTAAACATAAAAATAGGTATAGTAAGCTATTGATAAAAGATAGACATACGCCATTACATACTTTTCTTTAGTCCTATAAAAAAGAAACAATTCGTCCATACATTATTTTATTATATCTCAAAGGGATTAGGCAGCGTTTTCGATGAAAGCGCCCAGTCGGCTTAATTTTTTCCAACGTCTTCAACAATAGATCGTCATATTTCAACTAACTTGCACAATACATTGATAAATTATACACATAAATCTTCCTCTTGAATCACTCTGTCCATTGGTGTCAACCATATGCAAATCCGTTTGGTAGTTTTTGAGTTTATCGCGTTCAGACAGGCAGAGCGGCGGGGGACTTTATTTTATAATATGTAGTGATTAATACGTTACTAATATTACATTATTTTTGTGAAAAAAATATATCTTTAAAAATTATTTAAAAACATTTTTAGTGGCAGAAAGTTTCAAATGCATTATAGTTCGCGTCAAACTATATGGCGGATCGGAATCTTTAAGTGTGTTTGCGCAGGTACAGTCATATACCCCTCGCTCCACTGCGTCCCACTACACCTAAAACTGGTTACTGCGACGCGACTTGTGCCCACGTTCGGATCCGCCATAAATAGCGAACTATATACATTGGCTATATTATTGAAACTTTTGTCAGGAAAAGATTAACCTGTCAAGTTACTTGTTGAAATAATGGGTTTGGCAGTATCAGATTTAGCTGAAGATGAGCAGCTTAATGTCAGCCAAATGCAGAAATATTGTATTTGTTCAGTTTAAGGCAGTATGCAGTTTTATTTCTTTGTAAATTTAAAACTTACAGTAAGTGGTTCAAGGACTATAAAAGTACGAATTGATTAGAAGCCCCCTTCTGCGTTTACAGTCTAACCACTCATACTCTAATACTCTAGCTAGCTGGTGCAAGATGGTGAGATTCAGATAGCGAGGTCCCCGCACACCGGTCCTCGACCCCTCCAAATTGCGTTTGACGTTTTCAATGTTGTGAAGTGACATTTATAACTATTAAATCCAAACGCTGCTGTCAAAATTTACTCTATAGCTAGGACTGAATGAATACTAAATGCAATTATTTTCTATACAATATCATGTTTAGTCACTTAATTTCAAAATCCCCGTATGCAATGGTTTTTGGACAGATCATTAAACTGATGTGTGAAAATGTATTTATTTTCAGGTTCGCGGGTCTGTTCCCATATTTTGGAGTCAACCGGAATATAAATTTAGACCGCCCCCACGTTTGGATAAAGGTAATTGCTATTGTATTTTTCAATACATTCGCTATTAATACGGTCCTTACGACATCGAAACTTTGATCGTAATGTTGTATTTTACGGACTAGGCCCTTTTACCTTACACCAATCACAAACGAGCGTTTCATTTGTAACGCATGCGTAAACCGCAAAAACCAGTACCGTTTTCGCCATTATTACATTTGAAGTACCTACATACAACGCTTCGACTATAATATCCAGCTTACCATACTTGCATCATAATGTACTATTATTTAACGTTGTTTTAACATGACACGACTTTTCAAAATGTAAAGTTAATTACTATTGTGATTTATTTATTTTATGTTATTATCTAAATTGAATTTGTTTATTATAAAAATATATATTATAATCTACAAATATAAAGTATATATATACAATCTAAAAAGCTGAAAATAACCAGTCCTTGGCGAACCCGACGCAAAGGTTCCCATAACGCTCGCGGCATTACCGCGTTGGATCGCTATGGCGAGCCTCTGCACCAGAAACGACCCCGAGCGGGGGTCACCTCCCCTCTCCTTAAGTCGGCGACCGATGCTCCTAATTAAATTTCTGGCCTCGAGGCTCCAACAGCCCGTCGTCTCCACAGCAAAAGGAACGAAGATATAGGATTTTGCCAAGATTGTGTATTGTGATTGTTTAATTTAATTTCAATCAATATTTATTGTATTTTCAAAATTTGCAGGAGAAGAAGAAACGCATGAAGCTTTTAAGAAGCATTTCGAAGAGGAATTAACAACATATAAAAAGGTTAATTTTCTATATTTTCCTTTCATTTTTAAATTTAGACAACTTCATTCAGATCGAAGTAGACAAACTTATTACTTTAAAAACTATTGTTTCGACACGGGAGTTCCGTGTGTGTTCAGTAAACGCACGTCAACCACATCACCAAAAATTTGGTTGAAGATGGAAGAAGTATGGAACTTATAAGCTATTAAAAGTTCATCTCTGTCTATTATTTGAAAAACGACATTTAAAATTATTTTAACCTATTCGCTACTCGTTAACTATATTGGGTCAGATTGAAAGTCACAACCCATTTATTTAACAGAGACAATTGATTGATAATGATTGATGACTAGTTAAAAAGTTAATTGACTTAACATCACAGGCCAGTACGCCATGCGGTATTGCTCTATCTCTATCTAACAGTACATTTTAAACATTCATAAGTTTGTTATTAATTTTTTTTCTAATTATTTCGCTATTATATATTTAAAAAACTGTTTCATATAAAATTTAAAAAAAAAATCAAATAATGAATCATACTATTTTGACAAGTAACAATAACATCGGATGTACATTTTTATTGTCTTGTGTATGATATTGTCTACATATTGCAAAGTTAATAAGTGTAATTGGTAATAGCAATTATTCACTAACAAGTTACGGTTGTGATACGCTTTATAGTTATCAGTGTGTGGGGTAATACCTCATCCCCACGCTCCACAAATTAATAAATTCCGTACTCTATTAAAAGACATATTCTTAGCTCGATGCTCGCCTACGTTGAGCATCCATATGTTTTTATTAATATGCAATTTTTTCAGGTGTGTATAGTGAACTTAGTGGAACAGCAAGGCCGTGAACGTATCATATGGGAAGCATATAGTAATCACATACACAAATATAACAGCCCTGATATAATTTACGCCATGTTTGACTTCCACGAGTATTGGTACGTAATTTAAACAGTTTTGAATGCACATTTATTACAATAAAATTAGTTCGTAATTTAAGCGATGTTAACACATAAGGAGTGTAACGAGCTGCAATCCACTTGAAGGCTCGTTAAAGAATGATCTACAAACGTCTGCCTCAAAGCTCGCAAGGTCTTGCTCGAGGTGTATAGTCGGTAAACTCTGTTTCAAGGCACCCGCTATCTATTTTTGGAAGAAGAACATGTACATGTAATGTTGTTAAGATTGTTAAATTGTGCCTATTGTTTTTGCTTTTGTATGTATGTATACAGGACATCCAAAATTAATTCCATATTCGACACACTATGTTATTGCTTGTGTATGAGGGCTTATTTGTGAATATTTTTTTGGTTTATTTGTGTAATTACAAAGCGTTGGTGAATTTCAATGGGCAAGAGAAATCAATATACGAAATTTATATGATACTTTTTTTTCAAGTACTATCCGACGAAACAGAGTATTTTAATTTTTATTATGCAGTGAATGCATTCGCAAAACTTAAAAAAAAAAAAACAGAAATATTTGAAGTACTACTAAAAGGTTGTATCAATCTGATTTTAAACATTAAATTGCAATGGCACATACTGTATGAAGCCTTTTTTTAATGCATTTTATATTAAGACTCATTAAAATTTCACAGCCGGGGCATGCACTATGAGAACGTGAGCGTTTTGATAAACGCAATAGCAGAGGTGATAACCGACATGAGGTTCACTTGGCGCGACGATCGCGGCCTCGTTTGTCGGCAGAATGGCACTTTTCGTGTGAACTGTATCGACTGCCTGGACAGGACTAATGTTGTACAGGTAAATATACAGGTTGGGCAAAACGTCTCGGTTTTAATGCCATTAAAAGTTGAAGCTTTTAAGAAAAATTAAAATAAAGAAAAAGCTAAATTCATTAGTTTTTAACAGTTTGTAAAAAGGAGTTAGTGTAGTAAGCATGTGATTTTTTATTACACAAAAAGACAAAAAAGGCGATAGAAACAGCAAAAAAAATGGTGCCGTTTATGGACATAATATTACTCGTATCTGTTAGGGTTGTTCTTCTTCACGAAATTGGTACGAGCTCTTGAATCTAGCGAATAATTCTAGCTCAGTATTGACCCACACTATTTAGTATTTGTCTAAAAATAAAAAGACTGTGTGTCTTAAAAAAATGAATATAAAAAGAAAAGTTACGCGAAAATACCTTTGATTTCGTTTTTTTTATTATTCAATGTAAGGTTTGATAAATACTAAAAAAAAGTAGTGAAATTGCGATGGAGTAGATCAAATCGAATTAGTCGTTATACATTTTCATAGATGGCGTTGTACTGAATCGATAACTATTTGTTATTTTGTACGACAGATGGCGCTATCACTAGAATTAAGTGAATTTATAACAAGAAGGTACTAGGAAAGCAGTAGACTTAAGAGATCCCACTTAATTAAAATACTTTAAACCGCAGTCTAACTGAAAACCGCATACAATTTAAAACTCTAAATTATTTCTAATGGTGATCAAATAAAACTAATCTAATAATCCATCCTTCGTCGCTCCCGACACAAATGTGCCCATGATGCTCATCGTATTGCCGCGCCGAATTGCAACGGCAACTCTTTGCACCAGGAAGGAATCGGAACGGGGTCGAATCCCCTTTCTCTCAGACGACGGCTGATGCCCGCGACGAAACGTTTGGCTTCACTTCCCTAACAGCCAGCATCTTCCACCGCAAGAGGGACGAACAAGTATTTACTCTCCAGAGTAGAGTATTTGACTCGTTTTCTGGCGGCTGCAAGCTCATTATTGTGATTAGTGAATTAAGTAAATTAAAGAATTAATTATTCATTTTCTAACAAAAACACTTTCAAACATATAAAGTATAATATTTAGGAAAGTTACGTATTGTTTGAAATGAAAACATCTGAATGCGACCGTGTGATATATATGTTTTAATATATGATATCTGAAATATGTCGCTTTTTCGAAAATATATTTTACTAATAACATTTCAAAAAAGACGACATGTGTTTCAATTTGACGTAACTTATAATCACCTGGGTCAATAGCATATGGCGCAATGGGCATTCCCTTTTTTATACGAAAAATAACCGTTCGCTGTAGACGCCGTGTTGCCGGTTAAATCAATGCCATCTCTGAAAAAGAGTAATAAAACTTAAAAAACTGAAGCGTAGAAAATAATAATACATGGGACTTCACACATAGCGCCATCTAGTCCCAAAGTAAGCAAGTATTATGCTTGTGTTATGGGTTACTAGACAACTGATATACATACTTAAATATTCTTTATAATATATACATATATAAATATTTTTGCGAAGACACCACATACATATAACAACCAAGATCCGGTACTAGTACCAATATTCATCATATAAATAGTGGCCTGACCTGGGATTCGAACCCGGGACGTCCAGCTTCGTAGGTAGGGTCGCTAAAATTACTAGAATAGAAATTGCAGTTTGTATGGAATTTTGTTTGAGTAATGTAGAAGGCACCATGCAATTTTTTTGTTTGATATCTACTTAAGCAAAATAATAAAATATACTGTAATATAAAAACCTAACCAAAATATATTTGAATTTTTACAACCATAATGTTATGTAACTTTGAAAAAAAAAATCAAACCTGGAACAAAATAGATGATTTCATTTTTTCTGTTCTCAGACAGCAATAGCAAAGTACGTGTTAGAGCTTCAGTTATGCCGCTTAGGACTTGGTGCACCGGGGCAAGGTCTCCCTCCATTGTTAAGACAAGCTTTCCTCGACATGTGGGCCGACAATGGGGATGTCATATCAAGGCAGTATGCTGGCACTAAAGCACTAAAGGTGATAAGTGTAATCTATGATTTTTTTTTATAAATGCCTAAGTGTGTTTGCTTGTCTTTTCTTCCCTTCGTAACGGTGCAACGATACGACGTTATTTTGCATATGGCGCAAGATGAAGCTTATAAGTAACGTAACTACGAAAGAAAAGGCAAGCATAGGCACTTTTTTATTTTTTTAATTTGCAGTGTATTTCCCTGAGGGGCAAATGCACTTAATACATTTCACATAAAAAGATATTTATAAACAAAATCCTCGATTACAGCTGCAGTCATCTTATAGCATGTAAAAATCGTCGTCCTTTTGAATCTTTCTTCTAAAGTTTAAACAGTAAATAATGACAGGGTGCTAAGTCTGAGCTGTAGGATGGGTGGTTAATTTATACAAAAGTGTGTCTGTGGCTCGCTCTGTTGTTTGATCAGTATTATCATGTCATGTATTATGCAAAATCAATATGCCTCTACTGAGTTTTCTCGTCCCTTTTTTCGTAATTGACTCTCGTAGTTGATCCAACAAATTAACTTTATATGTGGCATTCCTTGTAGTTTTGTCTTTCAAATAGTTGTAATAACCCTTCAGTATCCCAAAATATAGTTCCCATTAGTTTCTATGCCGATGAACGAATCTGTGTCGTGATAGCCCAAAGCGCAACAAAACTGTCTCAAATTTATAAGGCAATAGGGCTATGGTTCGATTCGCCATTATTATATTTGAAGTATCTACACAATTTTAATCGCAAATATATTGGAAAACGTCGTATTATGCTCGTACTCAGTTAGCTGGCTGTTGTAGTCATCGGTTTATTACAAACACTCTGCTTCGCCTCGTGCCTATAAACATCTCGACTATAAAATGCAGCTTGCCGTACTTGCTTCATAATGTACTATTAATAACTTTTGTGGTTAATATCGTGTGTATCTTACGTATAAATAAAAATTGTGAAACTAAACATTAAAAGGTTAAATATATTCACAGGGCGATTACACCAGGACGGGTGAAAGAAAAATCACGGGCATGATGAAAGACGGTGTCGCTTCTGCGAACAGGTATGTATTGAAAATAATTTGATATATTTTTTTAGGGTTCCGTACCTTGAAAAGGAAATAAAAGATATTTTGAATGTCCAAAACGGAACCATTAAAAGATCATACCTGTGTCCATCTGACTATGGCAGATTTTTTTTAAACTGCGTAGAAATGTTAGTTTTCGTAAAATTTCAAAGTTAGGTGATGTGCACATGTTACAGCAATCAAAAATTAAAAAGTATTTTTTTGGGTTTGAGATGGAGCTGCTCCTCAATACGCCCCCCCCCCCCAGTCTGCTAAGTTACTAAAGTTAAAATTATGACATTCTTAAAATTAGTAGATAACAAGAAAGCTGCTGCTTTCCTGTCAGTTTGAGTTTATTTCTTAATTACTGAAAACAAAAAAAAAAAAACTTATTGTAAAATAAAGTTTCACACGATTTATCATTTGTTTTTTGGTGAAATTCTGGTACGGAGCCCTAACCACGCGAATCCGATTCACTTTACCGGTTTTTTTTAATATTTAATACATCAAAGGAATTCTGCCACCAGGTTTTTCATCCGCCATTTTCGCGACGCCATGACGCAATTCGCCATAGATATCGCGCTCGGTCAAGAGGTCAATATGGCGTCGGTAGAAGAACACGATAGTCTATGGCGTGATATAAAAACTATATCGTTGATGGCGTATGAAAACATGGACAGCGAAAACCCTAAATTAGAATTTATGCCACCGTATTTCGGACATCCGCTCACGTCCGAATTGGCTATGGTCGAGATCACTTACGGATTATCGAGGTCAGTCTAAAAAGATTGGCTCTCTGGCTTCCCTATTATCGTTTATGAGATTTTTCATACCAAAGTTTTAACACTTTCTATGCCACCTAAGTTTTACGTCTTATTTTTATGATGTTTTTTCTTATAATATTCATTGGTTTATTCGTGTGCCGTTGATTATATTGTGTTCTAACAAAATTAAGTGCACTTTATTAACCATCACTTAAAATTAAAAGTGTTGACATTAACAGTTTTCAGTCTGGTAAAATTAAACTTTGTGCTAATGTTGTTACTAAAAGTGTAGCGTACAACGTTGCTTTCTCTGCGTTAGCCGCGCGGTGTTGGTAATCTAATGCCTATTCGGTCAATAGATGGGTCTCCTTGCGCCTCCCGCACTGCGCATTCACCTCAGGGATGGCCAACGTTTAGCGATATAGCTTAATCACATCTTAATCATAATCTACCCTGATATACTTTCAAGATAAAATATATATAGCTAGCGACGTGCCTTCACTAGAAGAAGAAGTCTAAAAATCTTGCTTGCTAAAAATGGACTAAAAGGTATACAATAACCTCTCTTAAAATATAAAATTAGAAACGTGGGACCCATGCAAAAGATAGGTGTTTTTATCTATTATCTACTGCACTCCACGTTTTTGGTTTTTCATCTTAGGATAAGTTAATTTACACTATTTAGTCTGTTTACAAAACGTGGTATTTGAAAATAATTTTCTTTATTAAATCGCCTGTACTTTTTAATTTTGATAAGGAAGTTTGTCCGACTGTCCGTCTGTTCGTACTCTGCGGTTATGTTTTATGTTTCAACGTATATGTTTTGAAATTTGGCACAAAAGGTTGCCTCGGACTCTGACCTCTAGTTTTTTAAATACCATTTTGGACCAGATTTGAAAAAATAAATTAAGAGTTGTCTTATTTTTTATGTTTAGGCTACCGTAACAAAAAAAAGTTTGGAAATTTAGGTTCAAAAAAGTGCTTATGAGTATAATCTCGTGCTTCCGAACAGCCCGAGCATATTAAATAAGCAGCTTCCATTGTCATAATTGGCAGCTTCATATAGTGTTCACGAGCACGTTTCGTGCTTCAGAGTACATAATATTACCGCAGCGTAAAATAAGCGTCTTATTTTAGTCCGTGACATTATGCAACTTAAAAATATATTTTAGTAATTGTATGACCCATCTTGCTATGTTTAGAGAATAGTTATTTTCGTCTCATACTCGTAGATCGGCTTGTAAACTGAAAATACTATAGTAAATTACTCTTATATGTTTATAAACAAGTTATTACGCATGACGACCACTTAGCCTAGTGGGTAGCGACCCTGCCTACGAAGCTGGAGGTCCCGGGTTCGAATCTCAGGTCGGGTCAGTATTAATACGATGAATATTGATACTGGTACCGGGTCTTAGTTGTTATATGTATGTGCTGTCTTTGCAAAAATATTTATATATGTATATATTATAAAGAATATGTATGTATATCAGTTGCCTAGTAACCCATAACACAAGCATAATACTTGCTTACTTAGGGACTAGATGGCGCTGTGTGGGCAGTCCCATGTATTATTATTATTACTTCAATCCGAAAAACGTTTTGAAAAGATCTGAATTCCGTTCACGTCGCGCATAAAGAAGTTTTACTTCAATGATTAAAATAATAATACGACACTGGATAATGTAATTAACATTTAACAACTTGACGATGTTTCATGGAATAGAGAGCCACGTTAAGGCTTAAATAAAAAGCTCTAACGTCTTTACGCACATACAAGTAAATAGTAATTTGAGCATGTACCCTTTTATCGTATATACAGGATTTTTTTTTGTCACTGCACATAGAAATTTATTTCGTACTCTAGTGAAAATAAAAAATATAATTTCACTTATTTAATTTATTTATCTATTTATTCAAAAATAAAAAGACTAAAAAATGAAATGTATCCATGAAAATGCCGCGAATCATATGCTCACACTGCTGAGAGCCTCCGTGTTTCTGCGCGCCCACGTGTTAAGATTAATTGTATCAGACAGGTTGAAAAAAAGTTTTGATTTTTTTAAGGTAATGTGTTCTAGTCAAGTTACTGAATCATATAAAATATATGCGCAGTGATAACAAAAGTACGCTGTATGTAGTAAAGTTTGTTTTACATTTTAAAAATTTCACATTATCGCATGTTTATTATTGAACTTAACTTCAAACAAACTGTATTTAGCCTCCTTCAGTTTATAAGTACTTAATCACTGAAAGCACTTTATTTATAATTCTCCAATTTCATCACGAGAACGTATTTACAAGAATTTTAACATTGTTATTACTGTTACCTACTATTTTATTTATGTTTTTGATGTGTAACGCCGGTTGTACACACTCGCCGAGTGGAGGCGAGAGCCAGAGACAGCGCTATATACCTCGGCGTGTGTGTACACTAACGTGAACATCTTAACGCTCGTCCCACGATAGGGATTAATTTAGAATCATGTATCATAACAGACTTATGTACAGATCGTAAGAATTTCTAAATAGTCAACAGATATCGGTGAAGTATTTATTAAATAAATATAATCGGAAAGGGGTATGAAGAGTCTACAATAGACGTTTGTGATTTTTCGGCGAGCTTTAGGCCACGTATAGGTAGTTCCAATCAAACTTTATGGCGGATCGGAATACAACGCTCTATGCATACTTGCGCAGGTTCAGTCATATGTTCCTCGCTCCACTGCGTCCCGCTACACCTAAAACTGGTTACTGCGACGCGACTTGTGCCTATGTTCACATCCGCCATAAAGGTTGATTGGAACTGTAGCTATATTTCCGGCTCTTTATACGTGCTAACTACTCAATTACTTTCAGCTGAGGCGCGAACTGGAATCGATAGATGCGTATTTTATCATAGAGCCACGTTGGCATCTAACAGGTCCGGCCGACGAACTTCGAATGTAGCATACTAGAAGGCGCACGCTTGCTAGACTTAATTCGACAATTCTTGTCAACTTCATTTACTTGAAATGTTTATCGGTATTCCCCTTTCATTCAATAGCATACAATATAAGACTGACCGGTTGGCCGAGTGGTTAGGGACCCTAACTGCGGAGCTAAGGGTCGCGGGTTCGATTCCCGCCCGGGACAAATATTTGTGTGCATGAACATGTTTATTTCGTTCCGGATCTGGGTGTAAAATATATATGTATATAGTATTAAATAAAAAAGAAAGAAAATTTTAGTATGTATATCAGTTGTCTAGTAACCCATAACACAAGCATAATACTTGCTCACGTTGGGACTAGATGGCGCTGTGTGGGGTGTCTCATGTATTATTCTTTTCAATAGCATGTAATTAGTTGTGAAGATAATGCACAATGCACGCCTAGACACAACACCAACATCTAGGTAACCAATCGCGTGGGCGATACGTGCGTCCCGCCCGTCTCCCTTCCTCGTCTTATATCTCAAATATAACTTTGGTTCTCGAACTAAACGGCCCGCATTACTTCTCTATTAAACTAATTCAAACCTCGGTGTGTTCGGTTTTTTGAGGATTATTTTCTAGATCTTTTATAAACAAACAGTTTATTATCTCCGACGATTTTAATTGAATATTTTTAAATGTTATCTGTTGTATAATACTTTTTTATTTTATCACGAGTAATGTGTAATTGTCAATTGAGTCAAATAATATTATATTGATGTTAATAGAAAGCTATTATAAGGGTCCAATAAAATAAATTAAACATTTAAAAAAATTTTATAAAATTCTTGGAAAATCTTGCCAGCGTTTCTTTTTCTTGTAATTTTAATTAATTTTAACTTTATGTTTACACATCAATTTTCGTGCGTACTGCGTCACTCTCAGTTATTTTATTTTTCTTGTGTGTCGTAACATGTATAGTTCCAATCAACGTTTATGGCGGATGTGAACATAGGCACAAGTCGCGTCGCAGTAACCAGTTTTTGGTGAGGTGTAGCGGGACGCAGTGGAGCGAGGGGCATATGACTGAACCTGCGCAAGCATGCATAAAGCGTTGCATTCCGATCCGCCATAAAGTTTGATTGGAACTATACCTATGTATAATAAACGCAATTGCTCAGACTAGATCGACTTGGTACCGTCACTTTAAAATACCTTGTGGTACTCAGTAATATTATATCTTGTTCCAGGTACTATTTGTCGACATTCAAAGACGCTCTACGCCAAGTGGCGATAGACGTGATGACTGGTGAATCGAAAACTATACCCGATCAACTAATAGTTCCCGATGGAACTGCAGATGCTATTGTCAAGGTAAAGATACTCACTGCAGCGTTCGCTTCTAGACATAAAGGTTTGCAGACATAATCTATTGTTACATTATGTTACCAGTAACATACTTCAAATCAGTGATCAACTTGTCCAGTATGCTTAGGACATGCTATTGGACTGGGGTTGCGAAAATATACAATCCCCAGCCCGCAGTGGAGCAGCGTGGTGGATTTAAGCTCCAAGCCCCCCCTCGCCCAAGACTGGTCCTTGGGTCAATGTCTACAACGTAAAAAAAATGTGTACAGAATTCCTACTTCGCATTATGACCATATCGTAAAATGACTTGGTAGCAAAATAACCACTTTTTAAAGTACAGTTTGTTGCAGCATGTAAATACAAAAGTAAATAATATATATGTGTCCTCTGGTCAGTTTGAATTTACGCATTTATACTCTTTACATATCTGTTGTCCTGGTATTTGCGGTTTTATTTATTTTATCAATTGACGTGGAGAGTTTCTTCAAAATGGCGTATGTGTTAATCGAAGCTTGAACTGGTAACGCTCTGTATACCCACACTTAATGATTATTCGTTGAAAAATAAAAGACTGTCCGTTAAGAAAATCAATATCAAAAATAAAGTTACGCAAAAATATTCCTTTGGGTTTTGTGATTTTCTATCCAATGGGGTAAAATAAACACTGAAAAAGAAGTTCGAAAGACGCGGCGAAATAATATGAAATAGAATGAAATATTAAATGCAATACATTACCACAGATGGCGCTATCCCGAATCAATAATTAGATATTTTTAACGATAGATGGCGCTATTACTAAAGCTGTCCTGAATAAACTGACAATTTTTAGCACAATTTATAAACCTTCGAACATGTAATATGTTTTATTTTGGAAAAATACTTATTGCTTAATGCTTGGAATAAAAAAAAATCGGTTGTCTGTAAAGTCGGTTTACTGACGATAGTTGAACGTGACAACGTCATAAGAAAATACTGATGGAATGGTTGCATTTTTCAAAAGAAAATTTTAATTTTTTCGTTTGATAGATATTTTGTATGGATATAGAGAAGGAAGTAAATGGAAATCACAATTAAATTGATCAAGTTACATTTATTTATACGCATAAATACAAACAGTCCATTTTTTTTACAATGCACATAGTTTTTACAAGTATGAATGTGCGTTGAGCAATTGTTTTACAACTTTTATTTACAACTTTTAAACATGTGTGATACTTAACGTTCGTTGCTATAAACAATTGACACCACATTCACTTTTCACTGCACTTCATACTTGACGAAAACATGTAAATCACTGCCTTCTATAGTTACAAGCCATGCTATTAGATTTGGCAACGTCGCATTAACTGTCACTTGTAGTCTGATTTATTTCGTCAGCTGTTAAGATGTCATGATTTAATAATTGAAAATATGGGATTTAAATAACTAAATATGAAATTATCGGTAGCATTTAACAGAAATAGAAATAGGAGTATCTATTAGATTATATTAGCACCCGCCCGCGACTTCGTTTGCGTGTCATAAGTGGATTTTACGAATAGAATAGAATCATCAATAGAATAAAAAGAATGGTTATTATATCTCATTTCTGTTAGTGTTACTATGATTTTGTGCGTTTATCACAGGCTGTATCTTAAAAACTAGTTTTATTGTATAATGTTCTACGGGAATGTAGGTACCGTTCCCTTGCAGTTTATTCCTCTTCCTGGGTTCTACGTAATCAATCTCGCCGGACCTGCTGGTGGCTAGCATGCGGTTAAAGTGACCATGAAAGGTATAAGTATAGTTCCCCGGGGTCCTCCAGATTCCATATCCTCGAACCTATTCGAAAAATGATAAAAATTTACTGTAATTTCCACCCAAACGTGTCAAGATTGTGACGTGAAACGAAAAACGATTATGGTGAAAATATCAACTTACCATACTAATTATGAATAAACACGATGCAAAACGTAATTTTTAACACTGATTTATTATTTTAAATCAATATCTCTGTTTACATAACGTTTAAATGGAAGAAAACGCGAATTAATGACCTGATTGATACTAAGGCTCGGATTACACGCAACGTTGCCAGACTTCAGTAGCATGGCTTGTAAACTATAGATGGCAGTGTGTAAATGTATTATTGTACCTCTTTGTCGCTCGTTCCGCGCTCTCGCTTGCACTTCAAGCCTTAAATGGAACGCCTCAGAGCGAGGTAACGCCGCATGACTCATGTTTTTTCGTGCGTGCAGCCGGCTCCATCGAATTATAAGACGTTGTCACGTCAAAACATTCGAATGCAACTATGTAACGTATAAAGATGGCGCCACATGTGTATGTTTTAAATTTTTAATATATATGTCGAAAACGCCACTTCTATTTTACTAATGATTTTCGAAAAAGGCGATTTTTTCAATGACATACATGATAATAACTTAGATGAGCATTATCCTTTTGCCCATCAGAGCAATTTACTTGTGATGTGTACGCACTATTCGGTAGTCGTTAGTTGCAATTAGCATTTCATATCTCCGATTGGTTAACTAAAGTCACTTGCCCGCCCAGCAGTACCGCAGACGGTCGATACACGCGTGAAGGGGTTAATGGTGTTTTAGTGGAAGTGACGGGAATATTACGCCGCACTTTTAATTATAACTATCGTATTTTACGCTTACTACCCATCCCATATTTATCATCGACTAGCTTTCCGTTCGCGTGAACTACACAGTTTTATTGCGACAATTTTTCCAGGATAAAAAGTCACTTTTCGGTTTATAAACTATATGCAAAAAGTTATAACGGTCCGATACAACCGTGTAGTCCACGCGAGCGGAGCACTAGTTTTGAAAATAAAGTATAACCCATGTTACTCGCTGATAATGTAGCTTTCTATAGGTGAAAGAATTTAAAAAATCAGTTAGGTAGTTTTTGAGTTTATCTGTAACAAACAAGAAAAAAATCAAATTTTTAGGGTTTCGTAGCTAAATGGCAAAAAAGGAACCCTTATAGTTTCGCCATGTTCGTCCGTCCGTCTGTCCGTGGTTTTTCTCGGAAACTATTGGCAATATATCGATGAAATTTGAATGGTAGGTGTAATCTATGAACCGCTACACAACGACGTAGTGAAATAAAGAATTTTTTTGTGATAGGTCACCGTACATGTAACTGAAGTACGAAAAAAAATTCATCGTATATTAACGCGAGATGAACCAAACGATAGGTCTTAAAAATGATATCAAGGTTTCAAACAATTTTTTTTATTTAAGTCAACAGTTGTTGAGATATGCACTCCTAAAGTCCGAATTTTTGTTAGAGTCATGTGCCCCCCTCCGTCTACCAGCTAAACCGTTGTTTTTGGATATGTAGAAAAAAATTATGACGAGTATATATAACGTAGTTAAAAGGAAAACTATCACAGCTAACTAGACTATTATTTAACGAGTAATAGATTAACTCATAAAATGTACTTTTATAAGTAAAAATTTTGTAAAAATTCCATAAAAAATGACAGAGAGCATTTAGCCAATAAGCGAAAACTAGATGCATTTTATCTTTGTGAGGTTATTGTAAAAGATAATTTAAAAAAAAACATTTAATGATGAAAACTACATTGTATTACTAGCTACTATAAATTTACGCTTTCCTTTGCAGAGCTAATTCTCTTCACAATCGATACTAAAAGTCACTGTAATAAAATAAGTAATAGAAATTGTCTCTAGCTATCAGTGCACTCATATTATTACTTTTCGGATTAGCCAGAGAGGATGAAGCTTCTTCTAAATAACTAACGAAATAAAAATGAAATATATTTATACAATAATTCTTAAATTACATAATAATAACGATTAATGGTTAAGTTCGATTAACGTCGCGCTCGTTTTTTTATATTGTATGGTGGTACGAAACCCTTCGTGTTTGCGAATCCGATTCGCACTTGGACGGTTTTTTAATCAAATATTTTATCCTTGTAATACTATTATAGATTATGATAGACAAGCGGGCCATGGTTGTCTTAGATGCCTGTTCACAACAAGATTATCTGAACCATATATATTGTCAACAGGATCAAACGGGTCCTGATACGGCAGCGATGGCGCAACACGTGAAATCACTCATCGATGATTGTAAGAAGTTGTTGGTGGACACAGAACCAGTTTTAGGATCGTGGGGACTCATTGACGCGGATCCGCAGTATGTTTTATTTTTGCTTTTATCGCTTGTTAATTCTCTAATTTTAAAAATTAACAAAAATAAACTTAATAATAAGGTACAATTCATTAAGAGAGACATATGTAGAACAGGGGACGTTGATATGTTGACGATGACGATTGAATTCATATAAGAGTCGAAAAAATTAATCGAATTTTAGTACCACTAGAATAGACTATCTCTCACAACACATGGAATCCTAGTGTGAGAGATACGGCACCTAATAATAATTTATTGTTAGTGTTGCTTCTCTTTTTCTCGCTTTCTAGTGTAAACACTAGAAATTATAAACACTCTCAATAGCGCTGCCCCTTTGAACCCATTGTCCTTTTTGAGAATAGATTTTTTTGTAATGAAATGAAATTTGTAATTTACCGTAAAAAAGAGAAAGCATTGCATGCAACACTAACAATAAATTATTATTAGGTACCGTATCTCTAACACTAGGATTCCATGTGTTGTGAGAGATAGTCTATTCTAGTGGTACTAAAATTCGATTAATTTATTTGACTCTTATATGAATACAATCGTCATCGTCAACCTATCTATGTGCACTGTTCTACATAGGTGTCTCTCAATGAATTGTACCTTGAACGGTCCTGAGTCATAAAACTGGATAATGACCACGCAAAGCCGACACTTAATCAGACAGCCCAACTCTATTTGATTTCAAAAACTTATAATTTTCATAATCTTCAACCACATACAATTTTGTTATATAAAATCGGTTTATATATTTTCTTGATAAATACATATAAAATATTTAATATAGTTCAAATATCATATTCTCTGATTTCTGTAGCTTTGTGATTAAAATATTGTTAATTAATTTGAAACCACAATTAGTAACATTTATCGTTTAGTACTAAATTGTGAATTCAAGAAAAAAATGAAGTTACATGAGACTGCTTAAAACAACGTTTACCTAAGTATGGTTATTATCCAAACACAAGTTTAAATAATTTTAAAGGTAAACGTTCTCATATCGTGTCGTGATAGCCCAAAGCGCAACGAACCTGTCTCAAATTTATAAGGCCATAGGGTCATGGTTCGAATCCGGGCGTGTACCGATGAGTTTTTCTGACTTAAGTACATAACTATCACTGACTCCGTGCCTCGGAGAGCACGTTAAGCAGTCGGTCCCGGGCGCTGTCAATAGATGGCGGTCGTTACAATCCCCAACCCGCAGTGAAGGAGCGTGGTGGATTTAAGCTCCAAGCCTCCCTCACCCCACCTTAGGGGAGGAGTAAGCCCCTACAGTGGGGTAAAAATGGGCTGATGAAGTGAAGTTGTCATATGATCGGTCAATGTCGCCCACTATAAATAGCATAGAGTAAATAAATTTGGCAGTAGTGTTTGGTTTTAATACAGTCATAAATGCCACTTCACAGTATTGAAAATGTCAACCGCAAATTCGTGGGTGTGAAGACCGGCGCGCGGGGACCTCGCGGACTGAAACTCGCCATCTTGCACTAGCTAGCTAGTGTATAATTGGTTAGACGGTAAACGCAGAAGTGGGCTTTTAGTCAATTCGTACTTTTATGATAAATAGCCTTCTTGTAACGCGTTGTTTGTTTAATTTTATTTATCCATCTATTCCAGTACGGGAGATCCTCACGAAACGGAGATGGACAGTGTTCTATTGCTGACCAGCGACGCATACCACGTAGCCGATTACGACGAGGCAGCCGACAGGTTTCTGTCTGTCCAGGAAGTTTTACTGTCAGACGTCACGTCTATAGAGCTGGGCACATTGGATACCAATTCTACGGTGAGTTATTTTATTGCGTGAGGACATATGAGACCTCATTTTCCGCATTTGCGATATTTCCAACGTTTTTACCAACTGCAACCTTATTAATAAGGCTTCGCTGTCCGTCCGTCCATCCGTCCGTCCGTCACAGGGCTGTATCATTTGAACCTTAATAGGGAGATATTTGAAATTTTCATAAAGTGTCTATTCCTATGGCTGCTATGACAACAAACAAAAATCAAATAAGGTAGAAATTAAAAGGGGTCCCCTTACAAGAAACGTTTTTATTTCGACGTTTTTGTTATTTGGTGGTTTTACAGATAATTTCTTACACTTGAATTTGTTTTGGAGTGTTTACTTTTATGGCCGCTGTAACAGGAAACAATGAAAATAAAATAAGGTAAGAATTAAAGGGGGTCTTCATACAAGAAACGTATTTCTTTGTATTGTACGGGGAGACGAAACGAACGGTTTTTTTTATGTTACATCCATACTAATATTACAAATGGAAAAGTGTGTTCATTTGTTTGTTTGTCTTTTTTCTTGAAGTCGTAACGGACCAACGAAACCATTTCATTTTTTTTTTATAGAGATAGTAACGCGCAGTAACATATGCTACTGTTTATCCCCGATCGATGGTTCGCCATGGTATAGGAATTTGCTTTACGTCATGTCGTAACGGCGCAACGAAACGACGTGATTTTTAGCACGGTGATAGTTGAAGGGATGGAGAGTAAAATAGGCTACTGTTTTGTTGAAGTTCCTATTAATTAGTTTAACTTACAGTTTAAACATCTTTTCCAGATTTTGTTCGGCGTTGGACGCAAAAACGCATCGGAGCCTATATTCTGTATTCGTATAAATTACACTGTGAATGGTGAGACCGGATATTTTCACATGTTCCGGTCGACAACTTTAAGGTTCTTCAACAACATGGCCGTTGTCATCAACACAAAAGATGAAATGATAGGTATTGAATTATTATTTACTGTATAAGTGTTCTGTGCGCTGTCTGTATTTAAGTAGGTTTTAATTTATCTCGAAACGTACTTATCATGAAATAGATACTGATTTGTAATCTGGTTGAAGATCGAATAAAATTAATTAGATAGCTGTACGAATGGTGAAGGGCCATGAAATCCGCAGAAGAACCCCCAAGTTGGTTGTACGGTGTGCTCAACACAATTAGCCAGAATAAGGACCGCTTTATTTGGTACGATCTTCTCGCCGCTCCAGGAATGATACGGGTACAGGACGCGATATTGGATGTCACGTATATTTTGCACTTTTCACGGTGTCAACGTATATGCTCGAATATTTTGTGATGAACTCACGACATATGAGGCATACCGCGAGGAGAAGTCCAACGACAAAATTGATTTAGATTGCAAACAATACGATATCGTTTAAGTCGACAAGACGAGATTTGGGCCAGAACTGTTATTCTATCCCGGGCTTCCGGCGGTTTTGCTCTGGATTGGCGGTTTGACCGCCGCTGCAGTGAGAGCCCTAAATTGACCAATCATGAGTCAGTTCGGAAGTTAGTTTTCCTAAATATATACCAATGTTTGTCTGGAATATGATAAATTATACAGGTTGCAAAAAAGTCCAACAAGTATCATAAAGAAACATATTATGATAATAATAATAGTTATTATTATACTATAATACTAATGATTTTAAGATGTGTGAAACATTATTTGAATTGTGGAAGAAATTATTTTCGTTTCTTTAGAAATAATATGTGTTTAAGTCATCAATTGTGAGTTTCCGTCAATTTTAGTTTCTAAGTAAAATAAAAACAGTTTTATATTCTTTTTGAAGATAATAGTTTATTCAATAGATTAGTCTTCCTTGATTGGTGGCCTTAAGATTAAATGACACCGCTGATTTCTATACAAAATTTATTTGACCAGAAGTTAAAAAATACACATTGTCATATTTATTTTACCAACTTAGTAAGTAAAGTATATCATGAAATGGTGGTTAAATTTATAATATTCGCTCTAACATTTTTTTTAAAATTACAATCCTAAGGCTAAGAAATCGCGGAGCTATTTTGGGTCGCTGACGCCTGCGGCTGCGCGACTTTCATCTAAAACTCACGAGGAGACATTTTGAAGTAGCCGCCGGAGTCGATACTACAGTCATGGGTCGCTTAGTATCTATTTTACAGATCGGAAAGACGAAAACGAAAAATGTTTTTGATACGCCTGTAATCCGATGTAATCGTTATGTAAGGTTTTTTTTAAATATTTTAGTAAGTAGGTGCGTTAAAAAAGGAAAATCAGTAAATCCGAACATCTCAATTAGTTCTGGAGGCCTGCACAAAGCTTCTTGAAAAAGTCACACCCCATTTTTAAAATGAAATCTGGGTTTTATCTTTGAAGTCGCGACGAAAAATCATGCCGCGAATTTGGAACATTCTCGTATATTTTCAATTTGATGCATAAGTTATTCTAACAGGACCGCTAGCTCCCAGCCACTATCGACGACGATTGAATGTACATCTGTGTGCCCTAGGCCTAATACTGTCTATATTATGCAGAATCGCTGCACTCAATCTGTGAGTCGATAATGGTGGCGCGCGACGTCGCCAAACTACCGCCGATACCGTTCCACGACGGCGTTAAGCTAGACAGAAGGAAGTCAAAGGTATGCATATCTATTACTGATTACTGACTGACCGACTGGCCGAGTGGTTAGAGGCCCTGATTGCGGAGCCAAGGGCCGCGGGTTCGATTCCCACCCGGGACAAATATTTGTGTGCATGAACATGTTTATTTGTTTTGTATCTGAGCGTAAAAGCATAAATGTATATATCATAAAAAAAATATTTAAATATGTATATCAGTTGTCCAGTACCCCATAATACAAGCATAATACTTGCTTACTTTGAGATCAGATGGCGCTGTGTGGGATGTCCCAAATATTAATATTATTATCTATATATTAATACGTGAAGGAAAAGCTTTAGCCCCTTTTTAAGCTTACTACACGCACGGAGGAATGTAAGATTTGGCATAGTTAAAGTTTATGTGGAGTAGGAGTGCAGAAAGCTAAAATCTATTTACATAATGAATTTTTCAGATGGGACTGTATGGCCAAATCCTAAACTATATGAAATAGCGGGGTGTTTAAAGGGATCATGAGCTTCATTTTTGAATTGCATATTCACATTTTTGAAAAATCTCTTAGTGTAACAGGGAATCGAACCACTTGATTTGATAATCCATAAATTAATACGTGAAGAAACTTTAAACCTCTTTTTAAGTATATCACGCGCACGGAGGAGTGTGTGAATCGGTATAGTTACAGTTTATGTGGAGTAGGAGTGCAGAAAGCTAAAATCTATACACTTGCGTATAATATGTGTTACAAAATACCGTAAACTATACGAGCACAATAGTCTGTCGTTTGATGCGATTTGAATTGACTTACTCTCGCCTAATTATTGTTGGTGGTTCCAAAAAAGTAAGCACTATCGAGTTTTGATCACTGGGCGACCTCTAGTATTTAGAAAATATTTTTTTTTAGAAAAATCATAAAATATTAAGTATTGAAGGTTGAAGGGACGAGAGGAAAAGGTACGTAATTCTTCTCCTCCTGAACGGCTTGATCAATTTTGATGATTTTTTTAGACTTATGAGGTCACCTCAATAGTTCTTAACTATATTTGGACCCAGTGGGTACCGCTGTTGTGAAGACCCGGATTTTTTTCGTAATAGTCTTAAGTGTAATATAATTGAAAAAAAAAGTTGTAAAAAACACTAGGAGTTTATTTGCCAGTTCTTCTCCTTCTAGTGTTCCAGAACCGACGGTGAATGCATCTCGACTTTCAATAAATATGTTCACTACATCTTACATCAATGCCGAATTTTGAAAGTTATTGTTAACTTCATAATGAACGCTTCTTGTCATTTTTGCATTTTATAGAAATATGTCATAATTATTAAGAAAAACTAATGAGTGAAAGAATTGCATTGATATCTAAAAAAATGCCGAAGATACAAATTTTTAAACTAAATCGCGCTATGACGTCACTCGGTTACAGTATTATGGGCTAATGTGGGTTATTTGTACGTAGTGGCATCGAGTGACGTCACAAGCGGGTCTTAGAAACACAAATTTTGAATTGTTATATTTCCAGTGATAATCGGTATTTTCTCGAAATTCAAAAAGCATATAGTCATTTATAGTCAGTATATAGTTTGTTATACTCTAGCGTGTGAAATAGTGTACATGTATTATACATAATTTTGTTGAATAGGACGCGCTCATAGCCGCCAGGATCCGTTACCATTTACTACGTCTCAACTGTAAATTAAAGTATTAATTTTTAGCGTTTAGCCTCAAAAAGAAGAAACGGAACCCTTATAGGATTACTTTGTTGTCAATTGTCTGTCTGTCTGTCAAAACTCTTTTTCTCAGGAACGCGTGGAGGTATCAAACTGAAATTCATATCAAATACTCAGGTCTATTGTCCCTTGGAGTTGTGAAAAAATCAAACTTCTCATACAGCCCTTTATGCTGGAAATTTTCTATACCCGCAAGGGTATCAAAACCTACAGGGTTCTTCCCGTAAACTCAGAATCTTGAAATTTGGTACGAAGCAACGTCTTATATATAGCACAGATAAAGGAGAAATTTGGAAAAGCATAAATTTTTAGTAACATCATACAATAAAAATATTTTTATTCATTTTAAACTTACTACCCCTTTCCTCATGAAAACGTAGAGGTATTAAATTGAAATTCATATCAAATACTCAGATCTACAATACCTTTAAGCTGTAACAAAATCAAACTTACTTGTACTTGTATATCTACAGGTTTGTACGGAACCCTCGGTGCGCGAGTCCGACTCGCACTTGGCCGGTTTTTTTTCAAATGTTCAATATTAATATTTGAATACTTGTATATAGGTTCATTCTTCGCAAGCGCACGCGGACAGCGGCCGTAAATCTCTGTACTTGGAACTGTCGCGGCTGCCGACGGTCACGCGTAACGTCAGCGAGACGCAGCTAGTCAACGACATACGGAGTGTCGGTAAGTCCAAATAGATTACGTATTGTCCTTAGATAGTAAATAATCGTGATACATAAGTGTCGTGATAGCCCAAAGCGCAACGAACCTGTCTCAAATTTATAAGGCCATAGGGCCATGGTTCGAATTCGGGCGTGTACCAATGAGTTTTTCTGACTTAAGTACATAACTATCACTGCCTCGGAAAGTACGTTAAGCAGTCGGTCTCAGGCGCTGTCAATAGATGGCGGTCGTTACAATCCTTAACCCGCGTTGGAGCAGCGTGGTGGATTTAAGCGCCAAGCCACCCCCCTCACCCTAGAGGAGGCCTAAGCTTCTGCAGTGGGGTGAAAATGGGCTGATGAGGTGGAGTGTAATGATCAGTATGGAGCATCTCGTACTCCGAAACGATTGAAAATGTGAGCAAAATTTCAGACTCAGTGATTAGACAGACCATACCTACCTACCTACGTCGTTATCATTGTTCTAAACGATGTTTATGTTAAATTATCATAGAGTAACTTAATTTGACAGCAGCGTTTGATCCTAATATAGTCATAAATGTCAATTCAAAATATTGAAGTGACGAATCGCAATTTTGCGGAGTTGAAGACCGGCGCGCGGGGACTTAGCACACTGAAACTCGAACTGAAACGTCATTCGCTATTTGCACCAGCTAGCTAGAGTATGAGTGTTTAGACGGTAAACGCAGAAGAGGGCTTCTAGTCAATTCGTACTTTTATTGACCACCACTATATATTGTATCCGATCCTACATACGACACATCATTTGAGTCGTCAAATCGTCAGTCGTCATCAATTCAGCCAATTTGAAATGAATATACCACTATGATTGCATGAAAATCTAGACCTACTGCCCATTAATTTATGTCAGCCCATTATGTCCCACTGCAGGGACTTAGGCCTCTCCTCGTAATGAGGGTGATTGGAGCTTAATCTACCACGCTGCTCCAATACGGGTTGACGGCTTTTTGACAACTGTCATCTGATGATAGCAATCGGGACCAACGATTTATCGTGCTCTCCGATGCAAGGAGTCAGTGATAGTTATGTACTTAAATTAGAAAAAAACTCTTTGGTACAGGTGCCAGTAATATCCAGTCCTGACTCCTGTTCTGTTTCCCAGATCCTGACCAAAGCAACTTCTGTGATACCTATATAATATTCGGAAAACATTCTAGAAATCATAAACAAAATACAAATCGCTGTGCTCACCAACATTTGGACGTCTAATAAATATAATTGTTATAGGTAATTGCATTGTTTTTATTGGAAAACAGTAGTATATTATTTTAAATCATTATTCCTAATCCAGACCTAAATAGTCCTATGTTAACATTTTAGTGCTTTAGCATAGTACTTTTAGTGTAGATGAAAGAAGCTCAATAATAATGACGACCGCTTGGCCTAGTGGGTAGCGACACTGTCTACGAAGCTGGGGGTCCCGGGTTCCAATCCCAGGTCGGGTCAGTATTTATATGATGAATATTGATACTGGTACCTGGTCTTGGTTGTTATATGTATGTGGTGTCTTCGCTTGGTACTCAAAACACAAGCTAATGCTTAGTTTGGGGCCTAGACGTTGTTGTGATGTATACATTATATATAATATCTGTAACATCTCATCATCATCTTCATCAGCCCGTGTCTCTCCAGTGCAGGATATAGGCCTCTCCTAAGGCTCGCCACCACACACAGTCCTCCGCCTTCCGCATCCAATTACCCCCGGTATGGTGCTTCAGGTCATCAGTCCACCTGACCGGGGGGCGTCCAACGCTTCGCTTCTCAATACGTGGCCTCCACTCGAGAACCCGTCTACCCCATCGGTTGTCGGTTCTACGGCAAATGTGACCGGCCGATTGCCACTTCAGCTTGCTAATCACTTCGGCTTTGTCGACAACTTCGACGGATTTCAGTATTCATGATTTTGTCCATCAAGGAAATACGGATCATAGCCCACTCCATAGCGCCCTAAGCGACTCTGAACTGAAAGTCGCTCAGCGCAACACGACACAAAGCTGTCGACACAAGGGCTAGGCACAGTGGTTGAATATATTCCTCCGTTTTTTGAATAATCTGCCTCAGCACATGTTAATTCTTTAGAAGCGTTTTGTCTTCTTTTTTGAAGAATAACATGACCGTACTCTCACTCCATGCATCCGGTGTGACACTGCTATGTATGACAGAGTTAAATAACTTCTGTAGCTTTTTCAGGACTGGTGTCCCGCCTGCTTTCAGAAGCTCTGTCGTGATACCATCAGGGTGCTTTGCTATTTTTAATCTGTCTGAGAGCTAATTTGACCTCGCCCAGACTGAAATCGGGAATGTCATCTGTGTAGTGTGGGGTCAGTGGAGCCCTCCGATCGCTGCCGTCACGGGCTGCAGGGGGTGGTGCATGTGTGGCGTAAAGTCTTTTGTAAAATGTCTCTATCTCAGCGAATATCTCTGGTCTCGAGTAGACGATTTTGTTGTCGCTAGTCCTGAGCTTCGTCAGCTGACTTCGACCGAGTTGCTGAACGAAAACTTTTGAACCTTTATTATGCTCGATCGCCTCTTCGATACGTTTTGTATTGAAGAGGCGAAAGTCCCGTCGTATCAGCTTCTTGATTTTTTTTGTTGAGAGCTAGGTCTGACGATGCTCCCCGTAGCGACTTCTCACGTCTTTCTCGCAATCCAGAATCTCTCTGGAGAGCTTAGACTCTTTGCCTTTGCACCACCTTGACCAAAAAATATTTGCAACCCACTTCTCTGATAACATCGATCAAATTCCTTGCCATGTCGTCAACATTTGCCGTGGTTTCCAGTGCGTCGAATCTGTTTTTCAACTCCAGTTGAAACGCCTCGGAGCTTATGTCAGCCTAAGACGGTGTCGGTCTGAGATTGAGTTTCATCAGACGGGCTCTTTCAAGCCTATAGTTGATGTTCGGAGTGCCTCAAACCAGGCGGTGATCGCCTTCTCCGGTATTGAACCTGTTGATCACTGAGACATCTGAATATGCGCTTTTTATCCGTCATGATGAAATCAATCTCGTTCCTGGTCACTTTATCTGGACTTTGCCAGGTCCACTTCCTCTGTGGTGCCTTCCTGAAGAAAGAGTTCATTAGGAACAAACCCTTCATTTTGAGGAAGTTTGCCAGCATTTGTCCTCTGTTATTTCTCCGTCCGATGCCGTATGGCCCCATCTTATAACATCTCACACATGGTAATCTAACAGAAGTTATTGAAGCACTGGTAGTTTGGTCACTTATCAAAATTGTTTATACTAAATTAATGAAGTTACGTAACCACAACACAACACAAAAGAAACTTATAACGGCAGTGGTTTTTTTCATTTTTCGAAAGCAAACTAGTTAATCTTGGATTATATAATATCTGGATAGAGAGTCGGCGTTAAATAACGTAGATGAAAATACCACCTAACCGTTCGGTTATGTTTCACGAACACAGAGACGATTTGTACATGGTAAGTATGCCGTAGCGAGAGTATGTGGTCTGTTGAGTCACACAAGTATGTAGAAGTTGGCCTGTCATTTTTTTGATATTGTATTCTGAGAGTCCATCCAGACATTGTATAATCAAAGTAGTTTAGTATCTCAAATTCGTATCCATACATGATTAAAGTTATAGTTATTATAAAAGTGTCATTAAAACATCGAATGAAAGAAAAAAATGGTAACAGCTATCGTTTGTTTGGTGTCTGACAACAGTTAAGGTTGAACGACCTATCTTTTACGCATTCTGCGTTTTAAATTGTGAGGTTACAGGCTGTTACTCAGTGAATTGAATTATTATTTAATTTTTTATTTATTATTTACACCTTTTTTTTCGTTGCGTATAAATACTTATTGGATACGTTAACTCACTGCCATTGTAAGGTGACTAAAAGTAAATCATCAGTATATTTTTTATTGATTTATTGTATTTTTTAAACTTTTTTCAGGATCAAAAGCTCTAAACAACATGACGGAACAGTTCAGCAAACTGAATAAATTGAGTCATTCGCTGAACGCACGCGCTAGGCCCTCCTTGCAACTCAAATTCGACCAAAGCGCTTCAAAAACTAAGAAAATATTCACTCTAGGTAAGATTTTTTTCCCTTTCATTTCTAAAAACCAAACTAAACCAAAGTACAATACGAGTAAGGAAGGTTTATTTCAAGGACAAAAATTGAAACCGAACATCGAGAGTATTATATTATCCTCTTACAAAAGCAATACGTGTCGCCTCCTATACAAATCTATTGCTTTCCTGTCGCTAAGCTTACTTATGCACGTTTCTTAGTACAGGAATAGCACGCTTAAAAGCCGTGCAGAAGCCCATTTTCATTTGATATTTCGTTAGAAATATATATTCAATATCAGTCACGTATCTTATTTTGTAGTGTCTGTTCTGTATTGTTAAAATGAATCCGCGTAATCTTCTCACCTAAGGAGATTTCATTAACTTTTTATTCCGATTTGTTTTTAATACGATCGCTTAGCCTAGTGGGTAGCGACCCTGCCTACGAAGCTGGAGGTCCCGAGTTCGAATCTCAGGTCGGGTCCGTATTTATATGATGAATATTGATAGTGGTACCGAGTCTTGTTATATGTATGTGGTGTCTTCGCTTGGTACCCAAAATACAAGCTAATGCTTAGTTTAGAGCCTAGACGTTGTTATGATGTATACGTTATTATTATTATAATACCTACGGTGACGATCGCGACGCGTAGGTAAGCGCTCTCACAACAACTTTTCTATATATGTATAATTCTCCCGAAATATTTATGTAGAAGCTTAATTAAATTAATTATTATAAATAAATATTATAAAAATAAGACGAATTACAAAAGCCACAGATAAAATTTCATGGAGGAAAATGGAGGAGGCCTTTACTTGTAGGGGGGTCCTTACTAATTAAATTTTCAATTCAGTTTTATTATCTTTTAAGTTATAAGTGATATTATTTTTTTTGAAAATTTATCTTATCTATTATAACTGAATATTTATTTTAATTTTAATGGTTAGTTGCATGCAAATGAAATTGTAAATTAATTTCAAGATTTATTAAGGATTAGTAACAATTTTTATTTTAGTGATATAGGTAAATTAATTATATACATGAAAATGAAATAATTTAAAATTGTAGAATGAACGTATTTGATAGTAAGGAAACAAAAAGCTATTATTATTATTAATAAATAGAAGTACTTTGAATCATATTATTTAAATTTTCAGGTGGCCCGCGCAATGACGCATTTTCTAAGAAAAAAGGCAGCCTATCAGACGGCATGAGTTCAGACTATTCGTCGGATGACGAGAACAGGACTAACATATTCGAACCCACCCTAGACAATTTCGAAAACACCCAACACTACATAGGCCGAGCGGCGACCGCGAAAAACCCGGACGAAAACGACTGCGATCTAATCGAGAACCCCTTGTATTCATCAAAAATAGAAACAACTAACGACGAAAGCATATTTGATTCGAAAGCGTACGCGGAATCGACGAAAGATACGCAACGTTCAACAAAAACCCCAATAAACTCGAACAAACATAACCCCTTCGATACGAACTTTCTAGAAACTAAACTACAATCGAAAACGCCAGAGATACAAGTGAACGACGCTGAAAGTTATAAACCTACACCGCCTAACTCTCTGATAATATCGCAGAAGTTGTCGCACAGTTCCAGCGATTTGAACTACGAAAAAGACATTCAGAGTATGTCTTCGGATGCTGTAAATTTTCATGTTCGTTCCAATTCTCAACACGAAATAGCTTTAAATATTACACAGTCGCATAGCGAATCCGCTCTCAGGCAGTTGAGGAATATGGCTAGCCCCGTTTCTAGTGCTACAAGGGACATGGTGCTGAGTCCATTTTCGAAATTGGCCAAGGGTGTTCAGAATTTGGGCGCCAATTTGGATCCCAGGAAGATAAAGGTGAGTTTGTTTATGCTGAATTTTCACTGAAGGATCTGTCGGTATAGTTCGCCTCAAACTTTATGGCGGAGCGGAATACAACGCTATAAGCGTGCTTGCGCAAGCACAGTCATATTCACGTCGCTCCACTGCGTTCCGCTACATCTAAAACTGGTTACTGCGACGCGACTTGTGCCTATGTTCACATCCGCCATAAAGTTTGATTGGAACTGTACAGATGGTAGAAAGTGGACTAAGAAATGAAAAACAGTGCATTAAAAAACTGGGTGTTTTTTTATTGAAATAACGACTCGTAACAGTTAATATTGTCTCTCTATGACTGATGACTGTACACAGACAAAAGATGATTTAAATTAATTTTTTTGTTTTTGTTATTGTATCAAATAATATTTTCATAATCAATCTACTACCCAATTGCAGAACTCATATAACGGTTGTTTGGTTGAACCTAATCTAAACTTATAGAGCATGTAGAGCTTACCGTACTAAACAAAAAGTTTTAAGTAAGCATATGGCACAAACTAACGGTTATCGAGAAAGACATGTTTAACCATGTTCAGCCGAACACGCCGTATATAATATATTGCGTGTTCGGCTAACCGTACTCCAAAGTTATAAAACGCGTAGAGCTTACCGAACTAAACAAAAAGTTTCAAGTAAGCATATGGCGCAAACTACCGGTTACCTAGAAAACATGCTTAAAGTTTCATTTATTTTACTCTTTTTGTTTAGTTCACCAAGTTCTACACGCCCTATAAGTTAAGACTATATTCAGCCGTAAAGTAAAATAAATGAAATATATATATATATACAGGCCCGGCCAGAGCCAGATCCGGCCCCGGGTGTAAAACATTGCGGGGCCCAGCCCATCTTACTTTGAAAAAAAAAATCAATTAACCGGGCCGCCATTTCTTAGTCCGGGCCCTGGTGGTACTACTACCCTTACACCCCCCCTATCGCCGGCCCTGTATATATTTATACTTACATATATTTATTTCAACAGGGCTCAGTTGCAGTAAAACACATAACGGAACAGCAGTACGAAGAGCATAGACAGCTTCAAGAAAAATGGCGGGAATGTAACACTCGTCTTATAGCTCTATAAACTATCCAAAGACATAAAATATTCCAACTTCCGTAGAATATTTTAGTTTTAAATCGTACACATAACTGTGTATAAATACTGCAAATAATTTCAATTTTTTTTTAATTTGTCGATATTTCGTATTATTAGGTAAAAAGATTTGAAATCTATGTTTATATTACATATACTTTAGCAATAATATTACAAAAAAAACTCTCTTAATGTTTGTTAAAATTACTTATAAGCCGCGCCAATAGAGAAACAACTTGAAAATGGTCGCCATCGTATTTCTATCTATACTGTTTTCTATCTATAGTAAAATGAAATGTATTAGCGTCATCTAGCGGCAGCCATTTTCAAACCGTTTTCGCTTGCGATTGTAGTTACCAGTTGCTGTTAATAGATGGCGCTGGTCGTAATATTATACAAACATTTTCTACGCTTCCTATAGGTAGTTCGTTTCCGAGGCACAAAAGTTCCGGTACTCCGATATGCGTGTTCTCTCTTCCGATGGCGGCAGTTCATGTCGCTTGAGAACGAAACGAAAATCGCATCGAATGTCATAGTAAGGGTCCTCGGAACTTCAAACTTAGCGACACGAATGCGTGATTTTCAGTATGGCTTGTGCCTCGTTATTTAATTTTTACTATAGCGCTTATCTTACTCGAGACTCTCTATATCTATAAAAAAGTATTGCTTTTTTATTATTACGTAGTTATAATGACTGAAGTATATCAGTATTAATTGAAATTATTTAAATATTTTGATTTGTTCAAACAATCATCAATAGAATGAATGAAGGTTTCCAACACGGGTAGGCCTATAACCTCTAAATAAACTGTCACTATTCACATTAACCAAATTTGGTCAGATTGAAAGACACGAGCCATTTAATTAACAGAGACAATTTATTGATAATGATTGATGACAAGTTAAAAGGTTAAGCAGCTTTCCAATCAGTTCAGCCGGTCAGATTACGCTGCGTATAACTCGCGCCAAATTTCTAGTATGCTCTGAAGTCGCGTGAGTGTTTAGCTCGAGTGAGGGGCCCGCTCTAGATCCTCCGATACTCATATTCCTTACTGCGATGCCACTCGCTTCTACTTCAAAGGTACTAGAAGTTTGGCGTGAGCTGTACCAGTCAATCAAAATGTTTGTACAAGGTGCGATGTACATGGTGCGACGTAATTGGCTGTAGTTTCTGGTAAATCGCTGACTGAGCTGATGTGGCCGCAGTCTAAAAAAGATATGATTCATTTAAAAGAGCGGTTCACATAATATTGAAACATTCCTTTATTGAATTGTGTTAGTAAGTCCGAAATAAAAATTCTTAATTATCGTATTAACCAACTGATCAAAGTATTATAGAATTATTTAATGATTATGACAAATAGAAGAATTAGGTCTATTATATAAAAATTAATTTATAAAAATACTAATACAACTAAATACATCCCCTGCATTGTATACTGATTGTCATTAAATAAAGTAATGGGTTTCGATTTTTCTGTGATTTCACTCCATATTTTTTTAAGGGCCATAATTGCCTGTGCTAGCTTCAGACATAGAAACATATTTCGTTTCAGCGCTTGATAAGCTTACATTCCACATTTTAAATAAATTACTATATTGATAATTTAAAGCAAAAGCCTGTGTGTGACTCTCTGTCTATGAATCCATCATTATAAGAATTATCTTTGCAGAATACCAGAACATAATTTATAGGATTTTTTAAATATTTTAGTACCTTTTTAGCATGTTTCCAGTGTATTTAACTGTATTAAATTGACTTAGAAAACTAAAACTGTATGAAATGTCTCATCAAAACTGTCATGTACATTAAACTTCCTAAAAGTTATTGATATGGCTAGTTATGACAAACATTTTCAGCTTTTTTTAAATTTAAATTTAAATTTATCTCCATAGGAGTTTCAGCAGTTTTGCATTGTACCATGTTAAATCTTTTCAATAATTTATATACAGGGTGAGATTTTAGTCACCAGCCAAATTTTGTCTAGATGTTAGGTATCACCAATAGACCTCATTACGTTAATAAAAAATATAGGTTACATTTTATTGAGAAATTATTTTATCTATAGTTTTATTTTAGAACGTTTGGTTGCTTTCTTAACGCTATAGTAAACGTACGCGCCCGAGACCTTGAACCGAAACGGGACGGCGCGCTGCCCCGGTGACTAGAGTTATTGGTTTTTTCGGGAAATGTTTCTGTAGTCATATGTCAATATTTTTCTATTAAAAGATACTAAAAGAAACCAAGACGGCCATCGGTATTTTACCAAAGATGAATACATTAAAATTTGGCTGGTGACTAAAATCTCACCCTGTATATATAGTTCTTGGTCAATGATTATAACATTTTAAATTTTTTTTTACTCTCGTGCCCAGACATTGCCTTAATTCGTCCTAAGTTTTTATTTTAAAGTTACTACTTAATTCATTCATTAATTGATCAGTAGCTGTTTTACAATAAAAAAAAACAGAAATTGTCAAAAAATAGTGCTTTGATTATTTTAACATTACCATGGAACATTATTGATATCTACAAAATCGCCGAACGTAGAAATTTATCGTACCGTGACGTCATTCGTTTACATTGCTATAGGTCATTTTAAAGCACCGAGGGATGTCAAGCGGGTGGTAAATACGTAAACTTCGATTTGTAATATCTCCGGTAATAATCGGTATTTTTCCTCAATTTAGAAAGTATAGTTAGTCGGTTTTTTATAACTTAACGTGTGAAATGGCGTATTAGATAATCTCGTCGAAGGATATTTAGTATTTTACTTATTACAGTTTAAAGGCTTATTGTATAAATATAAAAAGTATTATAGAATTTGAAGTACAAACAGTTATACGAAATTTGTTGTTTTATCGTATTTATTTAGGTGTCTGGTAAAATGATGAAAATGTTTTTGGCTATGTAAGTTATTTTAACTGTTCAAATAGCGAGATTTTCGAGATAATAAAATCTTATAGCGAATCGCCAAACTCATGGTCATACTACATGTCGTATGAGAACGCGAGTACGGTTTGGGTATCTTAATTATTGCATTGTGTTCACCATGAATTCCAGAGTGTTCGGGAATCGTGAATAGACTAAATATTTTTTTGTTGTTTTTTCGAATGAACTTAATTATAATATTTTCATTTTATTATATTTTTATTTTATTTATTAGAAAACATTCTAGCAATGACGTAATCTCGTATTGGAATACTTAATTTTGAAACAATTATAAAAGCCAACTTCCACTACTTTAGGAAAACGTTAGGAAATAGATAGCCATCTAATTTTATTAGTTTAAATTATCTGTATAATGTATTTTGACTATTTCTGTTTGTTTTCGAAAATAAAAAAAATAAAAAAAGCCATGTTCTGACTTTCGACATGAAGGACTGACCAATTTGATGCAATGTTTATGATGATTTGCAATGCCCGCCGTTTGCAAAAGAGGCTACCTACGGTACCGCAGCGTCAATCTCTGTATATTGTTTTCCAAAGATGATTAGACGGCATGCTATATTTTTTTTCTAAATCCATGATTGAGCCATCATTTTGAAGATAACCTTCACTGCTAATGGTGAAAAACCGAACCGGAAATAAACTGATATTGTTTTTCAAATTAAAATTTTAATACAGCCCTTAGTGTCTTTAGGAGACAATAGATGGCGCTATAAATTTTTTTATGGATTATTTAGTTTAACATATCGTTTGAAATGTTTACATGAAATATACGCGGTGTCCCTCTTTTTTTAAATTACATTACATTAAGTTATTAAATTAATTAAAATTCGATTTGAAAAACACCATGTCACAATTTCAGTTACTTTTAAACAATAATTATGTGTAACCTCATAAATTAACGGATTTTAAATTGTGTGTTTTGTGTAGATACCGCTTAAAATTATAAGTACATTAGTAATAATAATGGAATCGAAGTGTATTGATAGAGTTAAAGTTGGCTTTTAAATATTTAGAGATAGATAAGGTGATATTGTTTAACATTTGATATTATGCAGCTCTCTTCTTCATACCTACAGTTTCTGTAAATTATTTAAAAAAATTGTAACATAATCTAATCAGTGGTGTAAAAATCTGCTATATTTTAAAAACATACTTTAGACTATAAACTATATTAATTTAGCATGTTTATTTATATGCTATGCTTTAGCATATCACGCGGGAATGCTTAGCGCGATAATATCTACCACGACTGTGTACGTTGTACAACGTGTTTCGTTCGTTGCGTTGGGCGGCGGTCACATGCTGTCGACCGACAGCTGCGCTAATGCTAAATTTGCTAATCAGTCAGCGCGCAATCGCGTTCGGTGTAGGACGTGTTTCGTTGTGCTGATCGCATCGCTCTATCGGTAATGCGGACTGCGGGATCGCGTCGCGCTATTTAATAGCACCAAGAGGCAACCAATATAATATGCTAAATCCGTTGGGCTTAAATAATGCTTTATGCTATATTATCGACCACTGAATCTAATATTTATCTTTATATTATTTAGATGGAGGTTATGTTGTTCTGGGTTTAGTTCGAATTTAGTTATAGTTCGCCTCAAACTTTATGGCGGATCGGAATACAACGCTATAAGTGCTTGCGCCGGTGCAGTCATATACCCCTCGCTCCACTGCGTTCCGCTACACCTAAAACTGGTTACTGCGACGCGACTTGTGCCTATGTTCACATCCGCCATAAAGTTTGATTGGAACTGTACGAATTATATATAGCCAGCAGCGTGTTGCTACAGATGCGTTACATATGTTAGAACAGATCGAACAAAACTTTATGACCGATGCGAACATAGTGTCGTGTAGCAAATTGTAGGTGTAGGCGGGGGTGCTATCGAAATATTCAAACAGCGTGTAATACAAATGTATAATTCAATTATATTTCCGCCTGTGATTCTGTTCGTGTGGATTTCACATTTGTACCGGGACCGCTGAAAAAACGCAACGTTACAGAAAATCGTGGAACTTTCAAGAAAATTTAAAACTAGAGACCACCATTTTTTTATATATATAATTTTAATTAAAGTTTAACATTAACTTATGCTATGTCTGTCCTCTCCGATATTGACTACATCTGAGTTTTGTGTAAATAATTAAGTATCTTTATTTATGTTTATACAGTATTTATAATTTATGTGATTGATTAAATTTTATTTTATAAAATTGTTATTATTATATAAGTTTGTTAAAAATATATGTGTAACAGTTTCAGTACTTCGAGATGTTATCTTTTTTATATTTTCGTATTCGTTTGTGATTTGAATTTATAGTATTTGTATTGTTTTCAAGCTTTTATAATGTATTTATACATCGGCCGTCGAGAGTTTGCGTTCCAGACAGTATATCATAATCTGCATAGTAATCGGATGGTTGATGTGAATTTGTATTGTCGGAGGATTCCCGTTTTCGAATATTATTATCGTTTACATGCACGAATGGCACAAAATTAAATTTAAAAACGACAAACATGATGTTATAGCTATAAATCTCATGTCAGGAACGCAAACTCTCAACGGCCAATCTCTAGCATATGGTATAATGGTATACTGCGAAACAAAAAAATTCAATTATTTAATTACGATTAATAGTTGATACAATTCATATTCCCTTTCTTACTAACTTGTTTGTCTATGGATTTATTTACAAATTTGTCATAATTATTATTATATAACATTTTGAAAGATAAAATTTTCTAAACCAACTATATCATAATATTATTGTTTGAATTACGAAAAATGTCGATTAAAAACAATAATAGCTAATAAAATTACACAAAGTATTATAATATAATTTAATAATTAGTAAATAATATGTAGTAATTTTTGCAATAGTTTATATAATTAATATAGCGAAATATAATTGGATGTTATATAGGGTGAAAGTTTAACATCCATCCAAATTTCAATATAATGATCTTTGGTAAAAAACCGATAGCTGTATTGTTTTCTTTTAGTGTCGTTCAACAGAAAAATATTAAGATATGATTAAACAAACCTTTCCCGAAAAAACCAATAATTGCAGTCACCGTTCACGGCCGCTGCACGCTTCGTCCCGCTTCGGTCTCAAGGTCTGAAGCACGTCTTAAAAAAGAAGGCAACCAAACGTTATAAAATTACACTAGATAAAATAATTTATTATGAAATTGTAACCTATATTTATTATTTACGTAATGAAGTCTATTGGTGATACCTAACATCTAGATTTTTTTTGGATGGATGTAAAATTTCATCCAATTAAACAAGGTGAGATTTTAGTAACCGGTGAAAATCTTTCTAGATGTTAGGTATCACCAATAGACCTCATTGCATAAATAAAAAATGTGGGTCACATTTTCATAATAAATTATTTAACTACAGTGTTATTTTATAACGTTTGGTTGTCTACTTTGTGACGACGCGCCCGAGACCTCTAGCCCGATTCGGGCGGAGCATACAGCGGCCGTGAATGGTGACTAGAGTTATTGGTTTTTTTCGAGAAAGGTTTGTGTTGTCATATCTCAATATTTTTCTATAGAACGATATTAAAAGGAAAAAAGACGGCTGTCGGTTTTTTACCAAAGATCATTATATTAAAATTTGGCTGGTCATTAAAACCTCACCCTGTATGTAGCACAAAATTAGTTTGTGCTTTGGATTAATTAGGTTGGTTAGCCGATTTTATATCAATAAGATGATATATTTAGTCAATTAAATTTCTTCATATCGATGTTTCGATGCTTAGCTTTTAGATAAATAAATTGTACGATAAATCGTTGTACACAAGTTGTCCCAAAAAATTGTGTCAATTGGAGTCCAAAGGTAGGGCACCCTCGGGTTTACTCTGATAACCCCCTCGTATATTTCGCGATTTTTGATAATTTTTTTTTTGTTTTTTTTTCATATGTTCACGACTTAAAGACGTTTTTGGTCATATCCACTTGAATTATTGAAATAAGTGTTTGATTTTTTAGAATCTTTTTGTATTGCATAGGCTTATTATTCAACTAAATGGAAAAAAATCGACAAGTATTTTAATGACTCAAATCACTATGACCCAAAAATGTCTCAATACTTTTAGGTAGGTGAAAAATCATGAAGCTATTGCGGAACGAGTATGATTCGGGATTCGGGTGCTGCGATGCTCTACCATTGACTTCAACTTGAAACTGTTTCTTAAATCGCCCGTATATTATTATAAACTATTAATGCAAAAGGGTTTGTTAACCACCTTTGTGGTTAACTAAATATTTTATTAAAATATACATAAGAAAAATATTCATTTAGCATCAAAAAAAAAAAATGTAGCGCTTTTAACTGCGCTTATGATGAGAACCACTTTCGAAGTATCGTACCTACGTATTAAAAAAGTACCTACTTATTTATTTGTACAATTAAATGTCGAACACTGGTTTAAAATAATAAAAAAAATTAAATTCTAATATCTTGAATTTAATTTAATCGTTTTATTTAATTTTTTAAAGTAAAGCTTTTAAAGTAGATTTGTTAACTTCTATAGATAGATAATCATAGATAATATAGAAAGATAAAAACCGCTTATGGTTCCAAGCTCATTGTATTGTAAATGTGAAAATATTTGACTTAACTGTTTAACAGATTAATTTTCCAGTGATAATATATTTATATGGTTTATATTTAAAATTATTATATTTGTGATATGTAATGTATTGTTTTGAAACCAACACCTTGAATTGATTCTGTGATCCTAATTTATGATTTTAGGTGATATGTTGTATTTAATGTTTTTGTTACGGATTAAAAGTAATAAAATTATTATATCGCTTTATATGTGCCTTTCATTGAATTCAACACACGCTTCATCACTTTTTTTTTTGTTTTTTCTTCCCTTTGAATATTATGGATTTCTTAAATAAATCTATATTAATAAAATTGAAGTGTCTGTCTGTCTGTCTGTCTGTCTGTCTGTCTGTCTGTCTGTCTGTCTGTTCCGGCTAATCTCCGAAACGGCTGAACCGATTGCAACGAAACTTTGCAGACGTACAGAGGGCATTACTGGGGGTGACATAGGCTACTTTTTGTTTGTCTGTCTGTCCATCTGTCTGTCTGTTTGAGCTGATCTCAGAAACGGCTGAACCGATTTCAATGAAACTTGGCAGACGTGCAGATGTTATTATCAGGGGTGATATAGGCTGATTTTTGTTTGTCTGTCTGTCCGTCTATCTGTCTGTTCGAGCTAATCTCCGAAACGGCTAAACCGATTTCAAGGAAACTTGGCAGACATGCAAAGGGCATAATCGGGGGTGACATAAGCTGTTTTTTGTATGTCTGTCTGCCAATTTGTCTATCTGTTCCGGCTAATCTCCGAAACGGCAACGTGATTTCAATGAAACTTTGAAGACGTACAGAGGGCATTACCGGGGATGACATAGGTTATGTGTTGGTACTCAAACTTGATGTTTTGGCAAGATCTATGTGACCACGTGACCAAATTTTCAAAAGCTTATATTTTCGAAACTATCAATCGCAGACCTATCGTGTTGGTACTTAAACTTCATGTTTTGGGGGGGTCTGTGTGACCACGTGACCAAATTATTAAAAGCTTATATTTTCGAATCTATCAATCACAGACCTATCGTGTTGGTACTCAAACTTCATGTTTTGGCGAGGCCTGTGTGACCACGTGATCAAATTTTTAAAAGCGTATATTTTCGAAACTATCAATCGCAGACCTATCGTGTTGGTACTTAAACTTCATGTTTTGGGGGGGTCTGTGTGACCACGTGACCAAATTATTAAAAGCTTATATTTTCGAATCTATCAATCACAGACCTATCGTGTTGGTACTCAAACTTCATGTTTTGGCGAGGCCTGTGTGACCACGTGACCAAATTTTTAAAAGCGTATATTTTCGAAACTATCAATCGCAGACCTATCGTGTTGGTACTCAAACTTCATGTTTTGGCGAGGCCTGTGTGACCACGTGACCAAATTTTTAAAAGCGTATATTTTCGAAACTATCAATCGCAGACCTATCGTGTTGGTACTCAAACTTCATGTTTTGGCGAGGTCTGTGTGACCACGTGACCAAATTTTTAAAAGCTTATATTTTCGAATCTATTAATCACAGACCTATCGTGTTGGTACTCAAACTTCATGTTTTGGCGAGGTCTGTGTGACCACGTGACCAAATTTTTAAAAGACTTATATTTTCTAAACTATCAATCGCAGACCTGTCGTGTTGGTACTCAAACTTGATATTTTGGCGAGATCTATGTGACCACGTGACCAAATTTTTAAAAGCTTATGTTTTCGAAACCATCAATCGCAGACCTGTCGTGTTGGTACTCAAACCTGATGTTTTGGTGAGATTAATGTGACCACGTGACACGTGACCAAATTTTTAAAAGACTTATATTATCAAAACTATCAATCGCAGACCTATCGTGTTGGTACCTACTCAAACTTGATGTTTTGATGAGTTCTAAGTTTCACTTCTATCGGCAGTCCCTATAACTGCCAACAAGTTTTTTGTCTGTTTGTCTGTTCCGGCTAATCCCCTAAACGGCTGAACAGATTTAAATGAAACTTTGCAGAGATACAGAGGGCATTACCGGGGGTGAGACACAGGCTACTTTTTGTTTGTCTGTCTGTCTATCTATATGTATGTTCGAGCTAAACTTTTAAAGATTTAAATGAAATGATGCAGACATTAAAAATAGATTGTCAGGAGTGACATAGGTAACTTTTCGTCCGTGTGGTTGTCTGTCTGTCTTTTTGTTCCAGCTAATCTCCAAAACGACTAAATCATTTCTATAAATCTTTGCAGACATAAAAAGATTATCAGGAGTGACATAAGTTGGTTTTTGTCTGTGTGTTTATCTATCTGTTTGTTCGGGCTAATCGTCAAAACGGCTTATCATATTTTACTTAAATTTTCCAAACTTAAAGAGCGCGTTGTCAAGAGTAAAAAGCATTTTTTATGTACATATAAAAAACTGTAGTGTTTGTTAGTATGTCTGTCTGTTATCATTAATCTTCAAAACGGCTGACTGATTTTGGGACCGACTTTGGGGATAACTATTCTTCAAGCTAAAATAGCTAAATGGATTTTTACGATATTAGATATAGAGCTTTCTTAGGTAGTTAAGTTTCAGAATGTTCTAGAAAGTGCTACAATGTTCTGGAGCGTCGCGTTCCTGTACCTGTCCCGGTACAACTGTGTAGTCCACGCGAGCGAAGCCCGCGGGCGGAAAGCTAGTACTAAATAAAATGGTGATAAGTAATGTTATCAAACTATTTTAAATTTCAACAAATAGTTTTTACTACTGCTATCAACCCGATTTATAAAGAAGTTTGATTTTGATATTTTTGGATGGACTTTAGGGCTGTTGTCTATTTAATACCTACCTACCTATGTTACGCAATTTTCGTTAAATATTGCCCCTCCTACTTCTCGTGAAACTACCTATTATTTACCTACATTATTACTCGTATTTTGAAGTAGGCACCTATTTATTAATTTATATAGGGAATTGATAAATATTTTCTCTATAATTTTACTAGCGACCCGTCCCGGCTTCGCACGAGTAGCAAAGCATATAAGCCGTAGAGTTTTTTCTGTCGTAGTTGTCGGGGATGGTATGCTGACTCGTTCGCTGTTGTTCACGATGCACCTTCAACGGTCAAGAGTGCAATGAAATACAAGGTTAAGTCTTTGGGTTACCTCTCTCCGCTATGAGCTGCCTCGTCCACTCAATATCCGTTGGGAAGTGGCCGGGCGGGCCGGCGAGCGTCAGAGCGCAGGGCGCGACACATCTGGCGCGTCCCCGCTGGCCTCTTACCTTGCGACGTCCAACCAACGTATTACGTAAAAGGACGGGCGAGCAGGTAGCAGAGAGAGTACAGTTTACTTTCGTATGCGTCTTATATCTATTAACAAATATTAACTAATTCTCTGACACCGTGCTTCGGAGGGCACGTTAAGCAGTCGGTCCCGGATGCTGTCAATAGATGGCGGTCGTTACAGTTCCCAACCCGCAGTGGAGTAGCGTGGTGGACTTAAGCTCCAAGCCCCCCTCCTCACCCTGGGGGAGGCCTAAGCCCCTGCAGTGGGGTAAAAAATGGGCTGATGATGATGATGATGAACTATATCTAAACTATCGTATACTTAAGTGCTCGGTTTGCATATCTATTTACAGCTCTAAGCGGCCCTATGTCGAAACGTAATCGTAGTTCGCCTCAAAACTATATTGTCTCTATACTATTATTGTTTATCACTAGTATTATTTAACACTATTATAATAATTTACAAATGTAAACGACACTTTACAATAGGGACAGTGCGCCGTATCGTCGACGACAGTAATGTCCTGTAGCTTGTAGCGTCGAACATGTGAATTGGATTTAATTAGCTTTAAATGTAATGTAAGTTCATCCTCATTGGAGTATTTTAATGCATTTTATTTCCAATTCTAAATTTGAAAAGTAAATGTTAAATACATAAAAAAAAACTACAATATTGCTTTGTAGACCACACTGGTAACTTTTGCCTAATTTTCCATCACGCGTGTCGCGTCGGCGGGGCCCGGCCGCTTGTCGCGCGATAGTTTTTATGTCACGATAACTCCGAAGGTATTAATTTCAATTGTATGGTGTAAAGGGCAATAATAATGTGCATGAAATGCTGAAGGTAAATAACGTATACAATTTGATAAGGATTAATACTGTATCCCTTTAAATTGCTGTCCAATTATCTCATCATATGACATCATTTTTTAAACATAATAATGGTACTATTGTAAGCTACCCTTAATAGATAGACATATGCCATCGGGGACTTTTCTTTAGTCCTATAAAAGAGAAACAATTCCTCCATACATTATTTTGTTATATCTCAAAGGGTCCCAGGGTATATGAAAGGTCCCAGTTGCCTTGTTTTTTTCCGACATCTTCAACAATAATAGTATAATCGTATTCAACTAATTTGCATAAAACATTAATTAATTATACACATAAACCTTCCTCTTGAAACATTCCGTTCATTTGTGTCAACCATATGCCAATCCGTTCGGCAGTTTTTGAGTTTCTCGCGTTCAGACAGACAGATGCGGCGGGGGACTTTATTTTATAATATGTAGTGATTTACTAAGTTCACATTTAAATAGGTAAAGGTTCGTAATAACTACCATGTTTTAAAACATAATTTGCCTTTCTATAGACTGTAAAAATGAAACACTTTTATTGTTTTGGTCGTAAAAATTGTAACGTTTCTGACGCGCGAGAATCGACGATATAGTGTTCTTTGATTTTGTTTTAATTTTATCGACGCTATATTTTGCTACCTACGCTGGTTTGTACAGAAAAAAGCTGGCGACGACTGTCGTCGGACCGCGCGCAATCGCCTTCACTCCTCACATCCGCAATATTAGTTCAGTTTGATTCATAGTTCAAACTTTGATTGTATAACGTCTGGATAGGGAGTCGGTGTCAAAAAACGTAGATAAAAATATCACCTAACCGTTCGGTTATAATTCACGCACACAGAAATAGTACAGTGTAGCGAGAGTATGTGGTCTGTCGAGTCACTCACACAAGTGTTTGTATTGAGAGGGTCCATCCAGGCATTATAAGTAGGTATAAACAAAGAGTTCAAACCTAAGCGTACTTTGCGTCGTTTGCACACCCGCATCACAAACCGCGATATTACGGCAGTATGGAAATGCTAGACAGTTATAGAAAGACACCGATCATATAAATGACTTTGTTACCGCTATGTGTGCAAACGGCATTTAGGCGCGGTGCATAGAAATACGAACTCGTGTGGAAATCGGTGATCTTAAACTACATATCAATAATAATAATAATAACACATACAATCACAACAACGTCTAGGTCCCAAACTAAGCATTAGCTTGTATTTTGGGTACCAAGCGAAGACACCACATACATATAACAACCAAGACCCGGTGCCAGTGTTAATATTCATCATATAAATACTGACCAAACCTGGGATTCGAACCCGGGACCTCCAGCTTCGTAGGCAGGGTCGCTGCTGCCCACTAGGATAAGCGGTCGTCAAACGTCAATCACGTCAATGTATGAAAACGATTAAGTTTCGAACGTGTTCAAAGCTGTCATCTATTAATTAAACTGTCAAAAATCCTCCCAAAAAACATACAATGGCGAACGAGGCCGAAGAAGTCGTGAGGAAATTATCTTTGCAAAAGGGCGTAGTAGGCGTTATAGTAGTGAACGGCGAAGGGATACCTATAAAGACCACTTTGGACAATCACGTTTCTGTGCAATACGCCGGTCTCATGAGTGCATTGGTACAAAAAGCGAAATCTATAGTGAGGGATTTGGATCCTACTAACGATTTAAATTTCTTAAGAATAAGAAGCAGAAAGAGCGAACTGATAGTGGCGCCTGATAAAGATTTTATATTGATCGTTGTACAAAATCCGGTGGAATGACGAAGGGACGGCTTTTTATACTGGTTATGTTTTTGTGAGAGATTTTGCTAAATTTGTTTATTTTATTATTGTTCCGCTTTCGTTGAAAAATAAAGTTAAATCAAGTAGTGTATTGTGTAAATTGAAGTAGTTTTTTTTCCAAAGATCTGAATTTTCTCTCCTTGGAATGTTCATAAATCGGAACGTGGTTCTGTGTTTTACAAGTTTTGGACGAAGAGGACGTAAAACTATCATGCAATTTTTATTATAACTTTTTTTATTCCGAAACCTCACATTTTTCTGTCATTCCATCAGCCCATCATACCCCACTGGAGAGGCTTAGGCCTCCCCCCCATGGCGAGAGGCCTTAGAGCTTAAATCGTGCACGCTGCTCCAGTGCGGTTTGGTGGATTGTAACGACTGCCACCTATTGACAGCAACCGAAACCGACTGCTTAACGTGCTCTCCGAGGCACGGAATCAGTGATAATTATGTACTAAAGTGAGAAAAAAAACATCGGTACACGCCCCAATTCGAACCACGGCCGCACGGCCTTATAAATTTGAAACAGGTGCGCTGCGTTCGGGTTATCACGGCTCCCCTTAATCCATCACGCTGCTCCAGATACTGCTGCCAGAAGATACTGGACTCAAAACATTTTGAGAGAAAGAAATGAAAATTCGTTTAATGAATGAATAACCGAGGAAGGCGATACGTTGAGGTTAGAACATACGAACAACCTGATCGAAATAATCACACGTTATAAAAAATTACGAAAGCTTCTTCCATGACTTGCCCGTGGCACTACCAGCGTTGTACTACCAGTCGGTCCATGGGGGATTTTTTTGCCCGTGGACCAACTATGTACAACATGATTATACAACGGGACATTTTTTACTTGCCCGTGGTATTATTACCAAGTCTTGAGTTAGTTGAAAATTATAACATGAAACTGATCGTATGGCAGCGGGACATACTATTACATTAAAATATTTTTTACATATCACTCGCAAAAGCCACAGAAAGTACAAAATGGTAATTGCTACTATAAATTCCAGACAAGGCGAAATTGACTTTTTTTTTTTATAATGTAGTGTTGGTTATGGTCTTCCCAATGAAACACATTTTAAATGCGTTCACAGCTTTAGATGCGTTCACAGTCTCATAAAAAAGTGGTTGACGCGCCGGCCAAAATCTGGCCTCTCCGCGCACCGCGTTCGCAAACGCGCCGGCCGAAATCTGGCCGCTCCGCACCCCGGGAGCTATATACATGTTGGACGCGCTCACTGACACTGTTTAAAAATGTCCCGCTAACATGGTCATCATTATTAACATACACCTATACCTACTTATCCGAAACGGTTGTCGAGTGACGACCCTCCGCACCGCACTCCACCCCCTCTCGAGGCACACATCGATACTCGCGCTCGAAATCGGATGTAATGCGCACCGCCGCCGTTACGTACGTACAAATCGTGTTCCGCACCGCAACCAACTAACTTGTGGTAGTGCAAACGTGGACGAGGAAGGAGCTCGTAGCTGGATTGGGTAAGTCCTTCCTTTTTCTGTTCCCGTATTTTTGGATAGGGTTCTGTGGTCGCATTGCTTTTAAATTGCACAGAAACGACAGCCAGCGCCCGCCACTGCTATCGAAGACCGCAAAACTACGCTACGCTATTTTTCCGCTTAATTATACAAAACACATGTAATTTTAGATTATGATGGATGAACCTAACCTAATAGAGGATGGTTACAATTTTCAAGTAACTCAAGACTTGGTAGTACTACGGCCAAGTGAAAAATGTCCAGTCATACAACCAGTTGTAATAGTTGACCAACTGGTAGTACAACCCTGGTAGGTAGTACCGCGGGCAAGTCATGGCTTCTTCGTCTTCTTTGCCTTTTGGCTCTACCTAGAGTATGAAACGTTGTTTCTTCAAAATACGGGACTTTATCTGGTCCGATCAGAAGTTTTGGGGACACAGGACACCAAGGTTCGGAGTTAGGTTTAGAACAACGGCGGTTTTGCACATTTTAGAATGTCAAGTTCGGCTTTTGCCAAATGACACATTCATCTTTACCGTATGAAACTCAAACAGTAGGTACGTTGGTCGATTACAAAATCCAATTGGTGTGGTAGAATAAGTTTCTATAAAGCCGAGTATTCGCTTTTTGTAAGTCATCATTGGCAACACGCACTATTCGAAGTGTCGTGTTAGCTGAGTGGTGACGAGCCGACTTCTTATTTACGTCGTGGTTCGAATCTCATAAACAGGTATGTACCAATGAGCCAATGAATGAATGAATTTTTCTAACTTATGTACATAACTATCACTGACTGTGTGCCTCGGAGAGCACGTTAAGCCGTCGGTTCTGGTTGCCATGATTAGATGGTAGTCGCTAAAATCCACCAATCCGCACTGGAGCAGCGTGGTGGTTATGCTCCAATCCCCTCATTCCGAGGGGAGGTTTAAGTCTCTGCAGTGGGACATAACGGGCTGATATCGTACTATTCGAAGACTTAGGTCTTAGACACTGAAATACCTAGGTGTATTTGACTCATGTATTTGACTGCCCAGCCAAGTCGTCTTCGTCGTGTAAGCTCTCTGTTGAAGTTGAACTTACCAAATGGGACAATTTGTCCCAGTCCCATGTAAATGGTCAGTCATCAATAATTCCTTAAAAAAATCCTTTTATTTTAAGAAGAACACTCTGCCGTCACTTTTGAACGGCTTAACACTAAGTTCTTACGCGACCAATCTAAGAAGAACGCTGCAAGAACGAGAACTTAAAAGTGGCTTATTTTTTTTAATGACGCCGCTACATAGGTACCATTGTTTAAAAAAACTAAGCGGATTAGAGCAATTTAATCACAAACATTTTTATCGTTTACTATTATATTAAATTTTCTCAGACATAAGTTACCGTTTTACATAATCTTTAATTCATTTATTGACTAGTCTATTAATATTGTGACGTCTATGCAGAAGCAGAAGAAGGAGCATGTTAATGTATTGTAGAAAATACTCGAAAGATCACGCGGCTTCACAAACACATCAACCCAATACAGAAATATCTAGAAGATTCCGAGATAAAAATAAATCTGAAATTAAATTAAATTTTAGGGGCAGTTTTCACTTGAAGAAAATTGCGCACTCGAAAATCTATTTTGAGGCAGATTTTTGCGACCGCTCAAAGCGGCGTCTGGTGCCTAGATACTTATTATTTCACGGCAAATCGTGGTTAGAATTTTAAATATGGAATGTTCGACGATAGAAGTTTCGAGATGCTGCGGGGTGGGGATTTCGATGGCTTTATAAATATTATAACGTGACGCCACTTAGTTTTCTTGGAAAGTTAAGTGCGAATTGCAAGTGCGATAAAAGTGGAATTTATGATTTGTGTAAATTATGTTTGAAACAGTTTGTGATTTTCTTTTGTAATAAAGTATCATCATCATCAGCGCATTTTACCCCACTGCAGGGGCTTAGGCCTCCCCCAGGGTGAGGAGGGGGTTTGGAGCTTAAATCCACCACGCTACTCCACTGCGGGTTGGGGATTGTAACGACCGCCATCTATTAACAGCGTCCGGGACCGACTGCTTAACGTGCTCTCCGAGGCACGGAGTCAGTGATAGTTAATGTACTTAAATCAGAAAAACTCATTGGTACACGCCTGGATTCGAACCATGGCCCTATGGCCTTATAAATTTGAGACAGGTTCGTTGCGCTCTGGGCTATTACGACAATACGTAAAAAAGTATAAGTACAACTAAGTCGTGCATTCAACATATCTGTACCTATAGCCCGTAACAATATTATATTGGTTGGAAGTTAATGTCGTCGAGAAATTGATTGCGAGTGATTTTTCGCCATAAGCGTTGATGCCAATCTTTTTTAAATCAAAACCTTGAAGACAACATCGAATATGTGGTGAAGAGTTCGGAGAGATAACGCCGTCAAGTGTTACACATCTCTGCAGATGGATCCCTTTCGTGTTTTCGTTCTGTACCTGGACGTGGTGGATTCTTTGTACAAGTGTCTTAACACTTCGATATACCGATAGTCGATTTGGCACTGCTGGAGAACCTGTAAAACCTCCCAGATTTCGATAGAACCAAAGGCTGTCTATAGTTTACATACGCTAAACATTGCGGCCGATTATACTTTTGGGACTTCTATACCGCGAGTTTGGCTGAACGTAGTTCAAATTTATAGAGCATATTGTAGAACTTACCGAAGTAAAAAAGAGCTTCAAGTGGACTTATACAGTCTAAGGTGTTTCTGTGGAGCAATAACATAGACAAGTCAACCTTTAGACCACGCTTTAATAAACGTCAGTACGAAAACGAAATCGCCAAAAAGTGGCGGGGTGCGGGAAAGGTCGGCTAGATTTTCATTGGCTCGTTCAAAATTGACAATTTAATGGCTTCCGACGTGCTTCCAACTGACGGCTCACTAGTGACGTAGTTATGTAGTGTCACTACATAGCCTTGGCGAATGCTACTCCCCTTTAAAGCGTGGTCTAAAGGTTGACTTGTCTGTGAGCAATAACTACCTACTGGTTTTTTCTTGAGGATGTTTACTTATAAACGTTTAATTATAAGACATACCTACATTTTAGAACGCCACCGTTAAGTATACAGAAAAACCAGGTTAACGCAACGACCATAGATTATAGAGCTAAAGGGTACAGTTTTACTTTCGAACAGGTGTGTCGTTCGGTAAGCTCTACACACTATATGTTTAGATTACGTTCAGCCGAACACCCGGTATCATTTGGCGAAGCGTGTGGAAGTGGACCATGGTACTAAAGCTTTTTCGAAAACTACAGCTTGTTCGGGTGGCTGAAAGACGTTGAGCCTGTGAGCGTGGCGGTTTTGATAACTCTCGAAAACTACCTACTTATAAACGTGGGTCAGAATGATGGACACGTAGTTCTTCAACAGGGTATTTTATCTTTTTGAGGAACAGCATCACTACACACCTGCTTTAGTTTCCGCCGAATGCCTTCGTGTTAGAGATGCGCGATCGTGAGAGATTTTTATATTGTTTCGATTGTACAAGTAATTCGAAATGTTTCGAATACGTACGTGAGTGGAATGAATGATTTACAATCGAAACTTTATTGAATGCATGGCGGGCGGACGACTTCACACCAGTAGGTATGGGCGGACGTTTAGGTATTGGCTCAGTATTCGGGTCATAGAGTCGAATGATCTGTGGCATTCGAATGAATTATTTCGATTGTTTGAACCTCTCATTAAGAAATCTAAACAATCTATAGGAAAAGTCATTCGGTAAACAATATTTCGAAAAGCGTGCCACCTCCAAAAGCTTGTAGAGGATGATTTTGCACCCGCTCCCAGAAGCTCTATCATAGTTTCGTCCCCATCTGACGGCTTTTCTTTCAGCTAAGGGCCATTTTAATCTCGTACAGGCTGACGCAATCTTTAATTAATATCTTCAATTTTCGGGAACAAAAAGAAGTCGCATGGTGCGAGGTCTGGACTGTATGGCGGATGCGTCATCAGTTTTACATTTGAACCCTTTAAATACGTTTCTGTTACCTTAGCGGTATGTGAAGACGCATTATCGTGGTGAAGGAAGACTTTGCTTCGAGGACGCTTTTCCCGAACTTTTTCTAAGACTCTGGGCAAGCAAGTGTTGACATACCAATCTGCAGTTACTGTTCTTTGGTCTTCATGTAACACTGTTGTGTAATGTCTTGATTCGCGGAAAAAAGAAGCAAACATTTTCTTGCCAACGGTTTGATTTTTTTTAACTTTCGTTGACAAATCTTCAAAAGAAAGACCCATTCTGCCAATTGACTTTTTCTTTCCGGTTCAAATCAGTACACCCAGTTTTCGTCACCTGTCACGATATTAGTCGTGTCTGGTCTCCGTCAAATCATGCGGTATCCTCGAGTGTAAAGCTTCCGTAGCTTTAGATGCACATGTAAAATCTTTTGCCCTCAACTCATTTCAATGCCTAATACAGTATGAATTTTCTGAGGGATAATGAAAAAAAGTGAATAAATTAAACGAAACCACATTACTATAATATTTATTAAATAGAAATTATTCTATCATATTACATCACCATTGTCCACGACCGCGAATTTCGCCTCCACCTCGACCAACCCTCCCTCGATTGCCAAAGCCATAACCTCCTTGATTTCCAAATCCGCCTCTGTTATTCCCGAATCCCCCTCTGTTGCCGAATCCACCTCTGTTGCCAAATCCTCCTCCACCGTTGCCGATACTATTTCTATCGCTTCCGTACCCACCTCTGTTGCTTCCGAATCCGCCTCTGTTGCTTCCGAATCCGCCTCTATCGTTGCCAAACCCTCCTCGAGTGCTAAAACCGCCCCGCGGTCCGCTAGTACCCCACCCCCTGGGAGGCCCCCGATTAAATCCGTCGGGTCTGTTCATGGCCACGTTGCAATCACGCTTGATGTTATAATCACCGGCCGTCATAATGCATAGCTCCTTTATGCAGTCCACCACCTAAAAATAATAAAGTTAATGAAAATTATTTGTGATATTCTTAGGTTGTCTTCTTAAGTTGTCCTTATAAGTCGTCACTGTCTTAAGTGGTCCTTAACATAATTGTTCATATTCTTAGGGGTCTTCCAAGTTGTCCTATTAAGTCGTCACTTTCGTGAGTGGTCACTAAATTAATTGGTCTCATTCTTAGGTTGTCTTCTTAAGTTGTCCTTATAAGTCGTCACTGTCTTACGTGGTCCTTAACATAATTGTTCATATTCTTAGGGGTCTTCCAAGTTGTCCTATTAAGTCGTCACTTTCGTGAGTGGTCACTAAATTAATTGGTCTCATTCTTAGGTTGTCTTCTTAAGTCGTCCTTATAAGTCGTCACTGTCTTACGTGGTCCTTAACATAATTGTTCATATTCTTAGGGGTCTTCCAAGTTGTCCTATTAAGTCGTTACTTTCGTGAGTGGTCACTAAATTAATTGGTCTCATTCTTAGGTTGTCTTCTTAAGTTGTCCTTATAAGTCGTCACTGTCTTACGTGGTCCTTAACATAATTGTTCATATTCTTAGGGGTCTTCCAAGTTGTCCTATTAAGTCGTCACTTTCGTGAGTGGTCACTAAATTAATTGGTCTCATTCTTAGGTTGTCTTCTTAAGTTGTCCCTTTAAGTCGTCACTTTCGTGAGTCACATAATTGTTCATATTCTTAGATTGCCTTCCAAGTTGTCTCGTTAAGTTGTCACTTTCCTGAGTGGTCACTAAAATAATTGGTCGTAGTCTTAGGTCATCATCCTAAGTTGTCCCACTAAGTCGTCACTTTCCAGAGTGATCCCTAACATAAGTGGTCATATTTCTAGGTTGCCTTACTAAGTTGTCACATAATTAAGTCATTATCTTCCGAATTAGACAGTATGGGTCTTGGGACACATAAGAATTTCAACTTTTTATAGGAAAATCATAATTATGTACAAAATTATTTTGATGAAATTAGTTATGTGCAACTTGAATCCTCTTACCAATTATTATTAATCTTAAAAACCCAACAGAATTAATATAAATCTTTAATAACTATAATAGCTCACAGTATAGTTCTTAATCAGTAGGTAGGTACACTTTGTCATAGGGAAGGGGAAAGGCTCATAAAATCATACCTTTTGCTCATTGGGTGTGAACTGCAAAGCGGCATCGGGTTCGGAGGCTGCGCGTTCAACCAAGCGCTCGAGCGCGGGCCGTAGCGCCAACACCAGAGCGGCTTGACGCCCGCTTATCCCTAAGTTCAGCCAATTGTCTAGGCGCACCATGTTGTCCACCTGGTACACATTTCATTATTTTAACGGTTCAAAAGTTTGCAGCTACTCAAAAGATTGGAATAACAAGGGTTTGGGACATTGAAATAAATGTTACACTAGTAGAATAAAATTCACCGTCGAATCTTCAATCTTAAATCATCAAAAATTAGGCAAAAAATGCCTTTGGAGTCAAAATGAAAATGTCTAGCTATAACGCTGCATTACGCTCACTACATTTAGACCGTTTGAAAAGTCTTCCTACCATCAAAAGCATATTATTTTATTTATTTAAGATAATCCAACATCATACGTACAATACGTTCATAAAAAACAATTGTATATACTTAAATCTAATATGAATGACCATTATAGGCTTACTCAACGTTTGTAGGTAGTTATTGTAGGACTTGCTACATAAAATGGAACAGTAAAAATGATAGCAAATAGCACCAATTTTAAAGTGACAAATCAGTGAAAATTATAAATAACTAATCAAAATGCGGACACAAAACTTTTCATATGAAGCAACGAAAACTGTCTGCAATAATGTCAATTTGAGAATGAGGATAAATGTTGCAAGCATCATTGTATACGTGGGCGCACTAAAACTTTCTGGACTGAATAAGAAATAAAAATTACTATGAATTGACAAAAATGAATTTATTGTTTTTCGAAACATTCTACGTTAGCATAAATGCACTTTTTCATACGAACAAACCAATATTGAAAGCATGTATGCGACCCCTCCTTGGTGACCTCGGATATATGTTTTTCATACTCTTCAACAGCCTCTTCTGATGGTGAAAATCTTTGACCGCGTAATTGTTTCTTAATTTTTGCGAACAAAACAAAGTCACAAGGTGTCAGGTCGCAAGTGTAGGTACTCAGGATAGCTCATAAGTTCTACGTTTTTCCCCTCCAAAAATCTATTTGTCTGTTTGGCCGTGTGAGAACTGGCATTGTCGTGGTTCAAGATGATACGACGTTTACGATTATTTTTACGGAGTTCGTCAATAACTTCTGGCAAACAAATGGTAGTGTACCAATAACTAGCCACGGTACGACAATTCTCCAAAGCAACAGTAGTCACGTGTCCAGTTTTATTAAAAAAATGAAGCAACCATCCGCTTGGAGACACTTCGCTGGCGCGCCACTTTGATTGGTTTCAACTCATATCGATAGACCCATACTCGATTGCTGCTTTATTTTGTGGTCGTAACAATAAATCCATGTTTCGTCAGCTGTTACTCTGTCCCACACCAAATTTAACGCTCCTTCCTTGAATCTGATAAGCATGGCATTGCACCAACTGACGCGGTCCGTTTTTGGAGCCTCAGTCAAATTGTGTATGGGATCCATCGCGAAAACAGCTTTTTCACACCCAACTGTTTGTATAGCATTGATTGTATTTCACTCATGCCTATGCCCGAATCTCATGGTAGGTCATATGCATGCCTGTGATCATACGGCGCACAGCATCGATGTTTTAGTCGTACATCACTATCACCAAATTCGGTACTGAGATTGAGACGACCAATACGACCGCGCTTGAATTGAACTGCAAACCAGTTATAAATAGTCGTCTTGCATGGGGCTTCATCGACAAAAGCAGTTCGAAGCCGAGCGAGGCTCTGCTGATCTGTCAAATCACACTTAAAACCGTAGAAAATCATACTACGAAAATTTTCACGACTTAAATCCATAGTGATGACTGGCAATTTTTAAAATGACGCCACAATATAAAAACAAATGACAGTTAGATAAAACGAATTGTATTCTATAGCCAAAGAATTCCATTTTCAAATGTAGTACTTTTTAAATATTGTGATTGTGAGTGGTCAATTCCAGAAATATATAGTGCGCCCACAGACAAGTCAACCTTATAGACCACGCTTTGACAGGGAGTAGCATTCGCCAAGGCTATGTGGTGACACTACATAACTACGTCTCTTGTGAGCCGTCAGTTGGAAGTACGTCGGAAGCCATTAAATTGTCAATTTTGAACGAGCCAATGAAAACTAGCCGACCTCTCCCCGCACCCCGCCACTTTTTGGCGATTTCGTTTTCGTACTGACGTTTATTGAAGCGTGGTCTATAGGTTGACTGGTCTGTGAGTGCGCCCTACGCACTTTACAGATCCGATTGATCCAGATTGGCTGTCGCCATAAACGTTAATATATCTCGTGACTCATGGTTGGTATCGCCAAGTGGCGTACATATGCACATACACACATACAACCTTAATGTACCATATTCTGTTATGTGAGAGAGAAATAAAGCAATATTATTATTATATTTTGAAAATAGTGTCCTATATCTGTTAGTGCACTTATGATGTCTTACACTTACGTCATCGAGCGAGGGAGGGGGTTCGAAGAAGGGCCTACAAATCTGCCGTACTATGTAATGACATACAGACAGGGGCGAGACGATGCAGTTTTTATAATGGTATCCCGTACGTATAATAAGCCCATAACTGTAGATAATCTCATGTACTATAAGCGCCACCTATCTAAAAGGCTGATTGAAGTTGGCTATGCGCGAAGTCGCGTAGGTACAGTCGAACGTATCAATTAAGTAAAACAAATATAATATATTAATTATTTTGAACTTCAGAAATGATTTAACTTAATAAGCATACATTGTCAATCTTAATTGTTCATAATAAGTCTAATAAATAGAAATACAACATATTTCAAAAAATTTAGGATAAATTAACGAGTAAAGTTGAACAACTTTTTCTTTGTAAATGTATATTTTATATTTTTATCCTCGTCGCCATTTTATTATTTATTATTGTTAATATCTGTTATTGTTATTATTGAAATAAATAAATTAAAATATTTTGTATTAGTTTTATGTCACTATTCGTAATTCTGACAGTGTCATATAGCTTTTTACAATGGCCTGTATTCAATGTATATGTAACAGCATGTAACAAAACAATTAACAATACTAATTAACGACAATAATAAATTCACAAAAACAACGGTAACGGCATATATTTAATAATAACTGACGCGGAGCGGGTTAAAATTACGAAAGTCGGATAGAGACTGAGGTACGCGACTATACATAGACTGCGCGGGGTGCGAGGGACGCGACCTGCGGCCGTACTCTGGTAAATTAACGCAGCGCCGAATTAGCGCCAAATACGCGTCATTTCAAAAATCCGTACTCTCCGAGTCCTAGCGCCGGATTTTTTAACGAAACGTATTCGACGCTACTTAGGCGTCGTGTTGTACAAAGTAGATTTTTTTTAAATTAAATGAATACCAACAAAGATTAAAATGTGTTCATCAGCTGCAAGTTCACACAAAGATGGCCGCCGCTTAATGTTCATATTTGAATCATTTTTAAAAAATAGCAATAATCCATATTGTATGTGTTTTGGAATTGGTGCAAGATATATTATCTACACTTTTCGGCTTGAGTTCATACTTACGGGAAACAGTGTATAATAGACTAGCGACCGCCCGCAGCTTCGCTTGCGTAGACTACAAATTCCTGTTATAGGTACTATTAACGTTCGAGATGGTTTATACGTACTTTTTGCTGGAACCAATTTTGGTCACACCCATTCAAACTTTCAATCTTCATTCCCTTTCCATCCTTTAAAAAACCGATACAATTTTTCATCTCCCGTTTCCCACTTTTAAAATGTGAAAATCTAAAAACCCTGAAACACGTCATTATTTAAGTCCCTCCATTCCCATCCTTAAGTTTGCAATTTCTAAAAAAACCTTTCTTAACTTTATAATGCTCACGTTATAAAATAAACTTATGTTCCAAATTTAAGCTTCCTAGACTTAGTACTTTCGGTTGTACGTTGCTAGATCAGTGAGGACAAACGACAGACAGATAGACAGACAAACACAAAAAGTAGCTTATGACACTCTTGACAACCTTCTTTCACGTCTGCAAAGTTTCATTAAAATCTGTTCAGCCGTATTGGAAATTAGCTCGAATAGATAAAATTGAATTGAATAGACGTACAGACAAACAGACGGACAAAAAGTAGCTAATGTCAAATATCTTGACAACCTTCTTTCCCGTCTGCAAAGTTTCCTTAAAATCTGTTTAGCCGTTTTGGAGATTAGCTCAAATAGACAGATACACGTACAGACAGACAGACGGACAAAAAGCAACATTTGTTAGTTTTAACGACCTTCTTTTCATATTCATTGATGTTTCATTTAAATAGGTTTAGACATATGGACGTACAGACAGACATACAAAAAGTTCTGTATGTCACATATGGAAAGGGTGTAGTCAAAAGATTACATTCTGTTATATGTGTAAAGTTTCATCAAAATCGGTTAAGCCGTTTTGGCCGAAGCCGATTTGCTCGAATAGACAGACAGTTCGTTTTCATGTATATAGCCTATAACTCTCCGCTAGAATCAGGCTATCAAAGGCAAAAAGAATTTTTCAAATCCGACTGGTAGTTTCAGAGATTAACAAATTCAAACAAACAAACGAACGAACGAACGAACCAACCAACCAACCAACCAACCAACAAACAATCAATCAATCATTCAATCAATCAATCGGCGCGCGCGACGGAAGCTCTCAAAAGGAATAATTTTTCCCGTTTTGCAACATTTTTCATTGATGCTCCACTTCTATTGGTCGTAGCGTGATGTAGTATAGCCTATAGCTTTCCTCGATAAATGGACTATCCAACACAAAAATAATTTTTCAATTGGAACCAGTAGTTCCTGAGATTTGCGCGTTTAAACAAACAAACGAACGAACGAACAAACTAACCAACCAACCAACCAACAAACAATCAATCAAACAATCAATCAATCAATCAATCTATCAAACAAACAAACTCTTCATCTTTATAATAATAATAATAATAATAATAATAACACACACAATCACAACAACGTCTTGGCCCCAAACTAAGCATTAGCTTGTATTATGAGTACCAAGCGAAGACACCACATACATATAACAACCAAGACCCGGTGCCAGTATTAATATTCATCATATAAATACTGACCCGACCTGGGATTCGAACCCGGGACCTCCAGCTTCGCAGGCAGGGTCGCTGCCCACTAGACTAAGCGGTCGTCTTTATAATAAGTATTTCTATTATGTAGATTAATAGATTATAAGATAATAAAAAAATAAGATATTACTAAAAACTGTATCAAAGTCTATTGGTTTGGAAGTAAAAAGTTAACGAACAGAGGCTGACAGCGAATTTATTTTCTCCCGCTATAGTTTTTAAATTTCAATAAAAACTGTTAAGATATTAATTTAAATTGTATGATATAAAGGGCATATATAATATGCATGAAATGCTTAAGACAACTAACGTATTTAATTTGATAAGGATTAATATCACGTTTAAAAAACATCTTCGCAAATAGTACATTATGTTGAACAAATTTGATTGTCATAAAAAAGGTCATAGTAAGTTAACCTTAAAAGATACACATATGCTGTCGCGGACTTTTGGTTAGAACTTTTAAAGGGGTACAATTCCGTAATACATGATTTTTGCTTAACATCAACCGTTTACGCAGCGCGCGCGACGGAAGCTCTCAAAAGGAATAATTTTTCCCGTTTTTGCAACATTTGTCATTGATGCTCCACTCCTATTGGTCGTAGCGTGATGTAGTATAGCCTATAGCCTTCGTCGATAAATGGACTATCCAACAAAAAAATAATTTTTCAATTCGAACCAGTAGTTCCTGAGATTTGCGCGTTCAAACAAACAAACAAACAAACAAACAAACAAACTCTTCAGCTTTATAATATTAGTATAGATCTGCCTAGGAAGTGTAATTAAATCAACGGGCTGCCCAGAATCACCCTTCCCGTTCCGAGCGGCTAAAGTCGTTATTTGGTACCTATGTCTTTAATATTCACTAACAGATGACAGAAGTAAGTAATACGTAATTTAATCAGCTTTAGCAAACATGGACAACTAGATTGATCTTATGGATAGTGAGTACAATAATGATTTACGTCTGCTGCCATCATCGGTAGCGAAACTCGAAACGGTGTAGACAGAAAATGGACGAGCTCTATCTCGTTTCGGATGTAGTTTTTACGACCACTGTACATCTATAGTAAATACTTCTACATCACTTACCCATTCAACCTTACGTGCGCCAAACAGCAGCAAGTGCAATGGAGCTATCATACTGGTCTGCTTACACGAGATGGCGCGAGTACGGACTTTTTCGCCAAACACGAACAAAGGAGAAGGAAATTTTTGATCTTGATTGCTGCAATTCACCGACGTCTTATGGATTAGAGCTGGTTTGCCTTCGGTTGTCAAAACCTGGAAGAATAAAATTTAAGTTCATACCATAGATGTACATAGAGATACTGCATTGTGACCACAAAAACGTGAGGAAAAATATACAGCACAGAGTACTTGATGTTTCGACATATACACTGTGAAGTAGAATTTCGTGTGACCCACATGTAAAGTTGTTATTTACAAAGAAAATAATGATTCTGAAATGACATTTCATGTCATCTAACAAAATGTTTATTTAAAACAACAATGACATACAAGTATATGGTCTGTCTAAACTCTTGCTTGGGTTTTCGATCGATTCAAAGTATTAGAAGCACGACCTTGATAATATAATTATACTAAGTTTCATACATAATATTTCTTAGCCTAACTAATATTATAAATGGGATAGCATGTCTGTCTGTATTTTTGTTATTATAGGCCAATTTGCGAATTTAGAGTCTAATTTCCAAGTAACTTGACACATGTAGTGTTGTTCAGTTTTCATACAGTGTTGTGCGCAAAGTCGACGAGGATTGTCCGTTAAAATTGGTTTTCTGGTGTAACAATTTTTCCCTATTAGTCTAAACTGTAAACATTTTGATCGAGTGGTTATAGACCCTAACTGCGGAGCCGAGGGTTGCGGGTTCGATTCTCGCCAGGGCGAAATATTTGTGTGCATAAACATGTCTATTTGTTTCGTGTCTGGGTGTAAAAGTATTTATGTATTATAAAAAAAGAATATGTATATCAGTTGTATAGTACCCCATAAGTATAATATTTACTTACTTTGCGACTAGATGGCATTGTGTGGGTTGTCCCAGATATTATCATTATATTGAGATTATTATAATATTATTTTATGTATTCTATTCCTTTAAGATTTAAAGTATCCCATGATTACAGGGCAAGCGCTTTAGTGCGCTTTTCTTTTGGTGTTGATTAGACTTCACAAATAAATTTGTTTTTTCCGAGGAGACATTTGATATTAACAGTCCTAATATGGCGGGTACTTTTCATAGGTTCATTTTAGACTCAGCAGTTTCGAAGATATATATTTTCTTAAATATATTTAAAACCTTGAATTATGAAATTATAAAAGGTAAAATTGTAATTTTCTACTTCGCTCCTCGAAATCAATCCTCAAAATGAAAATTCGTTTATTTAAGTTATAAGTCTGGGATTGGGTGACTAAACTCTGTATAAACGTATGTACTGAATTACGACTTTTTTAGTCCAGTTGATTCAAAGAAAACTCGTCTAACAGGCTGTGACAGATGGGCATGTGACTGTATGAAGTGAAATCGGTGTCGGCAAACAAACGGAATTGCTTTCAGCTGTTGTGAAATTGTGAACAGTGTATATTCAGAAAAGCAATACTAAGTATTTTTTTTTTACTGTACATAAAATTATGTGTGTTAGAATACTGATTGTTGTGATTTTGAAGCTTTAAATATACATAAAAACGACAAGTTTCTGAGGCCAATACGTTTCAGATAAAACTGATCTCTTTAAAAATATAGTATAAGATAAATGATAAAATACATAAAAACGACGCAAATTTTAACACTAAAACAAATAGTTATTGAGTAATTTTACAATTATAATTGTAGATGATTTTTAACGACTGTTGGAGCCTTAAGTGTATAATTATACCTTACCTTCCTCTTGCCTTGATGTAGACATACGTTAGGGTATAGACCCATGCACATAAGGGCCATGACTAAGTCCAGGACCGGATCTGGTCCATAGGGGTTCCACCACTGCGGGATGCAACACTCTTCTGGGAAGCCAATGGCAGACGTAAGGATAGCTGAAGACAAAAAAAAAATTGGTTTAGATTGTAGGTAGGTAGCTACGAGCACAAACACAATAAAACTCTAGACTCCCTGTCACTGGACAACCAAAGAAGCACTGCAATAGCGGCAGCGTAAATATGTGTGAGTGGAATTCCGCAGAGAAATGGTGGCCAGTGGACTTAACTGTGGTATGTGTTCAAGTTGACGCGCGCGTACATAGTAAGCTGGCTTACTAGGGGTACTTCAGTAGTTCTTTCGCGATGCTACGTTCGGATATTCCTAGGTATTCCGGACATTCATAGCTACGAGTACACATTTAAAATATGTTTCTTCTGACCAAGAAGTCGGTATTTATTTACCCCTAAATAAATATGTGAATATAACTAACATCTTAGCTGGTACTTGGCTTCGGAGGTGACCCTCAGCGTGGTGTGCTGCACACCCTTCCACTCACACCAGCGTTGTTCTGCCTCTTCGCCTTTCGCGTGTTCACGCTCCCACATCTGTATAAAATAAAACATTTTCAGATGAGCAGATATTTTTGGGCCAATTTAAATCGCCGGTAGACACGGCATTCTATAACAACGAATCGGCTTAGAATAACGATTCCGGGAACGTCCTGATTGGTTTGGCGCTTGTGTGCGTGTTCGTAAGGATACGGAACCGCGACAATAACTGTCCAGGTTCAGGACCAGCGGACGAAACCTATCCAATTGCGAAGAGGAGTGCGACAGGGAGATGTGATATCCCCAAAACTGTTCACCAACACATTGGAAGATGTTTTCAAGACGCTGGACTGGAAATATCGTGGCATCAATGTCAACGGCGAATACATCTCTCATCTCCGCTTTGCTGACGACATAGTCATCATGGCAGAGTCGCTGGAGGAGCTCAGCGGAATGGTTAACAGCCTCAATGTCGCCTCTCGGCGGGTAGGACTCGGGATGAATTTGGACAAGACGAAAGTCATGTTCAACGAACATATTCTCCCGAGACCGGTAACCGTAGAGGGTGCGACTCTTGAAGTTGTGCAAGACTATGTCTATCTAGGACAGTTAAGCAAACACAACTTCAACAAAGAGGCCGACCGAGGAATTCAGCTGGGCTGGGCTGCTTTCGGAAAGCTCCGTCGTCTGTTCTCGTCGCCACTACCACAATGTTTGAAGACCAAGGTCTTCAACCAATGCGTCCTGCCTGCAATGACATACGGTGCCGAAACATGGACTCTCACGGCAGGACTGGTTCACAAATTCAAAGTCGCTCAGCGCGCTACGGAGCGGGCTATGCTCGGTATTTCCTTGATGGACAAAATCAAGAATACTGAAATCCGTCGAAGAACTAAAGTTGTCGACATAGCCGAAGTGATTAGCAAGCTGAAGTGGCAATGGGCCGGTCACATCTGCCGAAGAACCGACAACCGATGGGGTAGACGGTTTCTCGAGTGGAGGCCACGTATTGGGAAGCGAAGCGTTGGACGCCCCCCGGCCAGCTGGACTGATGACTTGAAGCACCATACCGGAGGTAATTGGATGCGGAAGGCGGAGGACCGTGTGTGGTGGCAAGCCTTGGGGGAGGCCTATATCCTGCAGTGGAGAGATAGGGGCTGATGATGAAGATGAAGTTAAACGTGCGCTAGCATGCGTGAAAGACACTCGTTTTTAGAGTTCTGGAAAAAGAGTCTTGACAGACAGACGGCCAACAAAATGATCCTATACGGTTCCGTTTTTTCCTTTTGTGGTTCAGAACCCTAAAAAAACACTGAGCATTTATGAATCTATTGTCTTAGTTTAAGAGAATCGCAAAATTGAACCTTGTGCCATGGAAAAAAAATGTATCACCGAAGAATGGCACTTACGCCGAAAAATTGGCGCGTTTAATGTAGTTTCTAGAATGAAGTCACACATGAAGTTATGTCAAATATTTCGGATACATTAACATTAATGAACTTAGGTAGGGTCGCAACAAATGTTTCAAATTGTCTACCCGCACCATACTAGCGCACTCACTCGCTCTTCATTACTTAGCGCCGGCGTTCTTATTTAGAGAATCTACTGATAATAATAATATAATAATAACGCTTACTTCACAACAACGTCTAGGCCCCAAACTAAGTATTAACTTGTGTTTTGGGTACCAAGCGAAGACACCATATGTATATAACAACCAAAACCCGGTACCAGTATCAATATTCATCATATAAACACTGACCCGACCTGGGATTCCAACCTGGGACCTCCAGCTTCGTAGGCAGGGTCGCTACCTACTATGCTAAGCGGTCGTCACACGTCGATGGATACATATATGGTATTATAAAATAAAATCAAATAACCGAACATAAACACATAGATGTATCATATCAAATCCTACATTGAAAGATCATTTGCATCAATTCAATCAATTTCGAATGATATCTACAGTTACAATCAAACCGTATGGCGGATGTGAACATAGGCACAAATTACGTCGCAGTAACAAATTTTAGGTATAACGGGACGCAGTGGAGCGAGGGGCATATGACTGAACCTGCGCAAGCACGCATATAGCGTAGTATTCCGATCCGCAATAAAGTTTGATTGTAACTATAACACAACTGAAGTTGCGTATACTTCGATTGAATAAAAAAATCATATCTTCGGGCCCCTCTTAGCTTTTCCCACAACTTTTATTGTTCTGTGGTCACTTCTGTAATATAGTTATGTTTATGTATTTGCTCACCTGGAATGCATTCAACATAGCGACGTGGTCGGAACATCGGTCGCCGGCGAGCGCCCTCTGGTGATAAGAAAGTCGTCGTCGCCCTTCAACATTGAATATCTCCGGAAAAGTTGTAGAGTTGGCCGCCATAGTTGTTAACGCGTCCCCGACTCCGAGAACTAGGCCCAACACCATCATCTTCCCGAGACGAGGTTCTGGAGACAAACAGGTAAATAAGTTTATTGGAGAAATAAATCGGTCACACAAACGTACCTCGGCGCATACTCTCGCGGTTGCGTGGAAATAAAACGCAGGTGTGTGCGTTCTCATTATATGGGTTTCATTTTCGACGTTTAATTTTCGACGTTTAATTTTCTCGTCGAAAAAAAAAACGTAGTGTGACCGTATATTTTTGAACAAATGAAATGCAATATTTTCATACTATTTTTTTCTATAATCTTTCAAAACAATTCTATTCGTAAAGTTTTTACTGAAAATAATTAGATAAAAGCAGCATGGCGCGAAATGAATCAAATTCGTTGTAATAATTGAAATTTGCGTATTTTTAATAAGTACAACTTATTTTAAAAAATTAGTGATGTAATTATGAAAATGTGTTTTTTTTTTCAGGTCGCAAAGTTGACGTATTAAAAATTTTATATAGACATTATTTTCCATGTTTTGATTTACCATTTCTATTTACATGTGATAGAATCAGTTCATCGTTTTCGTACAAGGAATATTTGAAAATACACTTTTTTTTATTTACTGCATAAAGAATAACTTGAAATAAATGAAATTGTTTGTTTTATGTATTTGTTGTGCTGATGTCAACACACGTCAGGTGATATGGCCAAAGCTAAGTTTTTTAGCAGAGTGTTTGTAAACTAGATTCGAAACTCACCTATAGGTAGTTTTGCAAGTATCGTCCCCAAAGGAGTCAAAGCATCGTTCTCATCAAGGCAGCCCAGCTCCCTTAACATGGCTTCCGCTTCTATGACGGCGTCCAGTGGCGGCGGCTCCGGTGCCTTCGACAAGAAGTGTCCGATGGCACCCAGGCGCAGGAGTTTAATACTATTGACAGGTAAAGTTTTTTTTTATGTGGACGTGTTTATGTTTTCGTTTATAATAGAGGTAATTTCGTTAACAGCAGCTTATACATAAGCGCCATCTGTCGGTGCATAAGTGAACGAAATTTGTTAGTGAATCTCATACTTACTAACTTCGTTCGCATATGCACGAACAGATGGTGTTTGTGCAAAAGCACCTATTCATACTTGTTAAGCTCGTGTCAACCCAATTGCACGCGCTAGCGAATTGTCGATAAAGCATGAGATCTATTACATCGACAACCTTTATTGGATAACAGCAACAGATTTTTTTATAATATGGTATTTTCTGATCTAGAAAATACCCTATTTACACGAATTTACGTAACGACACGACATGACTTACGCAATTTTTTTTACACACACACTTTCATTCGTTCAATATGCTTCACGTGGTGATGAGCGTTCAACAAACGTTCCTACGTGTACCAAAAGTATGTAAAAGTGTTTGAATTATTTATTTCATTTACTGCTTTGATATTCTCAAACAATGAAGGAAATTCTACCTGCTGTGGAACCGAAAATTGAAGCGCCTATCATCTTATATAGAGGGATCAACGATTTCAAGAAAGATTACTTCCATGTTGAATGTTGCCAAACTCACCCCACAACTCTAGGAAATACGTATAAATCAAGATATGCATTGCATAGAGTTGTGGGGTAACTTTCACACGTAGCTTAAATCTCAACCTATTCCGTTATATTACGTACTTTTCATATTTTCGACCTGCGTTCAATAAATTCATTTTGAAATATTAATTCGTAAAGTTCTTCCAATTGCCCCGAATATCCTCTTATGAATAAATGCATCCACGTAAAACTTACAACCGTTTAAAAGATACAGCCAGCCAGGGAGTTTTTCAAGTTCAATTTAATCCTAACTAATATAATAAATGTGAAAGTGTTATCACATGTAATTCGTAGATTTAGGACGCCATTTTGTCGCTGACTTATCAGAAGTCGTGCACAGTGCAACAGATGCGACACTACAAAACCGAAGCTAACCGATCATGGCCGACAGCCGAAGTGTATTTCAGCGGGTACTGTACAACAATTTAATGTGAATTATGAAACTACGTTTACATTACCTGAGTGCCAGCTCATGCAGCGGTGTGCGGAACATCTCGGCCGGCAAGTGCTCTTCTAAGCGTTCGAATCGGGCGCGTGAGCACAACGTGAAGCAGTGACCGCTACGTACGCGTCCAGCTCGCCCTTTGCGCTATGGAAAACGAAATCATGAATATTTAAAATCGACTGTGAAAAATTCCATATTTAAAAAAAATCATTGCGGTTATCAAATAAAATAACTAGCACGGTGAACAATAATGAAACAAAGCATTGTTTCATTAATCCTACCCCTTCTTGTGGTTTCGTACAGCTGGGTCTTGGGCTATTACCATAAATACCAGTTAAGTACAAATACTAGCAGTATTATACATAAAAGGTTGCTACGCTATTTTCTGTGACTTTATCCGCATATATTACATCTTTGTGTTATGGTTTTAATTCAGTAGAATATATACCCTATTAATCTTCTTAATAATAAAATAAATTTCGCCTAATACTCACATTTGTATTTAATAAATAAAATGATTTAGTTAGTCACTTAATTGGTATTTGCAATAAGGAGACAGTGTTGGCACTATGCGCTGTGCGGTAAGCACATCTAATCACATTTATAAATACGCGTTCTGCGCCGACATGGCATTTCTGATCAACACTGATTTCTGTGTTTAACATAAAATACGTCCATTTTCAAGCAGGGAATCGCTTTAACAGTTCATTTTTCGACATAATCTCCTTCTCAAAATAGAAGGAGATTAACACATTCATTATACGCTTTTCAAATTTTTTATTCTCACAGAAATAAATCTTCTTCGGGTCAGGAAAAACTCTTCTACTACAGCCATGATCTCGTTATTTTCATAATGAGTTCCTCATACTGAGCCTTCAGATGTGTTCTTTTATTATGGACAACAGATGGGTAGAATCTGACAGTTTTTTTTTTCAATATACATAATTAAACGGAATTTTATGTTTATAGGAAAAGAACTATCCTCTAGTACAGTACAGCGCAAGAACCTTTGGCGATGTGAAGTTATTTACAGAAAGCGTCGCAGTAGCATAAAATAGGAGCGCAGAGATGAAAGAGGTCGGATAGCTCGCGCTACTAGCTCGCGCGCGGCTTCCGCCTGCCACTACTACCCCTCGCTGCCTGCGCGGGTGTACCTACGCATTGAGTTATTCACAGGCAAATCAGAGCGGCAAAGATTCGTGCGTTATACTGTAATCTTAAGGGGACAATCTTTTTCTCCGCGGCTTCGATTCGTTCCTGAATGACAGAGGTGATAAGATCAAATTCCCAAAACATACCTATAAAATAGTCGTCGTACTAAACTGAGTAATAAACAGGGTTTCTCTTATTACATATATTATTTCTGTACAAATCAGCTAAGGGATTGCGCGAGGAACACATACGGGCAGGACTCTCTTTTTTGCGTGGAAAGCCTACCGCCTTAATACATAATTTGATTGTATCAATACATATATTAATCTATTCAACGGATTATTTTTTTTTAAATCGACATTCAGCATACTATGATATCACTATTCATACCTGTTCAAGATTGGTCCGACTGGCCCAAACAGTGGCATATGAAGTCATATTGTTGTGCGAAGTGAAAAGCTTCATTTTAGCTTTGCACGAGTCTATCACGTAAACAACGTCGTTGATAGTGATCGATGTCTCCGCTATGTTCGTTGATAGGATTATCTTAAAAAAAAAGCAAACATAAAATATTGTAGTAAATATAATTCATGGGGTGAAACCTAAATTTTGTATAAGGGCGTACGTTCGGCTGAACATAGACCAAGCTTGTAGAGCGTGTAAAACTTCCGAAATAAACAAAAAATTTCAAGTGAGCGGATGGCGTAAACTAACGGGTACCAAAAAAAACATGTTTAAAGTTTCATTTTTTCATCACTTATCGTTTTTTTTTGAATCTTTTTGTTTAGTTCGATAAGCTCTACAACCATAAGTTTGGACTACATAAATCCAAACACCCCGTAAATACGATATTTTCTAGTCAATGTTAGAATTACTACGCATATGCTCATGTATTTGCACCCTTTATCTTGTGTTTGAAGATCTATATTATACTTGCTATCATTTTAGTAGTCTACAAAGATTAACTGATTAAAATTTTCAATGCGTTATATCCCTCGCGCACCCTCATACACACAATACACAAACACACCCTCATACATACAATACACAAACACACCTTGACATACACCCCCATCCACACAATTCTAAAACACATACACAAGAGTTTATCAAAAGCTCGGATGTTGTAAGTTGTAAATATTTCTGTAAGTTCCTCACACCTATATAACATTTGAGACATTTATTGTTTAGTTTTCTGGAGGTGGGAGCCTGGTGACTCAGTAATACAGGTTCTTAACCTAGTACTGACACCAGATCTCTTGCATCTTCTAATTTCACATTTGTTTCTATGTTTGACATTAATGTATCCATAAATAATTATTAAAATTAAGTTAATTTGAAGGAAATGAAAATAACGACATTGTTTTGTATACGTTTGCACAAGAAAAATTAATGGCACCAATCGCAGCACAATCTGCTTATGGACTAGAAATAAATTTGTGGTGGTAATTTTACCACTGACGATCATAATTTAGTTTGGGATGATATTTAACTCATCTAAAAATCATTGGTTAATACGTCTAAAGCAGAAATCAAACCCACGACCTTTTGTATCACCCACTAAAGTTCTTCAATATTAATATGCTATAATTTATGTAAATATTTCCACTGTTAATGACTATCGAAATAAATAGGTACTAACTGACCTTGATGATACCGGGAGGCGGCACCACAAACACCTTTTTCTGGTCATCTCTGGGTATCTGACTGTGTAGTGGTAGAATCAAATACTCTGAAGTGTTGCCGAAGATTTTGTTTTGGGACAAATGCTTCATCAAAGCGAAGATAAGATTCCAACCAGGTAAAAAGACCAGAACTGCACCGTCCGAACCCATTTCACGGATTTTAAGTAACAAAGCTTCAATCAACTCAAAACTTAGCTGTAATAGGAAAACAAATTGTTATATTTCGGGATTTAGTAATCCGATACATAAATGGCACAAAAATTGAGCAATAGTTTTAAATCAGTTTAATGAACATAATAGAGTATTTCACTAATTTTAATACATTATATTTATTAAGAAAATATAAAAATAGACTTTATATAATAACAATATTTACAAATTAAATCATATTCGGTTAAAGAATATGGAAAATATGTTCTTAAAATTTTATCTCTATCTCTTTCTCGCAAAACGATATATAACATTATTCTAAGTGGCCTGACGTCACGCATAGGTACGCCGTGCAGGATTGCCCTCTCTGTCTAACAGGACATTTTAAAGATTCATAACTTTGTTTACAGGATGAGATTTTAGTAACCAGCCAAAATTTTTCTAGATGTTAGGTATCAACCAAATAGACCTCATTACGTACATAAAAATATAGGTCAAATATGCATAATCAATAATTAAATCCTAAATATTTTTTAACAATATTTGGCAACCTTCTACTTAAATAGAGCGAAAGGGCGAGGCATGGTGCATGTGGGCGGGGCACGTGCACTGGCGCCCTCGTGAATGATGACTAGTATATTGGTAGTTTTGGGAAAGGTTTACGTAGTCTTAACTGAATATTTTCCTATCGAACGATACTAAAAAGGAACAAGACGGCCAACGGATTTTTATCGAAGGTCATTACATTAAAATTTGGTTGGTCATTAAAACCTCAACCTGTATATAGAAAACTCTTTCATATGAAACTATTAAAAAAATAACAATAGTCAAATAGCCTATTGTCTTAAACTGTTATAATTAATCATTATATGTTTCATCGATATATTTTAAAAACTACATAAATGAAGTTTTACTGAACTAATCAAAACAGAGAAAGATGTACGCTTACGTCTTTCTCTGAAAGCTGTCTTATTGCTGACATGGTCTGCGGTGAATACTCAGACCCTAGTTGACACATCTTGTTCAAATCCTCATCTTGTTCATCGCACGCTACTCCTGTCAACAAAATAAATATGGAAAAATAAATATTTTGATTTGTAGCAAATTAGTTACAACAAAACATTAATTCAACAAATGTACAGCCTTTTATGAGCCGAAAAGCTAAAAAAAAAAGTTTAACTACATATTGTAGCGTGTCATTTCCTGCTACCATATAAAATCTTTGTATTATGAGCTTCTATTTGGGATCAGTGAGATATATGCATTAAATGTTATTGAAATACTTTTAAAATTTATTGGAGGTAATCACAATTTTCATCTTATGCTATTTATGTTACATATCAAATTTAAACACTTATGTACAGTGTATGGACCCTTGCTGCTTGAAGTTATTTACAGAAAGCGCCACAGTAACATGAAGGAGCGCAGAGGAGATGAAGAAGAGGTCGGATAGCTCCCGCAACTCGCTCGCACACGGCGTGCGCCTTTCATTACTACTCCTCGCTGACCGCACGGGTATACCTGCGCATTGAGTTACTCACAGGTAAATCAGACCGGCATAGATCCATCCGTTATACTGTAGACACTTTGCAAAACACTCTATTCAACTCGCCCTCCAAATATCGTCTAAGTAAAAAACTTAAGTTTTTTAGCTTTGTGAACGGCCAGTATTACAGTATTGAAGAAGGACTATAGTAGAGACACGGAGAGCATATTAAGAAAAATAACCCTAGAAACTCACCTTCGTCATCGTCATCTTCATCGTCTTTATTGTTAGCCTTCTTTCCTGAAGATTTCCTCTTTCTAGTATCAGGCGGAGGAACGAACTTAGTCATCTCTATACAGTCTTCGAGGAAGTACTGTTGCACAGGATAAGTCCTTCCGGGAACTTCTATGACGGGGCAGTTGCCGAAATATTTCGTGAACAGTGTCGTGTCAACGGTCGCCGACATTAGAATGATTCGAAGGTCGGGGTAAGTGTGTGCCATGTCACGTAAAAGGATTAATGCGAAATCTGTGTCGGCGTCGCGTTCGTGTACCTGTTAAAAATAGGAGAGATTAGATTTAGATTACATAGTACTGTCACGGGCATGTCTTCAATGTCGACTACACATTTCATCACTGGGCTTGTTCCACATATTATGGTTAAAACGAGCGAAAACTAATTTGATTTTCTGGTTTTTGGGCTGAAGATAATATTGATATTAAAGTATTCATATTGATTTTTTTTTATAGAAACACGTCTACTGCAATGCCCTTCAGTGGCATATAACGGTAAAACCTGAAGTAATACTTATGTGATGCAAATTTTCCATCAAAATCGATCCAATCGTTTTATAGAAACACACTAACTGCAGAACATCTTCATGGTGGCCCATAGAATAGACATAAGCCTATGACCCTAAGTAATAGTATACTTTCTTTTAGTAAAAAATTTTTCTTAATCTGACCAGTAGTTATTGTGTTTTAGACTTGCTTAACCTATTCGGTCAGATTGAAAGTCAGGACCTATTTAATTAACAGAGACAATTGATTGATAATGATTGATGACTAGTTAAAAGGTTAAATAAAACTATGTTGCTATCATTAATAGAGACTTACCTCATCAACCAGCACGTGGCTCACCCCTCGCAAACCACCTTCCAGTTTACGCAGTAGCACACCGACAGTGCAGAACATTATCGAGCCATATGGACGTGGCAGTACAGACTCGAATCGGACAGAATAACTGGAATAAAAAAGTTATTCTTATTTCACGTATGACATCAGCGACATCATGACGCCATAGTATAAAATTTAAAATAAAATGAAATAGGAAAAAGAAAAAAAAAACTTAATAAAAATAGATTTACCTCTAAACTTATAAAACTATATTACAAAAGAATACGTACTACATTAAACAACGAACACACCAAAGTTATAGTTTTTCAGTGATGGAGATTACCGGAACCATTAACATTTCCACCTTCGTATAGAATTGGAGTGCTAAATTCATTTTGCAAAAGCACAGTTTACCATTTTATTCCAGTATTCCGAAATATATAATAACAACACCTGGCACAATTCACATATGGTCATTTAGTCCCGAACAAAGCAAAATCTATATTACGGATACTAGAAAACTGATGTACACACATAGATATATTATTTTTTTATAATAATACATGGGACTTCCCACACAGCGCCATCTAGTCCCAAAGTAAGCAAATATTATGCTTGTGTTATGGGTTACTAGACAACTGATATTCATACTTAAATATTTTTATAATATATACGTATATAAATATATTTTTTTTTAATATATAACAACCAAGACCCGGTACCAGTATCAATATTCATCATATTAATACTAACCCGACCTGGGATTCGAACCCGGGACCTCTAGCTTCGCAGGCAGGGTCGCTACCCACTAGGCTAAGCGGTCGTCAAATTTTATAATACACACAAATAGATATTTCGCACCCAGACACAAAACAAATAAAAATGTTTATGCACCCAAATATCTGCCCCGGGCGGGAATCGAACTCGCGACCTTTGATTTTGCAGTTAGGGTCTCTAACCACACGACTAATCGGTCAGTCGATAAACTAGTGACGGTGGCGAGTGGCACGCCATGTATAAAAAGTATTTTTGTTTGGTCACTGGATTACACATTTATGAAGTTTCTAGTTAGTATTGTTGACTATCAAACATTGACTAATTAAACAAGACTCACAATCTCGCTCAAAAAACGTCCGTGATGCATCTTGACGACCGCTTAGCCTAGTGGGTAGCGACCCTGCGTACGAAGCTGGAGGTCTCGGGTTCGAATCCCAGGTCGGGTCAGTATTTATATTATGAAATTGATACTGGTACCGGGTCTTGGTTGTTATATGTATGTGGTGTTTTCGGTGGGTACCCAAAACACAAGCTAATGCTTAGTATGGGGCCTATGCATTGTTGTGATGTATAAGTTATTATTATTATTATCTTGTCACCACGCAAGGTCGTTACATAAAGATTCAACTGACATTGAATCTTATTTTAAAGAAATAACGTCTTAATTTGATTGAATACATTTTTTCCATCTGCACATCGCCGTTTGGACGTTTCCTGATGAACCTTTTTTAGCGATTGTGTGTTTAGTATAATAATGAGAGGTCAATGCTAGCAAAGTATATTTGTTGGATGTTATATAACACATAGCTCAGCTCACCCAACACTGTTGCCCAGTTCTTCGCATCGTTCGCTGGCAACACGTTCGGCCACGCTCACGGCCGAAATACGACGAGGTTGGGTCACGCAGACATTAGCCCAAGCTCCTTGCCCGCTCGCTATGTAATCATCTAAGATGAACTGGCAGACCTATATGAAGACAAACAAGTAAAAATATGGTTTAAATATCACTTTGTGATAATGATTTAATTACTGAAATTTAACTATCAAATATTCAAGTTTGTTAAGAAACGTTTTTTTTAATGTAATTTTTAAGGTAATGAAATTCAAAAAGACATTAGAGTGTAATTTAAAATGAAGCATTCATTCGAGGTCGTAAAGAAGTGAAGTAAATTAAACATTACATGGTTACTGAATTCCCGAGATAATAATTTTATCCTTTTAGAAATTAATCAAAGTGATATAGCTTTTTAATAAACAAAACAACCAAAGATTTGTGAACCATAATTCATTCATTCGCCAACCAGCATTAGAGCAGCGTAGTGGATTTAAGCTCCAAGCTCCCTCATCTTGAGCACACTTATAGCGTTGTATTCTGATCCGCCATAAAGTTTGAGGCGAATTATACGAATCTCTAAAAATGTTGGTCTGGTTAACTGTACCAAGGGAAAAATGTTTTCCCGTGGTCCGACCAACTGGATTATTCTATGTGCAATGGAAAATAAACATCAAAATGTAATGAAAAAATTAAAAAATAAAATTTACCTGAGTGGTTTTCCCACAGCCAGTGTTGCCCCTTATAATAATAACTGAATTCTCGTTGATCGCCTCCATGATACGCGAACGCATTGCAAAGACGGGCAGTTGGTCTCTCTCTTTTAAACTGTCCTGTAAATAAACAAGATGAAATACATTATTCGAAAATCTAAAAACAATTATTATAGTTTCACACATAAGTCTGATCGGCAGTTTTCGTTAGCACAGAAAAACCCAGACCGGTTCCAGACAGAAGCCGAAAATGTAAACATTCTGTAGTTCTTCTGTACCTTCACGTGTGTGCTTAATGAAACAAGTTTAGTTTTGTCTTTGGGATTGCTTTCCCGCTCGGTTATATCCATCATGCATATCCTAACGTGTATGGCCGCCTTATACATATTCAGTAATGCACGTCATAAATTCAAGAGAATGGCGTCACAAGTCACCTCATTGTGTTAGGTGTTATTTATAGTTTTTTTTTTTAAGGTTTCTCAGTGAAAGCGTAAGAAAATAGCTGTATAAATTTTAGTTTAAATTATCTGTAAAATGTTTTTTGTCCGTTTTTGTTTGTTTTCCAAACTAAACAAATAAATAGAATGATTATTTAAACTTGATTGTTCACGAACGCAATCTTTTTAATTCGCACCGTCTTTTCACAATGTATGTGAATCTGTTTATTCAGTTTGTTTCATGCCCTTTTAGAGGAAGTCATTTATACAATATCAGTACCTATCAGTATAATATAACCTGATAAGCGTTGGTGTAGCGAGAAATGATAATGTCACTTACCTGATACAATGTACTGTTCTGGCACAAATCTCTATGCCTTTTTTCCAAGTCAGAACTAATTTCGTCCAGGGTGGTGGTCGCCAATGGCCCTTCATCTGTGAAAAAAAGAAATTTTTTTTTATAGTCCTCCACTTACGAATGATCATAGCGTCGTCCAAGTAAAATTCCTTATTTGAAGACACATCTTTGCTCCTATTTCATTTATAATGCTGCATATTGCTCACCTTCTGATCCTGATAGTATGGTACAGCTTTAACAGATGCTATCATCTCAGCAGTGACAAAAGAATAAATAAAACTATGAGCTGATCTGTTAAATTATAAGTGAACAATCGGAATGGTATATAACCTTTTGTAACCGAGTATCATACGGTTCAAAGATATACTGAATATTGTGGACCTTCTTTGCGATAGTTACGCAATGTGGGAGAGGTGGTGCCGTGTGGTCTATTATACGGCGCGGTAACCGCAGGAAACGTCAACGTTATGCGGTATACCTTTATACCTTTAATATTTTAATCATGGGGGCACAGTGTAGTTTTGGGCTGTGTTTGTAAATGCTGATTGATGTTTAATGCCATAATTGTATCAAATGTTTTTCAGAACCCTAAAGGTCTGTGCGGATGTTTCGTTATATTGAACAATTAATATCATCATTAAGTTCCAAATAGGTTGACCCATCGGCCATATATATCGAAGAACTGATACAAGTGTAAGCATGTTTGTAGGCAAGTATGGCCGGACTACATATACAAATATGTCCTAGCCTCATTTGGATAAGGCAACTTGCAGCCCTTTCCCCAGCTCAAGTTTGAAAAACCAGGGTTTATAGAGATGAATGGTAGCATAACAGCGTAGTGTTTGCCTTTTTCCTCTCGTGTTTTTGTCCAAAATTCATTCCAGGATTCCCGAAGAATAGTAAGGGACTACAGAGCCAAACCGATTTCAATAAAATATTTAAGTACATTTAAATGTTGCGTAGATGAAAACATAATTCAACGTAGGATACCACCATGCTCCAATTTTTAAGAGCAGCAGATCAGTGACAGAAAAAGTAATAAGTATAGGGGGGATTTTCTAAAAAAAAAAAAATAGTTCTGCATAGAATTATTTTAAAATAAAAGAAATATGTGTTAATATTTAAGGCACTCCTAGCCAGGTGAAATTGATATGAAGAATCTGATTGGAAATGGCTGGATGCGGGCGTTTGTATGTGATGTATGTGCGCGAACAGATAAACCCGATGATCGTGAAATGCAATAAAATACCTCATTGAACTCACCAATGTTACACGCCGTCCAAGCGTTCCAGTTCTGCTGGGGCGGTGACCAAGATACAACTCCTGCAGGCTCCTGCCTCGCACTCCTCATTCTCTGCATCACGTTAACTTGGAGTAATGTTTGAGGAGGTGGTGGTGGTTGACCTTCCACTTGCTGATATTCCTGAACCTCGATTGGTGTAATATCCAGCGCTGTTTAAGAAAAATAATGGTTAAAATGATTATCTCATTCGAACAGTACACAAATTTTACTATTATAAATGTCAGTGTGCTTGGTTGTCCTTTCTTCACGTCGTAATAACAGAGCAACAAATTGTGATTTTCTGTACAGAGAGTAATGCAGACTACTTTTTATTTGGATTTCCAAGTGCTATAAAGAACTGAAATAGAACAAGTAGACGGGAATGGGACTGGGATCCATAGTAATAGTGACATTATGCATTAACCTGCGGGAGGAGCTGCGAACAAAATCCCGTGACAAATAATCCTGTATGGAGTAATTAGGTCTACAGAGTTTTATATAGACCATAAAGTTATTACGTTGTAAATACATAATTTGGAAAATGTCATGTATTAAAAGGCAAAAAATCAATGACAAAATTTCAATACAATTAATTAATATTTTACCTTGTATTGTATCTTCCAGCTGTTTCGTCAGTATTTATATTATGAAATTGATACTGGTACCGGGTCTTGGTTGTTATATGTATGTGGTGTTGTAAATACATAATTTGGAAAATGTCATGTATTAAAAGGCAAAAAATCAATGACAAAATTTCACTACAATTAATTGATATTTTACCTTGTATTGTATCTTCCAGCTGTTGTTCTAGCTCTGGTGAGATGGCCACCGGGATAGGTTTCATAATACCTTCTGCAGACCTGAAAAATTTATTTTTAATTATTTTTTATTTTTCCAAATAATTTCTATATTTAATTCTAGATTTCACAATTCATTCTAATACTAAATAAAAAAAAAATATACATAAGTCCAATATAACTTAAAAAAATTATGAATAAATTATTAAATTGACACACATAACAAATTACTGCAGTGTAAAGATTTTAAAATTTGTTCTTGAAGTAATCAGTGTTAGGTTTAAAATTGAATAATATTTTATTCAAATATCTTATACTTTTTATGTATCCAAAACAAAGTAATAAAGTATTTTAATAATATTAATTTTCTATTTAATTAAAGTTTTCTTATTTGAAATACATGCTATCCTCACCTCAAATTGTGGTAGCATAATAGTTATCATTTACTATCAATAACAGTTGTTTTGGTATACCTTAATTAACGCCAGCCGTACGCCGTACACACTCGTGCCGCCGACAGCCGTACGTGTCTTGTTAGCCCAAAGCGCAACGAACCTGTCTCAAATTTATAAGGCCATAGAGCCATGGTTCGAATCTGGGCGTGTACCAATGAGTTTTTCTGACTTAAGTACATAACTATCGCTGACTCCGTACCTCGGAGAGAACGTTAAGTAGTCGGTACCGGACGCTGTCAATAGATGGCGGTCGTTACAATACCCAACCCGCAGTGGAGCAGCGTGGTGGATTTAACCTCCAAGCCCTCCACCTCTAGGGGAGGCCTAAGCCCCTGCAATGGGGTAAACATGCGCTGATGAAGTGAAGTACACACTCGCCGAGTGGAGGCGAGAGCTAGAGACAGCGCTGCTATACGCATAAAAGAGGAGGAGATGCTTTCTCTTTTATCCGTATAGCGCTGTCTCTGGCTCTCGTCTCTGCTCGGCGCACAGCCGGCGTAAGAGTATCAGAACAAAACTTGTTGAAAATAAATATTATTAATTTTTAACAACCAACCAGAAAAGAAACTAGTGAAATCTAATAAAGTTCTAAAAATTGATGATATATACCTATCTTTTTTCAAAGTTCCACTGTAGGCCTCGATCACACCCAAATGGTATAATTGTCTCACTAGAGACAAAGCACAGGATTTGCTTGCCGTTTGCTTGTTGGAAGCGGTCTCCCTTCCGGTTACAGTGCGTCCCAATTCCCGCACAAATATGGACATTTCGCAGCAGAAGCTCCTAAAAATAAATTTGTAGTGTCATATATTTCTACTATGTTTACATAATAGTTATCTAAGAACAATGAGCGCGTCCTCTTCAACAAAATTATGTATCATACGCTATTTCATACGCTTTATACGTTATTTCACATGCTATATAGAGTATAACAAATTGATTACTATACTTTTTGAATTTCTGGAAAATACCCATTATTATCCGAGATATAACAAACCAAAGTTTGTGTTTTTACGATGCGCTCGTTACGTCACTCGGTGCTGCTGCGTACAATTTATCCACGTTAGCCCATAGTAATGTAACCGAGTGACGTCATTGCACGATTTATTAAAAAAATTTGTATCTTCGGTATTTTTAAATATAACGTATTCGAACCAGTAGTTCTTGAGATTTGCGCATTCAAACAAACAAACTCTTCAACTTTATAAAATTAGTATAGATTTCTATAAAATGCAAAATTGACATGACTCGCTCATTGCATTTAACAAAACAACTTATTTGGAGGAATCCAGTATACAAAGTACATACAAAGTGATGCTGATCAAAAAACCATTTCGAAGCATTTCATCAAAATACACCATTGTATTAGTTAGGCATCGAAAAAGTTTAAGATTTTATGTTTACAATAAAGTACCATTGACTTTTATTTCATATTATGATATCAGAAGATAGGGTGACTTTGGATCCAACTTACTCCATTATTCAATAAAAACAAAATGTGACAGTTCAGACTAAATTACATTTGAGATTGATATCTGTTCAACTTTTTTATTTCACAGGCACACAAATTATACACAGTTCATCATGTGACGTCACCAATAATCACCATAAGACTGACGTCACAGCACAGACATTGTAAAATTTACAACGGCCCTGTTAAAAATTATTTTGTATCCCAATAATAAATGTACCAATCAATTGATACACCCACAAATCACAATTTATTAATTATAAAATCACTAGGTAACCGTTATAATTAGACAGTAAGTATATTGTGGTCTCACTGTTACAGTTTGACTGAAACCGCTGTACCGCGCCTTAAGTATGTGCGCGGCGCGGAGGGAAGCAGATCTGCTGTCAGTCCGTCGTCAACGCTTAGGAGCTGCCTTCCCTCCTCGCCGCGCACATACCTAAGGCGCGGTATAGCGGTTTCGGTCAAACTACAGACCAATCAGCCGCGAGAGCAGCGTCTCGCTACAGTAAGAGTCAGACATGCAAATCTGCTGCGGGAATTTTTAGTTAGGAAAGACAAAGACTGGGCAAATGCAAATCGGACTCTTGGGTCCAATGAAAAAGAAAAAGTCCAATCAGTGTGGTAATTCGACAGTCCAAATAATTCTTGAAATACTTTATGGCCATTCCACAGAAACAATAAAAAACAAAACATGAAAATAAATATAAATTGATATAAAAATGATGTCGTGATAGCCCAGAGCGCAACGAACCTGTCTCAAATTTATAAGGCCCCATAGGGCCACGGTTCGAATCCGGGCGTGTACCAATGAGTTTTTCTGACTTAAGTACACAATATCACTGACACCGTGCTTCGGAGGGCATGTTAAGCAGTCGGTCCCGGACGCTGTCAATAGATGGCGGTCGTTACAGTTCCCAACCCGCAGTGGAGCAGCGTGGTGGACTTAAGCTCCAAGCCCCCCTCCTCACCCTGGGGGAGGCCTAAGCCCCTGCAGTGGGGTAAAAATGGGCTGATGATGATGATGATATAAAATATATACATACCTTTACACAGATTTCGCGTAGATATTCATGAATAAAATAAATCACTCCTGGAACTGCTGTCCGATTTATTAGCAACAAGTTTAAACAGGCGAACAATACCTGCGTTAAAAAATAAATTTAAGACATTATTAAAAAAAAAAATTTTGTTTGTTTCGTTATGTGTCAACCTTTAGTAATTTTAAGGTTGGCACAAAAGACTTGTGCATAATGTATCTCATAGAAATAATATTATCACATTAATTGCTACACAAATTAAATTCATCTGTATAGCAAAAAAAAATTTAATGAAAAACATTATGCAAATCAGTCAATGCACCACACATGTTTATTTCGCTGTCTTAAATTTATTTTTATGTGCATCAGGCTCGACAATTCTTTAGAAATTATCAACACAATATACAAATATTATTTGTAGAAATAATTTCATAATTTATTTGATAACCAATTTAAATTGACAGCATAAATAACGCTTTATTTTGTCAGTTAACATATTAGTACGTGTAACAATAATTATATGCATAAAAATTGTCTCACAAAAACTGAAAAATCGTTTTAAGGTCATGTTGCTGTATAGAGCAACGTGTACTTAAAATATGTTCTTGTACCTGTATCATAGATCTAAGACAAAATCAAAACTTGAGGGGAGGCCTAAGCCCCTGCAGCGGGGCATAATAGGCTGGTGAATGGAATCAAAAATGTCTTCTATTTCAACTATATATTCAACCAAATTCGCCTGTTTAAATTTGATTGTTTGACAAATCAATTAGAATCATAGAGCAATTTTGGACTTGTTAGCGTTCTATCTACAATAGGGAAGCAAGTAATATGATGTCATGGCTATAAACACTTTGGATAATAGTTTAACATTCATATTTGTACCAAACTCAGCTTCATAAAATATATACACTATTTGTACATTGTAGGAATAAATTCAGAAATAAGGATTAAATCATATCATAATCATCAAGCGTATTAATGAGGATTTAAGTTAATTATGTTGCACAAATATAGCTTAATTAGGCAATTCATTTAGGTAATGATTGAAAAATTATAAATATTTAATTTTTAGCGATTCCAGTAAAAATATAATCTAGCCAGTGGCTTTTAATTATAATTTGACCGAAAGCGCTGTAGCGCGACATAGGTATGTGCGCGGCAAGAAGGAAGGCAGGTAGCGTGTTGACGATGGACGACAGGGCGGAGCTGCTGCCCTCCTCGCCGCGCACATACCTAAGGCGCTGTACAGCGCTTTCGATCAAACAATATTATGGTAACTTTATATGAAAAATTAATATTGTAAACAACAATTTGATGTTTATTTTGAATGCATTTTATTAAATTTAAATTATATATGGCTAGTCTCATTTAAGGAAAATTTATTTATCATAATAGCCACACTGACATAGCACTGAAAGTTTGATTTGTCAAGACATTGCCTATGATTTTCCCCTAACGATGGGTTACTAGGACTGAGTTAATGATGTGAACTTATTATCTTCTATTAGTCGAGAATTTCTTAATTTGGTGTAATTTTAATTCTTTGACTTGATAAACTCAATAAAGAAATTTAAAAAAATTTAGTAATTGATTGTCAATTAGTATGATCAGGATTTACTAAGGCAACTCTATACTCTGAAACGGATTCTTTAAACTATACAATTTGTTTTTGAAGCTTTAACTTTTTGGGGTTACTAACTAGATACTTATTTTCTAATTTGTACAGGGAGTGAGAACCTTTCGTTGACAAATCAAGTTTTCATGAAATTTTTTGATACAAATACATTATGTTATGTTACTACATTATTTTGCTGAAAAATTCAGATTTCAATAAATGATTTTTTATACAACTGCCTTTTCACATATAAGTGAATATTGATAAAATTTGGAGTTGCTCTATGCTTCCAATGTACATATTTTTGCTCTACAGTCGAAACACAATATATAAATCTGACAGCACTTCCAGAAAAAAATAATAATACTCTCCGCCACTTGTTTTTCAACTAACTTGAATAACTAGCGGCTTTTCAAAACTGTATGTTTTAGATATTTGTTCATTAAATTTTCTCAGCAATATTTAAGATAATAGTAATAACACACACAATAACAATAAGATGGTCTGGGACGAATCTATAAAAAGTTTTCATTTACACACCCAGCACCAGAGTACACTTAACCATACACCAAGTACCTCTTCTCCAAGGTCAGTGTATCTTTAATGATACACCCAAACACTTACGTTTATGAACCGGCGTATAGTTCAGTATACACCGCTTCATTAATTATAAAGGGCGTATCGAAAGGGCTGGCCCTGGAGAATACACCAATATTTCTGGGTTCAAAACTTAAAAAGTTGCGATTGAAAAATCAAAAATGTTTATTTTTGTACACCCTGTCTACACTGGCCTAGAAGAAGAGGTACCTCGGTGTATAGTTAAGTATACACTGACTGAGTATATTAAGAATGCCATGAACCTCTGGATTATAATAACTGAAACTAATTCTAAGTTATTATTAATAGACAAAAAAATAAATCATATCTACTGCAAATAAAATTGTAATTTTGTTAAAACATCTTGCATAGTAATAAAATTTATAGAAAAATCTGATTAGTTCAGCATCAGGTATTTCATTTAATTTCATATTTGCAGTTTTTCAATACTTTGGTGAGACTTGTCCCAGATGATCATGAATACATACTTGACTTATTTCTCTTAAGTTAAGAGATCAGTTCTAAAAACTGTTACATGACAAGAAAGGGAGCCGTTATAAGAGTTCGTGACGCCATATAAAATATTAAAACAAATAAGGTATCGGGCGAAATGAACTTTACGATAATTATCTTAAAAATTAGTTAGTAATCTGAATAAATTGTATTTATTGAGACACGTGATAACACTTGCGCGACGCGTCTTTGACTGTGTTAATTTGATAAAAATTGTAAAGTAATTTAACTGAAAAATAGTAAAAAAATATATACATCAAAGGTACAGTAAGCCCAGAAAAACAAAAAGCGTTATGGCGCGAAACGAGTAATCCAATAAGAATTTTAGTTGTCATGTGAATGTTAAGCACACTAAAAGAATCCCTATCTTAAATAAATTAAGCTGTGTATATACATGTTTGTCGTGTCACCCATCTTTACATTGCGAACAATAACTATTGGGTTCGGGTATAGAGAATAATTGGAATGATATCAAAAATTAATAATAATATGTGGGACATCCCACGCAGCGCCATCTAGTCCCAAAGTAAGAGTCGATATTTGATGTTTTAAACAATTTCTAAATTAAAAATTACAATATAAAGGACATTAAAACAAGGGCAAGGTCATATATGTGACTACTTGTGATATAATAATTTATGGATGATCAGTAAAACTAGAACAAATATTAATAAAGATAGTACACTATATACCTTGTATGATCAGGCCCTACCGCTTTATAAGCATAATCAGCATTGATTTTATTGACTTGCATGAACTGATGCAGTTTAGATTTGGCATTCTCCATAGTCCAGTTACCATGGAGACTGGCATTCACGTCCAGATCTTCCGCCTCTTCAACATTCTTCTGCTGTTGTAAACGATCCATGTAGGTGAAGTTAGTTTGGCCTTGCCCGCCGTAAGCTTGGTATGCTTGGCCCATACTTTCGGGGCCCATACCAGCCTGAAATACCGTTTGATCTTGTTAGTATGACTAGTATGACATAAATGACATTAATACAACTTACTCATATCAAAATGAAAATAGATGACTTAAAACACTACCCATCCCGATGGGATATCAGTTTTGTTGAAGCATTATGTATGACAATGGGAACACTTATTTTATAATGAAAAAACAAAAACAATAATGTTACTAGAACTTGTGAATTTGCTACAAGACAGACATAGCAACACGGTGACGTGAAAAGATCTGAAAAATTCCTGGATAAAAATTGTGTATCAATTTTCCAGGTTTTAACATGCAATTTTTCCCAGTCTATCAATAACACTTAATTGGTATTATATCCTGATATAAATGCCTTATATTTTCCTATGTCATTTAACTTCGACAACTTTCTCGTTAGGTTTAATATATAAAGAAATTTTTTAAATCATAAATTAAAGAGTAATCATACACTCTGCATACCAGCATTGCAGAAACTCTATTACAAATTCTTAAAGAAGAAAAAAACTCAAATGTACAACCTGAAACACAGGCCGGTTATGTTGTTCCTGTGGTACATTGTTCTCATCTGGATCCGGTTTAACAGTTACATCACCTGGTACTTCAGAAGCAGACACTTCCCCTGTTCTAACCAGGTAGTTAACGAAATCTCGAGAAGCATTGATTTGAGCTTCCTTTTTAGTTGTAGAATTACCAGCACCGACATACGTCACATTATCCACTCGTACTTCACAAAGAAAACGCTGGCGATGCTTTGGTCCTAAAATATACAAAATTAAAAATTTATTTATTTATCACTTAGGCCCATTGCACTTATATTGGGTGGGGGAAAAAGTTTCTTCGCATTTTATATGAAAACTCAACACATTTTTTTCCAAAGTTTATTTACATTTAATTATATATGTGCCATTTGTTTGATGACTGTCTGCTATTTTGTAGGTACTGACATGATCCCGTTGCTGTAGAAATTTTGGGACCTCTGATAAAAAAAAGCATGACAAGTAGTTATGGCAATCCTCTCTTGATGTTAACCTGATACTGTCTAAAGTGACATGATCCCGTTGCTGTAGAAATTTTGGGACCTCTGATCAAAAAAACGCGACAAGTACTTATGACAATCCTCTCTTGATGTAAACCTGATACTGTCTAAAGAATTCTGAAGAGACCGAAACAGGTGGAAATCTAAAGGTGCAAGGTCAGGGCTATATGGTGGATGTATTAACACCTCCCAGCCAAACTTTCTTAATTTTTTCTGAGTGACTAAAGATGTGTGAAGTCTAGCGTTATCGTGATGAAAGATCATGATTTGCTTTTGATTGATTTGATTTGATTTGGATTTTTTTGCCCTTGGACCAACTAGTTGGACAACGAAAGATAAATCATTATTTTTTACTTGCCCGTGGTACTACCAAGCAATAAGTCTTGAATTTAGTTGAAGATTTTAACATGAAAGTGATCGTATAGCCGCGGGTTAGGTTCTTCATCATAATATTAAACAACATTTACAGTATATCCCGCGGCCATACGATCACTTTCATGTTACAACTTTCAACTAAATTCAAGACTTATTGCTTGGTAGTACCATGGGCAAGTAAAAAATAATGATTTATCTTTCGTTGTCCAACCAGTTGGTCCACGGGCAAAAAATCCCCCGTGGACCAACTAGTTGGACAACGCTGGTTGGACCACGGGCACGTCATGTGAAAGATCATACCCTTTTTATTGATCAATTTTGGCTGCTGTCAATTTCTTGCTTTAACGTAAACCAACTTTGTGCTACTCTTACTGACACCGCATTAGGGCCGTAAACGTCACAAATTTTTTTTGCAGCTTGCGTTGCATTTTTTCCTTTTTTATAGTGTAATTTTGAAATGTATCGAATTTCTTCATTAGATTCAATTAATTTGACAGACAGAAGAACAAATGAAAACCGGCGGGAAACAATATTTTACGAAATTGTTTCTTTTTTTTAAATATAACCTTTTTAATGGTATCAAAACCTGCCAGATACAACTAGTACAGCCAAAGAGATTTTCTTATAAGTATATACAATCTATATGCGAAAACACTTTATCCCCGACCTAAAAGTACACTCATCAAAATATTACAAAGAAAGGAAACATCACATTCACAATGCTCTTTTATGTATTACCATTTTGAAATTTATTGGTACATGATAAACTAATAACAAAAAAAGAAAATTTGTTTAAAATTTGGAATGTTTTTTTTTATCAACAATTTCTCAGATATTTAACAATTTTTCTTTATCACAATTTGATCTGAAATATTTTTTTTTTTTCAATAAATGTATTTGTGTTTTTCCGTTTTTGTTTATTTTTGGATGGTTTAGGTTAACCACTTAGACCAAGCAACAAATTTTAATCCGGTTTTCACAGTCATTTAGAGAATTTCCTCTGGAATGTCTACATTTATAATACACTAGCTTTTGCCTCCAACTTTGCGTGTGTGACTGTAGGTTTGTAGTATTTCTAGGATTTTAATAGGATCCTTTTAAGTAAATATGTAGCTTATATGATATACAAATGGTATATAACTAGTTTTGTATAAACCCCCATTCCATTATTCCTGCCCACTTTGTATGATGAGAATTGTTGAATAAATTTATGAATGCAAAGCACTTGAATTATGCTTATCCACTTGTCACTTTGCACTTTATCTAAAATTAATATAAATGAATCCTAATCCATGTATTTCAATGAAATCTTTAATTATTCCATCAAGAATAGGAACAAAAATGGGATAGGACAAAGGCCAGGAACGGAAACCATAAAATATTTATGCTGAGCTGGGCAATGAAGAAGCTTCCCGTATATTTAAATACAATTTTATGCCCACTAATGTCAGTGTCATAAATGTAAGATGGATGTAGGATGTAAGTATGCTGACCATTGATGGGTCCTACCCACTAGAAACATAAAAAACGATGGCCGCCGAGCGCCATGCAATTCCAATTTTCACTTGTTACTAAAACAATAGGTTAGGAAATTCTTAACATATTTTTACTGTTTTCAATTTATATTAATGTTGAAGTCTATTCCCTCTTTCAATATTATATATATATATGACGACCGCTTAGCCTAGTGGGTAGCGACCCTGCCTACGAAGCTAGTGGTCCCGGGTTCAAATCCCAGGTCGGGTCAGTATTAATATGATGAATATTGATACTGGTACCGGGTCTTGGTTGTTATATAATATAAAAAAAATATATATATATGTATATATTATAAAGAATATTTAAGTATGTATATCAGTTGTCTAGTAACCCATAACACAAGCATAATACTTGCTTACTTTGGGACTAGATGGCGCTGTGTGGGAAGTCCCATGTATTATTATTATTATTATAATAGTCGACCCGTCAATGTAAGGAGCTAATTCATGTCAGCGGTAACGGGTATGTATTTTTGGTTTTTTTCATATTTCCGCATTTCTAAAAATTCTGAAATTTGGTTTCGTGTCGTCGTCCCACCATCCCCTAAATTATTAAAGAAGACGTATGGGTAGTTCTAAGTAAATAAAAAAATACTAGAATGTTTGGGACATGGATATGTTTCGGATTGATTTTTTGATTTTGTATATTAAGTATTTCTATTGAGCTCATATATTTTCTATGAAAATTAGCCATATGCAAGCTTTAAACACGCCGTAAGTAACTCATGACAATAATTAACCGTGGGTAAATTCATTTTTTTTTTTTCAGTTTAATTGCCTATCAGAATGTCCGGGTCGGTGTCTTGACACTTAAGGTATCCCTACATGTGATTATTAAGATTAGGATGAGCAAAGGATGAATAGCAGTTTCATTTCAAAATACTTTTAAATTAGGGAAATGATTCAATTGAGAATTGAAACTTACCAGTAGCACGAATATCAAAGTTCGGGGAGAGATTTTTCTTGTTACACCATGCGTGCAAAAAAGACTTCACGTCACTCATTTCGAACAATTTTTAATTGTATTTTTGGTCGTAAAAAGTTATTTCGTTAGGTATTCTTTGGCTCAGAAAATTACAGCCGACTCGACCGACCAACCCACTACCACTTCACCACTTCAGTTCACCACAATCAATAGCATGAAATATCAATCAGGCATGTGACATCAATAGTGATTAGTTATCAATAGTAGTCTTTGATTGACCGTGATTTGTCATTGATGTGCCATGGCTTCGATCACAGAACAGCTACGATCACGTCGATCACCCACAGAATAGAACACCAAGAACAAATAACGATGAGGACTCCAATGACGCCATAATGACGCTTTCAGATTCAGTGCGCACGGTCTCCGCGCGCCGATATTAATCCCCGCGCTATAGGAAGGGGTGTTCCTCCCGCAAATCCCGCGGCGTTCTATCGCACCCGATACCTCCCACTAAATACCATAATATAATACCTGCGCCCAGCCCGCATTTAGCGTTGTATCAAATTCGCCATAAAGTTTGAAGTGATCTGTATAGCTTGGCAAAAAAGAGTAGAAAAAAATGGGGGCGCTATCATCGCGAATGTTGCAACCCCGATAATACTACGATGGTATGTTTTTGACACTTGGGATTCTACAATGACAATTATATATATTTAGGGAAAAATATAAAGATCGCTTTATATTATTATTATACGCTTTTTATTTCGCCGTCTCGTCAAACCATTCATTTTTTTATCATCTGACGTATAAATCATAATTATAAAGCTCTTATGTGTTCCTCCTTTTATTACAATTTCGTGCTTATTCTGTTATATCTAAATTACCACATAGTTGTAGTGGTTAAAGAAAGACAGAACAGATTTGTAAATTTTAATACAAAATTGCAAACCAGTTTTGAACATTAAATGTTTACAATATTATTCGTCTGAAGATTCTTCTAAATACTCTATTTATGAAATATCTACATTCATATCTTGATTTGAGGCCGCGAGAAAATCATAAATCTCATTTTTGGGTTTCGATGTATCTTCACTGGTGCTGTCATCTTAGAGATTTATTACGAGTCCATCAATGTCGTCATATAGATGAATTCTCCTCTCGTAATGTCCTTTTTCTATTTTCATATGTTTACATGAATTCTTTCAATTTTCCATGGAAATATCATGAATTTCAGAACACGTTCAGCTGCTTCCTAAAAAATACACGAATCAGTAAATAAATAAAGATATATTTTTACCAATATTCATAATAGCATACTTTTATGTCTACTGACCCTTTTAATTGGGGCGTTAAAATGAAAACGTTAAAATAATAAGTAATTTAACCAAGCAATGTAAAAAAAGTTAGTAAGTGTTTAAATTACGTCAGATGTAAATATCAAGATTGTTTACGTTTTGCTACCTACCTATACCTATTCATTCTGTCAAAAGTAACCAAGAGTTCAGTACCGAAATCGATGCGAAATTCACTCAAATAACGTTTAGAGGACTTCCATCATAACAACTTAAAAACAACAGACAAATTATTTAACAGAAAAAAAAGTAAAATAAATCATTATTAACCCGTCATATCGGCAGTTCTTTCGTAAACATCATTGACTTCCGAAAAAACACGTCCCACTTTACATTCCGCAGGACTTCGCATATAAACTTTATAAATCACTTCTCTAGTAGAACTTCGAATTGTTTTGTTATTCATTTTGAGTAATCTCAACGTAATTCAGAAGTAATCAGAAGATATATTAATGCGAAAGTGTTAAAATGGTTAAAACATGAATGACAATTACATTTGACAGCAAATACAATGCTGCCAGTAGAGAAAAATCCACAGATCTTGCAGTCCCCGCAACCATCGGTTTCATTGAAAATGAACCTACCCAAATCCGATTTTCACAGATTACGTATTTTATTTTATTGCCACGTAATCGTGGTTTTGCCACAAAAACGTATCACTATTCTTTTCAACTCTTTAAACTCAGAAATAAATCAACGAAAAAATTTATTTTCGTTTGTTCAACATATTTGAAACATTTAGGTTTTAAACTGCAGCCTCTGAAATCCTTAAACGTTTTGAACTCGATAATGAAGCAATCGAACGAATACAGGCCGAAAGGCGATGACCGTAATGTTAACAAGTTCCCGATCGTCCATAAAATCTAACATGTGATGTCAAATTTCTTGTTCGATTTCCAAAATTTTGGTCTCAAACTGTAGCTACCGACGCCTTCTAACCTTTTTTATAACACTTCAAAGCGATCCGACGAATACCTTCTGAAATATAGTAACTTATATCCGCAAACACCAGCGATCGACCAAAAAATCTCATCTTTCGGAAATAGTTTTTCTTACAATTACCAACCGATTTCCAAAAACTTGGTCTCAAATCGTACCTAGCTACGTTGATGGCCAAGATATTATTTTTTTTAAATTTTCGATATCGGTCTCGGTTCTCGAAATATTTTGGATTTAGTAAAAAAAAAAAATCCGAAAAAATCCCGATTTTTTTACAAAAATTACTAAACCGATCTCCAAAATTTTGGTGTCATACGATGTGCAACTGAATTCTTTTTTGTATTATTTTTTGGGTTACAACTAAGCATCCTTGAACGACGATTACCGAATAATGCAACCGAATTTTTGGTCAGATTTTATGTTATTCATTAACATGCAAGTTGTTCTTAATTCTGTATCAAATGTTGCCACTTTTGTTATCGTTTTTATGGTTCACAATTGATTGCAAAAATTTTGAAATTTTTAAATATTGTCTAAAATTTTTAAGTACCTATTGTATATAAAATTTAAAAACGAGCAAATAATGAATTTGATCGAATAATCAAGAACAAACGAATTAGAAAAGGAAAAAAAAATTAAAAATGGAATGTCAATTACCTAAGATAGAATTTTTGAATATTGTTTATGAAAAATTGAAAAACCAACAAACAATGAATTAGATCAAACAATCAAGAACGGACAAACAAATTAGAAAAAAAATTCTTTCCGGTGCCAACTTAAGTAAGAATTTTTAAATATTGTTTATAAAAAATTGAAGAACGAACAAACAATGAATTTGATCGAACAATCAAGAACAAACGACGAACAAACGAATAAGTAAAAAAAAAATGAAAGAAAAACATTTTGCGACCGCCAACTTAAGAGAGCTGCTGTACCTACTAATATTAGAAACCCAATAAGAACAAAAGAATGCTCTACATTAAAAAAAAAAACATACCAATCTGAAGTTAGATGCACTACAGTAGTACACTACTAAGTACCTACTCTATATGGCCTAGAATTTTCACAATTTCTGAATATTTTTTTACATATTTTTTAATGAAATATAATTTTTGGCTTTCTGTGTTGATTGTCACATTTATTTCTATTCTATACATAACTAGATGCGAATACCTATGTTTGTCAATTTTGGTATTACTAAATGTAAAAATGCTGTTGGTATTCCGAATAAAATAAAATAGGTAACAACTAAAAGTAATTGTTATCGTCCATGCTATTCATTATTGAATTTTTGTCTGTCTTGGTTGTCGCACTTATTTATTTCTATAGACACATGCAGAAATAATGGCACTACTGTTTGTGTAAATGATAGACTGACCAGAAACTTGTAGAAACTAAGCTACTGACTGTGAAGCTAATATTTTAATCTAACTGCAGCCTACATTTTAAAGGATTTTGATTTTAGGGGATACATAATAAAAAACACACACCTATAAACTTGGTTTGTATTTTATCAAAAAATTATTTCCATACATATAGTATTTATTATGCCTACTGATGTTAACTAAATTATACTAATAACCACAATTAAAACAAACCAAATAATATAGTCTATCTATACCTATGGGAGAGTTTTCACCTAGTATGGATAAAGTGGTGTATCTACTCAGTTAATTATCTATTTTTTATTTTGAAATGTAACATACTTATATGGTTCTAGGATTTCCTTGCGACGCACAACCAGGTATTTTTTAACAACTCTATAAAAACATAGGTACTTACCTAAATAATATTTACTAATTAAGATTATCACTAATAAAATACCTATTAACAATTTATCCACCGTATGAGATTAAAACAATATATAACCGATAATTCACTTTAGCCAGGAGAGCGAGCGTGGCCTCCGAAAGAACGTTACCTCGTTCTTGTTTCGATACCCAACAATGTGTTGCAAGGAAGTCCACATTTAAAAAACACATTGTACAAATATGTCATATTTTCTGACATACATTGGTAGATGTGTCGTATTCTATAGAAACACTAGAAATATAGCAACATAGAAAATATGAGACAAACCAGTATTTGTTTTAAAGTGCATTAAATGTTAAGTCTCAAATTTTGAATTGTATTACTTTAAATATGGCTTTTACACATTAAGATCTTGCAAATAAATATTATTAAATTATACTAGAATGGGCTTTAACGTTTATTTTATGGTATTCTGTTAAAAATTTATTACCTACACAATAATTTAACAATTACCTATGTTTTTTTGGGATTTATCAATGAATGTATATTTTGAGGTTTCTTTTACTTGGATGCAGTACATTCAAGTATATTATACATCGCCTCAAACTTTATGGCGAATCCGAAAATAGGCACAAGTCGCGTCGCAATGACCAGTGCTAGGTATCAGCAGGAGGCAGTGGAGCGAGGGGGCGTGTGTTCCTACAAACGCCGCATTTAGCGTTGTATTCTGATCCGCCATAAAGTTTGAAATGATTTACACACTTAACCATGTCTATTCAGGTCTAGCATTTTCCGACATATTTATCGATTTGATATAAAAACTTTATGGACCGATTGGTTTAGCGATACTGTTTGACTATCATTGATTTCGATACTGATTGCCAGTTCACAGAAGACAAAAAAAAAAAAAAACTCAAAGCTACTAGATCGATACATACAAGTAGTCAGTAGTTTTATCGAAATCGTCTGTGCTCGATCCCCAGGTTACTACTCTATTCATACTCATTATTTTCTCCAGATTACCATTGACTTCTTTCTCTTTTTTACAACTTATACACGTCAAGTTATAAATAAATGTTTTTCGCATGTGTGCATATTTTCCTCAGAGGAAATCATAAGAACAAGTAAATGGTACAAAATGGCCTTAAAAAGGAACTTAAAAATTATTATTTATCCACACTTGGCAGAAGCTCCACTAAAATAAAATATTTTACAATAAGTTATTGACAACATAGAAGTTATTAAAATGCATTTTTCTTATTAGGTACATACAAAGATTTGGAGACTTATATCACGATTTATTTTTACATGCTTCCAGAGAATCAGCTTTCTAAATGCACACAGTATTTACCTACTAAGTAGGTGATGCACTTAAATTGGTCATCCAACGCGCGTACTGTTCATTTATATCAAATACAAATAATTTAAAAATGAAAGCGCGTAGGTTGGCCGACTTACAAAAAACCTCTAAATCTGTGATTTTATCTACTTTTGGCGAAAGTGATCCTCAGTGGGAGTTGCGTCAACTGAAAAATTTATAAAACATTATATTTAAATCACAGTTTTTATGGTAACAATGTGCCAATGAACTTATTATTCTTCTGTCATTATTTACAATGTCATAAATTTAATTACAAATATTTCATGTGACGCAATCCCATATTTGCATAGATCTAAGACAGCGTTATCGCGCCGCGCCCACTGGAGGTAGCATAAATTTTTTTTTTTAATGAAAATACCGGTGCCCATCTCCGCAAGGGTGAAGTCTGAGTTCAGACAAAACAAGACAGCTGTCATAAAACGTCATAGGAGATTCAAACTTGTCTCCTGTTGGCTCACACGCGGACTCAAAATAGCGTATGGCAAAAGATTTGTATTTCAGTTCTTCTTGGTACCGCTAAAGACTCTATCCATACAAATCTTCTATGAGTCGCCAAGTGTCTACATGTTAAACTAATTCAAACTCATAACAGCTGTGTAGGTTTTACATGTAAAAAGTGGCTATCGATAGTTCTTCAGGATAGCTTTGGTGTAGCGTTGGAGTCATATAATTTTGAAGTACTTATAAAGTGACCATTTAACGTTGTCTTTTTTTATTATACGAGGATTTTTGGTGGTAGCCTCCCTCGTTTGCTTGCCAGTAATCATAACATCCATAGCACTTCTAGTTCTTACTTACATGCAATATATCAACTAATATTTAGATATGAGAAAATTCTTAATACTCAGATTTTTTAAAATAACCTACTATACATACAGGATGAGATTTTAGTCACCAGCCAAAATTTTTTTAGATGTTAGGTATGACCAATAGACCTCATTACGTAAACAAAAATATAGATCGAATATTCATAATCAATAATTATATCTTAAATACTTTTTAACAAAATTTGACTACCTTCTGCTTACATACGAAAGCGCGGGGCATGTGGGCGGGGCGCATGCACGTGCACTGGCGCCCTCGTGAACGGTGACTAGTAATATTGATAGTTTTGGGAAAGGTTTACATAGTCTTAACTGAATATTTTCCTATTGAACGATACTAAAAAGGAACAAGACAGCCAACAGGTTGACAGATTTTTATCAAAGGTCATTATATTGAAATTTGGCTGTTCATTAAAACCGCATCTTGTATAACAAAATTTAATTGTAACTTAATAATGTAAAGTAACACTGATCACACAAAACGTAAATATCTAATTATTGAGCAGTTATAAAATATATGCACCAAATATAGGCTATGTAAATGATATAATAAAGCCTTAATTGTCAAATCGACACAAGTGTAAATAATAGGTAAAGACAAAGAAAAACAGACAATGCAACAGTAACACGCTGTACGCTAAGTCAATAAACTTGACTTACGTATATGTACCGCCTAGAAAGGAACTTTCTACAGCATTATGAATTTAATTATCCGAGAGACTTATTGAGTTTGTAATACAGAGTAAATTAATTTGACAGCAGCGTTTGGTTTTCATAGTCATATATGTCACTTCACAGCATTGAGCGGACATTACGTAATTTTGCAGGGTTGAAGACCGGCGCGTGGGGATCTCGTGGAGGTGAAAGCCAGCGCACGGGGACCTCGCGCACTGAAACTCGCCATTTTACACGAGCTAGCTAAAGTATGAGTTGTTAGACGGTAAACGCAGAAGAAGGCTTCTAGTCAATTCGTACTTTTACAAATACACTACTAATGACCTACATATGACATTCGCCAACACCCGCCGTACGAGTCAAATCATTAATTTATTGCGCTCATGAGCCGTGTTTAGAAGGTTTGCAGAAATTAATCACTTTCGATATTTTGTACTCCAACACTACGCAACTCGTGACGAGTGGGGCTAACCCCACCCATCCCCTACTATTCAAAAGTTATAAAATTCTGGTAATGCATGTTTCGTGTAGTCTCATTCCTTTAAATAATTGAATGGATATTTAGTGTCACATGCCACTGTTTTCTTATCAATATTTCATTCATTGGTTTTTTCTTATATCTGCTCATATGAGCTGGGATCAAGCCGTCTTGCAATGGTTTGTAGAATTTATTCAAAAAAAGAAAAGGTTAATTGAATACACAATATAAAGCAAAATATTTTTTTTTATTAATAGAGACACCTGTAGTAGCTAATTCAGCTGCGTTTTTTATTTATTGTTCGTTACATAGTCGCGAATGAGCATAGACACTCATATACGATTCAGCAAACACGTCTCGTCACTTAATATTTAATAACGGACTGTTTAGTCTAGCGGTCAGGACACCGACTACAAACCCAAAACTCACAAATTCGATCCCAGCTCAGGACAAATATTTATGCATGAACATGTCTATTTGTTATGTGTAAAATATTAAATTTGTGTTTGTGTTATGAAGATATTTATAATAATAATAACAACATATACATCACAACAACGTCTAGACCCCAAACTAAGCATTAGCTTGTGTTTTGGGTACCAAGCAAAAACACCACATACATATAACAACCAAGACCCGGTACCAGTATCAATATTCATCATATAAATACTGACCTGACCTGGGATTCGAATCCGATACCTCCAGCTTCGTAGGCAGGGTCGCTACCCACTAGGCTAAGCGGTCGTTATGTATATTAGTTATCTGATACCCATAGTACAAGCCTTGCCTAGTTTGGGACGAGATGACCATGTATGAGATGTCCCAGATATTATTATTATTTGAATCTTTGTCATTAAATGAAGTTACGTAGAAAAATTAAACAGAATTTTTGGTGAAAGTTATTTTTGGATACAGTATGTAAACCAAAGGTATCCTACGACTTATTCTCATGACAAAACATTATATATTAATTTTAATGACAATAATTATAAAAAATATATATAAAATTAAAAAGTACAAATTTAAAATATGCCATTTTGTGTTTTGTTTATATAGACAGGAGTTGATGCAAACAATTATATGATCTCTACATATACTACAACATAATTAGGACACTATGGATTTACAATACTACTTATATAAACTGTATATGAATTCTACCAGGTTTACAGTTCCAATCAACCTTTATGGCGGATGTGAACACAGGCACAAGTCGCGTCGCAGTAACCAGTTTTAGGTGTAGCGGGACGCAGTGGAGCGAGGGGCATATGACTGAACCTGTGCAAGCATGCATAAAGCGTTGTATTCCGATCCACCATAAAGTTTGAATGGAACTATAATTTATTTAAACGCTCAGTAAATATAAAAGGATATTCGTGTTCAGATTTCACCTCCCTATTTAAATTTAAAATTTATTATTATTTATTTAGATTTAAAATATGTGACAAATACTATTAATTAAAAAATATATCACATATTGCCAGTTTCAAGTTTTTGTTAACATAACCTTTCCGACAATCTGATCCATTCCGCAAAACATAATGTATAAAGCTTTACAATGGAGGAGCAAATATAAAACAATTACTGTATTAAAATTATATATATGTAACTGTAAATTATAAAGGTGCATTGGTGTTACTTACCTACATAATAAGTTGTAATGAGTTAAATTTGAAGAAAATAAAAATCACATCATCGTTACAAGAAATATAGAATATTGTGAATGAAAAGTTTAATATCAACGTACATATATAAAGTAATTAAACGAAATATCTGCACTCGTGCTCTTAAAAATTTTAACCTTAAATAGCAATAAGTAAAATAAAAAAAAGGAGTTTTCCATAGCAGTATAAAAATTTTGATACACTACACAAATAAGATGATAAATATACAACACTACTTTGATTTAGTGGTATATCCAGTATAATACCTAAAACCTAATTTTCCCTTTTTTTCCTTCTTTTGTTTATTCGCTGCTTTTTTTTAGTTTTCATTATAAATCAATTATACAGCAATTAGTATGCTATATATCATTATGCATAAAAAGCGTTTTTTTACAAATATCCCCAAAATCACTAAATCAAAGAATTGGAATCGCTGTTACCATAAACTAATGTATTGGTTGCAAAATACTGTCACGTCTGATAATTTTTGGCATGCTAATAATTTTAGGTCTGTGACATATTTCTAAAAATCAAATTAATATCGGTTACTGAACCATTTCTTGTTGAGATATACTCGGCAACAAAAACACAAAGCAGTTTTCCTTCTTTGTATTGCTGGTTGTTAATGGTTAAACGACGAGTTGGACAACAACATAGAGATCACACTGACGTTGTATTAATACGAAAGCTATAACAACAAAGCGTTTGCATTAGTTTTAAATTTCGAATTTGTTTTCCAACAACCATGAAGCAGTTTAGCTGCAAAGTCCATCAGGCGTTAGAGTTAGATATGTCGAATGAAAATAGAATCCGTAATTTCTAATTTATTTTATAACAGCTATGAACGCTTTGTACATTACGCCAAGTACAAAATCAAATAGTTCGTTCGGTATACGTGACACTAGAGTGACGGCGCTACGTAGTTTACTTTTTAGATAAAAAATCTAAGTGTGGCAGATGGGGGCAGTGCCTATCGTGCATACGTAACACGCTCTCCTCAACTTAAATAATAAAGCCAATAAAGACAGTGTTTTTAAACACGTTAAAAATCTATGGTAACAGCACAGCTCTGACATATTAACAGATCGATATCAAAATATGCATTCTTAAAGTTTCAATACAACCTCTTTCTTGACTGTTCCTGTCGTTTTTGGTACCACATTATACCTAACACAACGATAACAATCAGTACTATAGCAATGAGCATCATGAACAGAAAAGTTTTGACTCCTGACATAGCCGGTTTCGGATCGTCTATGTGGTCCCTCGGAGCTTCGAAGGTGGCTGCTGAAGGTATGATCTTCGACCGGTCTTCCTCTTTGTTTTGCTAGAAAAAGACAGTTTTTAACTGTTAATAATTTTTACTTTTAGTCTTTTTTGAATGGCCACATATTTAACAAGGAAGATCATGAGTTATTAAGTACAAAAATAATAAGCTTTTGTAACGTGAACTTTAATGTACATATATCTACAGTAGTATACAGGAGGATGAGGTTTTAATGACCAGCCAAATTTTAGTATAAGGACCTTTGATAAAAATCCGTTGGCCGTCTTGTTCCTTTTTAGGATCGTTTAATAGGAAAATATTCAGTTAAGACTATGTAGACCTTTCCCAAAACTACCAAAATACTAGTCACTATTCACGACGGCGCCAATGCACGTGTACGCGACCCGCCCACATGCCTCGCCCTTTCGCCTATGTAAATAGAAGGTAGCCAAATTTTGTTAAAAAATTTTTAGGATATAATTATTAATTATGGATATTTGACCTATATTTTAATTTACGTAATGACGTCTAATGGCGATACCTAACATCTAGAAAATTTTTGGCTGGTTACTAAAATCTTATACTGTATATATTTTTAAATTATTACTATTTCATTCAAACACATCCTCTAGATTCATAGAGATAGCAAAGCTCCCCTGCCTGCCTCCCGACTAGAGACACGGTAAGACATTTACTGTATGAAACGCAGCGTTCTATTCAACGGGAGTGTGAGACGCGTTTGTGGGGGAAAGCGTCCACGCAATTTCATGCTTATTCATGAAAAGTTACACCACTCAATAGTGTTGTTTTTTTTTTTATATATTTTTGGACGTGTTTTTACAACATTTCACTGCATAATTCAGCGTTTTCGCGATAAAATACTCGCTAACGGGCATTTGCCGACTAACGACTTGTAGTGGCATACACTACTAGTGCGGTGTACGAACGGTCACCCTGTCGATAGCGTGCTATTTTTCTAGTGAGGAGCGGGACGGGCGCGTTTCTGTACTTCTATAATAATGACGTATACATCACAACAACGTCTAGGCCCCAAACTAAGCATTAGCTTGTGTTTTGGGTACCAAGCGAAGACACCACATACATATAACAACCAAGACCCGGTACCAGTATCAATATTCATCATATAAATACTGACCCAACCAGGGATTCGAACCCGGGACCTCCAGCTTCGTAGCAGGGTCGCTACCCGCTAGGCTAAGCGGTCGTCATCTATGTTTAGAATGCTACTATAAAAACGAATACTCATGAAGAATCTAAATATAAAATTTGACTACTTCATTGTCAGTAAACTAGGGTCTCTGAAAGTGGAGTATGAGAACCCCTAGGGGTTGTAAGGAGTTGGCACTATGGATATTTCTAGCATTGATTCTTACTGCTTAATTTTCAAAACCTCACTTGACCGCCTAAACCGCGAATTAAAATCGAACGAGTTTTCATGGTTACGTATGCTCAAATATGAGGAAACTGAATGTTTACTCAGATTGCAATGTTTATACAGTATCACGCACGCACTCACACGGGCACACTCAACTGTGTGGTTGGTGTGTACCCACCCACACACCCTGAACACACACACACGCCACAAACATTTCGCGCACATTTGTTATTATATCCATTAGGAAATTAGGAATTGATTAATTACAGATATATTTTCAGCTTGTTACTCATTTTATAATCGTTCTAATTTTGTGTGTAATATAATTGTGAATGGTTAGTTGAATATAATTATCGTGAAGAGCTCTGTTATCTGAAACATAGGTTTTTCTAGTACAGACACAAAGGCCTCCCATTTTTCTTTTCATTCCTGTTTACCTAACCTTGGATTATTTTTTTATTGTTGTTTAAAACTTAGTAAAACTTTGCAGAACTTTGAGTGAATAAATACTTATTATTATTATTATTATTATAAGCAGAGTGAATCAATGCTAGAAATATCCGTAGTTCAGACCCTTTAAGCTGATTTAAAAAAAATGTCTTTAATTAATTTTTGGGTAGCAAAGTAGGAAAAATACCCAGAGTTCTTATGCACAGTGGTGAATTTCCTTTTGCCCTTCGCGACACTTTGCATATATGAGAATGAATTAAAAAAATGGTCATAATAAAAACGATGTACAAGAATCAATTGAATGCTGGAATTGAATTAAAATATAATTTGAGCAAAATTGCTCCTAAAATCGAGATGACTTGTGACAAGAAGCAAATCCATTCATTACATCAGACACTTGTCATTGCATATTTTTAAAATCTTATTTGTTTTATCTATTATCTACACTGACATCTAATATTATACAAATAAACGACTTTGACTTAAAAAAACTGAATTTCTTGTTCATCATCAACATCAGCCCATTTTTACCCCACTGCAGGGGCTTAGGCCTCCCCCAGGGTGAGGAGGGGGGCTTGGAGCTTAAGTCCACCACGCTGCTCCACTGCGGGTTGGGAACTATAACGACCACCATCTATTGACAGCGACCGGGACCGACTGCTTAACGTGCCCTCCGAAGCACGGTGTCAGTGATATTGTGTACTTAATTCAGAAAAACTCATTGGTACACGCCCGGATTCGAACCATGGCCCTATGGGGCCTCATAAATTTGAGACAGGTTCGTTGCGCTCTGGGCTATCACGACATTCACGAATTTCTTGTTAAGGCAGTTCTTTTAGAGAGGAACTCACAATTGTCTGGAAAATTTAATAAGGGTACGTAGGGCTATAAGTTTGAGAAAGGTGGAAGTCTTTACCGTTTCTAGTAAATCCAGTTCGAAAAATTTGATGGCTATGATGTCGTGATTATCGCTTAGGTCTCCAGTTGTAGCGGATACACCGAAATAATATCCAGTGGGTAAAAGTACTTTTTCAACTCTGAAACACTCCTTCCACGCATTCTTTCCTTCTAGGTCCGTTGACACTGTAAAATAAGTGCATTAATAGTGTAATATTCCTAGAGTAACATTAACAGCAGCGTTTTGACATTAGCTTATCTGGTTGTTTCGTCCAACCACTAAAACATTAGTTTTCTGACGTCATAGAGTAAATAAATTTGCTAGCAGCTTCTTCTTCTTCTTAATTAATGGCGTTTTCTGCCTATAGCAATTTCGCCATTGACAGCAGCGTTTGGTTTTAATTGAGTCATAAATGTCACTTCAAAGTATCGAAAATGTAAAACGCAATTTCGCGGGGATGCGGACCGGCGCGCGGGGACCTCGCGAACTGAATCTCACTATCTTGCACCAGCTAGCTAGAGTATGAGTGGTTAGATGGTAAACGCAGAAGAGGGCTACTAGTCAATTTATACTTTAAATTTTCTGGTGTACAAGTTGGCAGGGCGCAGGCGAAACAGCTGACGACTATAATGCAAGAACACACGACTAAACAACGACAACACCTCCATACACGTCTTTTGGTTCAAGTTAATTTTATTTCAAATTGACATTACACACTCTACTGTACTATAAGTTGCTGTCAATTTTGTTAAACTAAAGTTATATTATGATATAAAGATGCGTTGGGTCTGAGAACTATTGTAATTGAAATGAATTATAGTGCAATATTTTAATGACCCAGGGTTTTGTGCAGCCACTCAGTAAAAGCAGGGCCATGAGATCCAGACGTGTGTAAGGGAACATCTAAACTAACGCGAACTTTCTATTTGGAGGGTGCTACGATCATTATATATAATGCTTGTTCAGATCATTATAACTGGTGTTCGGTTGAACGTAGTCCAAACTTATAGTGTGTAGCGCTATCGAAATGAACTAAAGTTAAAAAAAACAAACTAAACATGTTTTCCTCGGTAACCGTTAGTTTGCGCCTTCTGCTCTCTTGTAAACTTTTTGTTTAGTTTAGTATGTTCTACGTTTGGACTATGTTCAGTCGAACATGGTGTATACAGGATGAAATTTTAACAACCATCAATTTTTTTTATAGATGTTAAATATCACCAATAGACCTCATTACGTAAATAATAAATATAGGTTACATTTTTATAATCAATTATTTTATCTAGTGTTATTTTATAATGTTTGGTTGCCTTCTTTTTCACGACGCGACCGAGTGAATGGTGACTAGAGTTATTGGTTTTTTCGGGAAAGGTTTGTGTAGTCATACCTCAATATTTTTCTATTGAACGATACTAAAAGGAAACAAGATAGCCATCGGTTTTTTACCAAAGATCATTACATTAAAATTTGAATGGTTGTTAAAATTTCACCTAGTATAATGCTTGTTTAGATTATTATATGTAACACCTGTCTATACCATTATTAGTAAACCTTGTTTACTGAAAATTGAAATTTCAACAACGAACGGACACAGCACGTTTGGACAGATTTACGTGGAGGTATTATACCATCCGTTTGCATTACTTAACATTACACATGTCTGGACTTGTCTCAAAACACACTGCAAGGTCTTTACACTTCTATTGTGCTAAACAATAACAAAACTGAATAAATTCGACTATAACAATATACAGTAATTTGGGTGGCAAACAGCCGCTGGCCACCCTATTACCATATTCTGTTAGGACTATGATTTTGCAGCATCCTGTGTAGATTTTACCTAATTTATAATTTAACAGATACCTCATAGGGATATTTTATACTTTGCGAAATTAGTGCATGTTGTAAATATGACTTCTACTCTATTTGATTATGTTATACCTTTAGAAGATACATACCTTTCAAAGTATCGTCTTTGTACACAATAGAAATATGTGTGTTGTGGTTGTAATTTCTAAACTTAGCTTCACACCCCGCAAGCTGCGTGTGAGTCCCATCTCTATCATGGTCGTAATGTAAACTACCGTTGTTAACCATAGCAGATATGTATGGGTGCTGATGCTGCAACAAGGTGTAATGATTAGTTAGAATTATAGGATCGAAGGAGGATTGTGTGATGTCACACATATTTTTTACATATGAGTCATTTTAAAACGGACAATAGTTTACACCTTTACTGATAAAGAGCTAGACATTTGCCTTCAATATCAGTTCACGTATGACGTAAACATGACAACAGCGTCTAGACCCCAAATTAAGCATTAGCTTGTGTTTTGGGTACCAAGCAAAGACACCACATACATATAACAACCAAGACCCGGTACCAGTATCAATATTCATCATATAAACACTGACCCAACCTGGGATTCGAACCCGGGACCTCCAGTTTCGTAGGCAGGGTCGCTACCCACTAGGCTAAGCGGTCGTCGTTTGTTTACTTGAACAAATGAGACACACCATTAAGTGAATTTAAGGCAGATACATTGACAATCTTAAAAATCTTATAAGACAGTTTCTATTGACTTTGGCGGACCGATTGGCCGAGCAACTAGAGATACAAACTGCAGAACCAAAGGTAGAGGGTTCAATTCCCGTTCGGAACAAATATTTGTGTGCATGAACATGTTTATTTATTATAAAGAATATTTACATATATATATCAGTTGTCTTGTGCCCATAATACAAACATAATACTTGTTTACTTTGGTACTAGATGGAGCTGTGTGGGATGCCCAAGTAATATTATTATTTTACCAATTTCAATTAATGTCAGTGTCAATCACTTGAGAAATGTGAAATCACATGGCTTGTACCATATGATTTCAAATGTCACATGCAAAATTATACTGAATTGTGTCTTGAAACAGAACTCAGTTGGATTGTAAAACAATTTTTCTATATTCTGAAAAACATATGAACTAACTTTGATTACCTATCAAAAAATACTGAGAAAGCGAAGAATCTATTGACTGTCAATTCATTTCATAAATTGAACAAACTTCGGTTTCATTTTTACTTAACAATTATAATAATATTTTAAATGCTATAATAAATATTCATAAATCTGTCTGTCTGTCATAAATCTAAAAGATAATTTTTCACAAAAGTATAACTATTGATTAGCAGCAGAAGCCCGTCCAACGAATTAATGTAACGTCGTAGGAAAACTTACTTATAAATGGTTAATTCATTCATGTTTAATTAGTTTTGTAATAAACCAAAAACATTATTAGGTATTTACAATTTTTCACAACAGAAAGGCAAATTAAGTTGTTTCTGGAATATTAGCCAAAACCCTGATGTTTACACAGAATTTACAGTTCATACGATAATTGTCACCAAATATCATATGTCAAATTTCTTATGCTGAAATTGTCAAATGGAACGAGAATTTGGCCCCATATCTAAATATTCTATGTTTGGGTGTTAAATATCTATCTATACAGGTTGAGATTTTAGTCACCAGCCAAATTCTGTCTAGATGTTAGGTATCACCAATAGACCTCATTACGTTAATAGAAAATATAGGTTACATTTTATTGATAAATTATTTTATCCATAGTTTTATTTTAGAACGTTTGGTTGCTTTCTTAACGCTATAGTAAACGTACGCGTCCGAGACCTTGAACCGAAACGGGACGGCGCGCTGCCCCGGTGACTAGAGTTATTGGTTTTTTCGGGAAATGTTTATTAGTTATATGTCAATATTTTTCTATTAAACGATACCAAAAGAAAACAAGACGGCCATCGGTATTTTACCAAAGATCAATACATTAAAATTTGGCTGGTGACTAAAATCTCACCCTGTATGTAATTTATAAAGATATTTAAGTATAAATTTGTCATCTGGTAGCCATATACAGGCTCTGCCAGTTTGGGATGTTCCACATGTGTGTGATGTTCCACATATTATTATTAGGTATTATTCAATCTTAAAACCATTAGTAAAAAAATATTTACATTATGTGCTCCATTATGGTTGCTATATGTGTCCAATACTATAGCAAGTCCATGGTAATAGTCTTTGCTGCCAAAAACAGGTCCAGGTTGCATTCTGTCCCTGACATACCAAATCACAAAACCATCTCCGAAAAGATCTTTTCCTCGCCCATGAACCTTAAATTCCACCTGCAGGTCCCAGTTCCGAGTTTCACATGGCTGGAAACATTAAAACATATAGTTATTCAGTGGATGAAGATGATGATGAAGACTTAATTGGTATGAAGCATTACCTTATGTCAGTATTACAGAGCATAGGAAGGCACACTTGGGCTAGATATGTCATGATAATAAAACAATTGAAACAATGAGCGCGTCCTCTTCAACAACATTATGTACGTGTCAACACGCTAAAGTATAACAAACTGATGACTATACTTTTTGAATTCCAGAAAAATACCAATGATTACCGGAGATATAACAAATCAAAGTTTGTGTTTTCACGATTTGCTCGTGACGTCACTCGGTGCGGCTATGTACAAATTATCCAAGTTAGTCCATAGTAATGTAACTGAGTGACGTCATGACACGATTTACTGTAAAAATTTATTTCTTCGGCATTGTTGTAGATATCAATAAAATTGTTTCACTGATCAATCATATTTCTATAAAATGCAATAATCACAAGACGCGCAAGAATTAGGATTGTTTACATCACAAATTAACCAACCGTTCTGATTATGTGTCATTTAATTGCCTAAAGTAAAATTGTAATTGTAGTATGTATCAATCAATCAAACAAATCAGAGGATGGCAGAGGAAGATAGATAGAAGGTATAAAATATGCGGGGGAGAGAGCAGGGTGGAAGAAATAATGGGAAATAACAGAATTACTGGAGGAAAGAGAGAAGGAAGAGCAGTGGAATGGGTGCGGAGAATCAAAAAGATAAGAAAGGAAAAAAGGGAAATAAGCATTAAGTAGGGGAGGGTAGTAAGCTAAAAAAAATAAAAATGAATAAATTTAGATAAACTTATTTGTGTTCGGGATCGGCAGAATACCAGCGTTGGGCATGCCTGTTTGTGGCAGGCCATCAACATGTTCAGCCGATCCCGTTTGCCATTAAAGCTAAAAAAAATAAGAAGTAGTGTAATGAACTTTGTATAATTTTTTTTGGCAATAAACTATTTTGATTGATTGTAGTATGTAATAAGTTATCTTTTTAGTAAATAAATTTAGTAAAAGTAAAGGCTTTATAAAGTAAATACAAATGAAAAAGTACTTACTACTTACAATGCTAATTTCAGAGTCAGACTGAGTGCACCAGGGTGCAGTGCTCTTGCAAAAATATTAAAAAAAAAATAGTAAATGTTTCTAAAATCTCATTCATACTGTTAATTATCACTTAACAAAGAAATTTGGTGATTGGTGCATAATCAAGATGTAAGGACACTACAAAGAACAGGGATTTAAAAGTGATAAAAGTGGTACAGTGCTGTTTGTTTGTTTAACAACCAATTGTATTCATATACAAAAAATAGGTTTTGATAATTCACTTTTTTTTATATAACTATTTGTAGATAACAAAAAATGGACTGCACCTTAATGCACCTGACCACAGTTTCAGAAAGTCATAACAATTTTTGGTCACGGTCTCCCTGACTATCATGTGAAGTAGTGTTAATTGTACATTAGTGTACATAAGTATGGGACATACTTGATTTTTCCTGAGACTAATCGAGCTAAGATAAGATAAGCTAAGACCTGATACAAAACACTGGCTTTTTCACATACAAACATCGAACAATTGTCTAAATTAGAAAGAGAAGTATCAAATTAAATGGTACTTATAAACCCAAATCTGACAGACCCGGTCAAACCAGGTCAGGCGCAGGTACCAACTGTACTAATTTCTAGTTTAAAGTAAAGATGAAGGTCATTTTGAAACATTCGAAAAAAATAAGGCACTAAAAAAATTGTAATGGGTGAACAAATTGTTACTGAGCAGTAATCACAATGCATAACCGTGAATTGTAGAAGACAATGTCAACTTCTATTTTACAACATTGATCTCAATTTGGGATTAAATACCTTAGATAGCATAATGATCAAGACGAAGCATCTATCCCATACTTCAAAATGATTGAGAACTTTAGCAAAATGTCAGATTCAGTGATTAGACATACCATAATAATGTCTTTATCATTGTATTAAACAAACGTTTTGTTAAATTTAACGTTAAATATAATATCAGAATCTTTATTTTCATTTCCAGGACAAATTTTACATGTGCACCACACAAAATTGTACTTCACAGCAAATTTTTCAGAACGTCAACTGGTATATATCTCGTTTACGTGTATTTTTTGCTCACATTTTTGTTGCCATAACGCAGTATCTCAATTCACATTCACGCTAAATACCTATATAGAAAATTTTAATTTATAGAAAAATTGTGCCTGAATTCCATTCCATTCTACCAGCCCATTATGCCCCACTGCAGGGGCTTAGGCCACCCTCAGGGGAGGGGGCTTGGAGCTTAATCCACCATGCTGCTCCAGTGCGGTTTGGTGGATTTTAACGACTGCCATCTGTTAATGGCCTTGTAAACTCAAACTAGGTTTGCGCGCACGGGCTATCACTGTCTGAATCACCTATGTCTAAATCAATGTTGTGCCAAGTATTTACCTATTTATCATTAATGACTTAATAACTTAACCTTTGATAATAACAATGCAAAAATAATTGAATTTATGACATTCAAAAATAGCAGGAAAGAGTCCTATTTGAAAATAAATAGATATTTATTATTTTAATTTCCAGGATAAAATTAATTTCAAACTTCTGAACTGATTTTACTAAAGATATAGGTTGCATTTTAGTTTTCTTGTCTAATTTTACAATTGTAACAACGTATTGTGTTCGCTATGACTAGGGTTACCATCCGTCCGGCATTTGCCGGACATGACCGGCTTTTTACTCAATTGTCCGGACGTCCGGCGGCATTGAAAAATGTCCGGCATTCCAAAGCAAAAGAGTAAGGAACAATTGCACCCATTCTTGCATGTATACAGGGCTCGGCTTGCCCACTCAGTCCACTCACTACCTGCGCTCCGCCCCGCACCGCCGCGTCTGTCGAGAGAGCATTCGATCATTCGAAAGTCGCGATCCCCTCCGCCCGCTCCGCTCATCAGTTTTTAACTGTCGCAAGTAGTGAACGCACGCTTTTTTTTATGCAATTCGACGCGTTTGATTCGTAATTTACGGTTTATTTTGTGCTTAAACTAAATTGGTAACAATGGCATCATCTAAAAAAAGACTTTGTAAATTTACTGATATTTTACGATCAAAGTATTGTCCAACATTTCAAGATGGCCGAAATGAAAACGAAGTCAAGTGTGGCATTTGTGATACATATGTTTCCATAGCATACAAAGGGGCACAAGACATAGAAAGACATATGAATAGTGAGAAGCATAAAAATAAACGTAAGTTAGCATCAACGTCCATTAAAGTAGATACATTTTTTGTACCAAAAACTTTGGAAAAGAAAGTACTTGCTGCTGAAGCAACACTCTCATTCCACGTAGTCAAGCATCACCAGTCGTATAAGTCAATGGACTGTACGACGGATCTCATTAGGAAAATTTTTCCTGATTCGGGGATAACCAAAGATTTGTCGTGTAAACGCACGAAAACAGAAGCAATTGTCAACAATGTGATTGCGCCTGAATCTATAAAAGAAACGATTTCAGAATTGGAAAAAATATCATGTATAAGTATTGCAACAGACGCAAGTAATCATGGTTCAGAAAAACTTATTCCAATTATAATACAGTATTTCAATTGGGAAACTAGCGGTACTACTACAAAACTCATTGAGCTTAATAGCACACCGAATGAAAAGTCTGAAACTCTATCTGATTACTTGTTAAAAACTTTAGAAAAGTATAATTTGAAATCAAAATGTGTCGCATTTTCAGGTGATAACACAAATTTAATGTTTGGCGGAGTAAACAGAAAGGAAGGTGGCAACAACATATTCACTTTTCTTAAAAGAGACTTAGGCCATGAGCTTGTTGGTGTAGGATGTCCTGCACATATACTGCATAATAGCATACAGAATGGATGTGATTTGCTAAGTGTAGATGTCGAAACCATCACAGTGAAAATTTACAATCATTTCTCGGTGTACACTGTGCGCACCGAAAAACTGAAAGATATTTGTGAAGATTTAGACGTTAGTTTTAGTAAGTTACTATATCATAGCCGGACGCGTTGGTTAAGCTTGTTCCCTGCCATCGAAAGAATAATTAAAAACTATGATGTTTTGAGGGAATATTTTCTTACCTTGGAGAAACCACCAATATTATTAAAAAACTTTTTTGAAAATGAACTCTCCGAGTGTTATCTCTGGTTTGTTCATTCAATTATGGCAATCTATCAGATCAAAATAAAACAAATTGAAAAAGAATGTACTTCGGTAGTAGAAGTAATGAATGTTTTTGACAAGATTAAAAAATATCTGCAAGAAAGGATTTCACAAAATTTTGTGCCAATGGTTATAAGAGGAAAATTGAATACTTTGAGAGAAAAGGGTCGAAGCGAGGAGTGTGAAATTTTTTCTCGTGAAATGAAAGATGTTTATTCAGCTAGCATTGAATACATTGAAAAATGGGGAGAGCAGTTCCAACAGCTGCGATGTTTTGAATGGACTAATTTACAAAAAGATAAAGAAGTAACGTTTGATGAAATAATACCCTCTATTGAGTTCCTGAAAAAATACAATATTTTGATCGATGATTGTAAATTATTTCAAGAATTTTGCATCTTTAAAGATTATGTGAAATGTCAAAACCCAGATTTTTTTGATCAAATGATGTCCCACGAAAGGTGGACGAAATTCTTCAAAGATAATAGTAAGTCAAGTCAAGTTTTTACAGAATTCCTGAAGATATCGGAATTTTTTTTTTGTTTACCAGGTCATAATGCCAATGTTGAAAGGGCATTTTCCCTGATTAGCGCTCAATGGACCAAAGAAAGGAACCGATTGACTGTTAATTCAGTTAAAGGCTTGATACTAATTCAGTACAATTACGGACAACTCTCTTGTCAAGAATTTTATTTAAAAATTTTAAATGATGATAAACTGCTACACAAAGTAGGAACATCTGAGAAATACAAGCCAGAACGTAATACAGAAATGGCGTCAACATCGTTTTCCCATAATACTGTGTAATTTTATTTTTGAAAATGTCATTAAAGATTATTTAAGTAGATGTTTTTATTATTTTAATTTAACACTTATCAGAATTGTAATTGGATGCGGAAGGCGGAGGACCGTGTGTAGTGGCGAGCCTTGGGAGAGGCCTATATCCTGCAGTGGAGAGACACGGGCTGATAATGATGATGATGATGACATCAGAATGTTTTACGGATCATGTTTTCAATATCAGGCATTTTTTGTATTTGTCCGGCATTTTCGAGAAAAAACTCCGGCATTTTCTAGTATCAATCTGGTAACCCTAGCTATGACCCTGTAAAGCGTACCGACTATAGTTCGCCCCTAACTTTATGGCAGATCGGAATACAACGCTATAATCGTCCTTGCGAAGGTAGTCTTAAACCCCTCGCTTTACTGCGTCCCGCTACACCTAAAACTGATTACTGCGACGCGACTTGTGCCTATGTTCACATCCACCGTAACATTTTATTGGAACTGTACCTATATAGACAACTTATAGTCATAAACAAATAAAATAAAATTACCACAGTGTTCCAAATAGCACCAGATTTCGATTGTAAGTCAGGAGTCAGACGTACGTAATTGGAAGTAACTATTGTGCTACCTAAAAAGTCCCAGTACGGCACCGACATGCCACTACCTGAAATGAAAAAATACTTAGTTAAATTAATTTCATCTTGATCAAAGTCGATCTTTCGAGAGGTCACATACCTTGGTATGGTTTCGTTAGAGAATGCTCCCTTCTAGCGTAATCTCTTGTATTCCATTCTGCACATATGGGATAGATAAACAAAGAAATAATAAATATATCACTAAGCTTCTTACAATGCATTTTTACTAGGTAAATCGAAAACGAAGAAATAATGAAAATGCGGCTTTCGTTTATCTATCGTCAGCTTGACAGAACTTGACAGCCAGCACACTTGATAGTTGACACTTTTGACAGTGCTTGATCATAAATGCTTAGTGCTGACATCTGTTAGTGAATAAAAAAGTTTTTTGCACTAATGAAGTGGTAGTTTTGATTTAGTAAATAAATTTATTTTTAGATGGCACTAACTAATAAAGTATTCTTTCAAATATTTTGGTTTGTTCATGGCAATAACTTTTTTTGACGCGCGAATAAAGAAATGCGCGATACATGGTAAAACCTTTTACAACAAAATTAAATATTTTTGCAGGTAGGTAATTTTTGATTGTCCCCGTCTGCAATAAACGCTACATTCAATGCAAATCAACTTCAACATATATTTATGTGATATTTATAAAATTAATTTAATGAGAACTGCGCGTTCTGCTTATTACCTTTTTTAGGGTTCCGTAGCAAAATGGCAAAAAAAAAAGGGAACCTTTATAGTTCCACCATGTCCATCCGTTTGTCTGTCTGTCTGTCTGTCGGTAGTTTTTCTCGGAAACTATGGGCAATATATAAATGAAAGGAAGGTAATCTATAAATCGTTACACAATAACGGAGTGAAATTTAAAAGAAAATTTTTCTTGGGATAGGTCGTCATACATGTAACTGAAGTACGAAGAAAAAAATTCATCTTATATTAACGCGAGAGGTTAATATAAGATGAATGATATCGATGACCAAATGATAGAGGCCTTAAAAAATGATATCAAGGTTTCAAACATTTTTTTTATTTAAGTCAACAGTTGTTGAGATATGCACTCCTAAAGCCCTAATTTTTGTTAAGAGTCATGTGTAGAGTATTGGTTTGTTTGTCCCCGCCTGCAATACCATATAATACCATTCAAGTCATGTTTATATAATTGTATGGTATATTCTACGTTGTTCAAACCAAATTCTATAGAATAATGCTTGTTTTTCTCTTTCCAGATAATAACTTTTTTCTTTTCAGTTAAGTGATTTTGCAGTCGGATTTTTTTTAATAAGTATTTTTTTTAAAGTAATTTTGAGCCAAGAAAAATTATACATCGAGTGAATTAATTTAAAAGGTGATTACGCCGACAAATAAAAGTTTTGTTAGGAGATAACGGCGTTTTAGTCACTTTCAATTTTAAATAAAAACGCTCTCACAAATTATCATAAAATCTAACGTTGTTGTTCCCGCATATAATTTAAAGTGGGCGAAACTATTATATTAACAAAAAGAAACACCCATTGTCAATTTTTTTTGGTTTTTCTTTTCATATAGAGCGTCATAGGTTTTATTATTTCTTTTTATAGGCAAATATACCTTTATATCTAATGCTTTTACAGGATCTATGTATTTAAATTAATAATTTGATTTGATTAGATTCTTCAATTTATAATCTTTTCATAATTATTATCTTAAGAAAATAGATATGAAAGATTAGTGAAGTGAAAAAAAAGTGTTGTTTGGAAAAAAATGTTGTGTAATTTGGAATTGATAAAGGTATCTCGAGGAGATTTAGCCACAAGAAAAGGATAATTAACCTATTCGCTACTCATTAACCAAATATGGTCAGATTGAAAGTCATGTGCCATTTAATTGACAGAGACAATTGATTCATAATGACTGATGACATGACAAGTCAAAAAGTTAAAGAAGATTAACGAAAAAAATCTATAGAGCAGATATGTGGGAAACTAAATCAAAATGAGTTTCTCTAAGGTATTTATTACAGGAAAACTACTGAAGTAGATATGAAGATTATTATAGCGAATATAAAGGGAGACATTGAATAAATAAATTTGACAGCAGCGTTTGGTTTTAATAGAGTCAGAAACGTCAGTTCACAGTATAGAAACTGTCAAACGCAATTTCGCGAGGGTGAAGGCCGGCGAGCGGGGACCTCGCGATCTGAAACTCGGAATGAAACCCACCATCTCACATTATCTAGCTAGAGTATGAGTGGTTAGACAGTAAGCGCAGAAGAGAGCTTCTAGTCAATTCGTACTTTTATGAAGGGAGACCATTGGGTCCAAAAAAAAATTGTATTTATAGGAATTGGTGTCCTTATACAACACGTAGTACGAAATATTGTCAATGGTCATAAAAACATGTGCAATAACGTAGAACTTCGTACCTAGCTATAATTTGTACCTAGTAATGCCTTCATTACCTATCAAATTGTATGAATCGATCGTCCTTGAAAATAGGTTACATTATAATTAAAAAGAAAGCCCATATGAAATACTCCAGATTGCCTATATTTTCTTAAAAAAATATTAAAATGTGATTAACTGTTGGTCATTGCAGTGGGCATACTTGAAAAGTGCCTTTTGGTGTTTTTGATAATTTACGATAGAACGATTCGATGATGAATTATTTCAATCATACGTAACAGACAAAAAATTTAAATAAATGCGATTATTAAACCAATTTAACAAATAATAATAAAATATTTATGTACTAAAAATTCTTCTACAAAAAAGCACACTATTTCGTCTAATACGTACTAAGGCAAAAGAAAGTGCTAGAAATAAAACCAAAAGTGGTTGGCATTACATCGTGTTTGACCTACCGCAACAAGTACGATGAAAGCAGTGAAAGTATGACTTTGGCCATGATCTACTCTCCCTAGAAACATTCACTGCGCGTGCATGACAAACGATTACGTTCATAAAAAATATAAAATTAAAACTTATTTCTATTTACTCAGGGTTAATTTTAAATTGTTAGTCTAGCCGATTATTGACCACGCCTTGCCGATATACCTTTTTAATAGCCTTCTTGGAATTGGTTTAATTTTTTTTTAAATAAACCTCTAATTTTTTTTAAATTAACAAGTTGAAAAAAGAAAAGTACAAATCCCATCAAATTCACATTCATAGCTTTTCGTTACTAACTTCATGTGTCTCTTTTATGTGTTATTTTGTTAGTTTCGATTGCATACTTTTGGTTGTTTACATAGTAAAATTTTACTCCTAATTTCCCTCTAACACAAACTACCTTTGTTAAAATTTTCAATAAGCGCGAAAAATATCATAAATAATCTATTGACCACAAAACCAAAAGTTGTAGTTGAAAGTTTATATGCAAACTTTTACAAATCAGTGACCGAATAAAACTGTAGAAAAAATAATGTAATAAATTATAATTATTAATAATTAGGTGTTTTTTATTTAAAATACATATTACACATTACAAGTAAATTCTAAATTAAAATTTAATTTAAAAAAAATGCCTATAAATTAAAAATACTATCTAAATAATGATAAATGAGAAAATTTTAAAGAGACGGCCGGTGCAGGGTGCTAAGGATACTTGCCGCGTAATATAAAATAATTAAAAATCGTATGATATCGAAATGAAATGAATAGCAAGCAATATGCTCCCCAAATTAATGATAATCATGTTAATAATATACAAAAAAACCTTGATTGCTTTCAATATATTTATTTGGTTGAAGTACATATCATAGCCTGAGATCGTTACTATGAAAAAAGTGCGACTTTGTTTTTTAATTTTTGTAAGCTCTATAATTCATTTACTTATACATATTTCTGGAACCATCTCGAAAAGCTAGTATAGAGAAGGCTTTGAACTGGATCGAGTGGTGGCTGTCATTTTCACCGCTTTCTATACTTTCACTTCCGCGCAAAACGACCGGATCCGACGCATTTATTGGGACCCGTGTGACTAAGAATACGTCACTGTGACATCACACCCTTGTAAACATCTTCGATTTCTAACTCGAACAGGATGTGATTAGTAATAAAGGTGTAAGTGGTGAGAAAATAAAGATACGGAAAGAGACAAGATACAGCACTGCCAGCCAATTAAGGTCTCGAATCAAAATGTTAAGCTAAAGTCGAACTTATAATTTTGTCCTGTCCGTCTGTCGCAACCATTCACACATTCTTGGCACTATACACATGAAATTTGGAAGTTAGGTGTAACCTATAAACCTTTTTATAATGGTGTATTAAAATTAATTAAAAAATGTTGTTGGGGTGCGCCACACATCAGCACACGTTAACTTGTGAGGTACCTATAGATAAGAATTTAAAAATTATATGTAGGTTTCAAAATAGTATACAAATATAATTAAAAACTATGGAAGCAATCTACAAATATAAAGTCTATATATACAATGTTAAAAGCTAAAAATAACCAGTCCCTGGCGAACCTGATGCAAAGGTACCCATAACCCTCGCGACATTACCGCGCTGGATCGCTATGGCGAGCCTCTGCATCGGAAACGACCCCGAGCGAGGGTCACACCCCCTCTTTTTAAGTCAAATGATTTTTTTATTGAAGTCGATAGTTGTTGGGATATGCGCTTCTGGATTCCTAAAAATATGTACCCTCTCTTTAACTTTTCAATTATGAGGTTGAAAATTAAAAAAAAAAAACATTACTTCGTTGCTAACCAGGCATTGTTAGTGATTTTGTTTTACCGCCAACAAAAACATATTAAATAAATTTTTAACTGATTTTTATCGTCAGCGAAGGAATGATTGAAAAGGAAAAACAGAGGGGGCGACCGTGATAAAGTTAATTTGACCAAATTAAAGTACGGGTTGGTACCGAGGCTTATCAGGGGGTTAAGCAGCTGGCGGGAAACGGAAGAACGGAGGAGGCTCCACCGACGAGAGCGCAGCTTTTATGAAAGAAGAAGAAGTAAGTCTATTCGAGCTGATCTCCAAATCGTCTGCGAACCTATTTTAATGAAACTTCGCAGATATGCAAAGAAGGTTGTCAGGAATGTTAAAGGCTACTTTTTGTCTGTCTGGCTGTTTGGGTTTACCTTCATACAGTATTCGATTAATCGATCCAGGGTATCAAAACAAATATGTATCTATTAATATCAATGAGTAAAAAATTATTACGACGAATTGGAATTATAAAAAAAATATTTTATAGAATTACAACGAATATAAGAGAAACTTAGATTAAAAACGAATTATCTAATTGTTCACATACATTTATTACTCTTTGAACGACCTAATAATTATGTCAAAAGGCAATATTATTATTTATTTTATTCAATATACGATGTTTACGTACGTTTTCTGAATGTTAAAATATTGGTTAATTTTCTTACCAAACAAAACTTATATATGCGTTTTAAAAAATTATTGTGACGGATGTTTGTACGAGCTAATCTCTGAAACGGCTGAACCATTTGTTCCAGCAATACTTCGATTTCCTATTTAAACTTTAGAAGTTTTAAAATCTGTAGAAATTATGAAAACCACGCGAACGAAGTCACAGCCGGTCGCTCATATATATATATTTACTTATTATAACACTTTCATGCTACCATTTTGCCACTAACTTTTTTTTAAAATTTTCACTTAAATCCACCACCAAACAAATTTTGGCTATTGATTTGTACAATACCTTATTCGAGTCATATTTATATGATAGTATAATATTTCAGTATTTGTTTATTGTTTATGTAGGTATCGAACAAAATTAAATATTGCATATCACTCATTAAAAAAAAAGTGTCTGTAAGTCAATTTATTTTTAAAGCAATTCGGTTTTTTTATAATGATCATATATTTTGAAAGTACAGAAGAGATTTGTGACATCGTGCATTTTGTGTAACGCTGACGCGATTTGTAGTTTTAATTTTTTGTTTTTTTCTCTAATAGTACTCACAACGGATTCGCAAATCTAGGGTATGTAATGAAGGCGATTAGTAAATTGCCGTAGTAACGTATTCACCACTTATCGAATACTAAGTTGCAAGACCACCAAGCTAGGATTATACGATCCGTTCCGAGCAACAGCTTCAAGTAGCGACTGCGCGACGAATTGGAATTATAAAAAAAAATTTAAACGTTACGCATCGTATCATCGCCTAGTCGAGGCAAAAGTTTTAATATAACACTAATACCCATGTTAATTTAGTAAAGGCTCACAGTACTAGGCGACTACATAATTGGCTATACACACGCTAGGCGATTGAAAATATAAACGACCAAAGTGCAAGCGCCTATTAGTGCTGTGATACTTTACAAGGTTAACATGGTTGCCTTTTGATAGTGTTTAATTCAAACTATCGCTTGCCTTGATTAGGTGACAGCAGATGCGTGACCCCTCAGTTAATACTTGTGTACTAGCTGACCTTCGTTAGTCACAATATTTTTATTAGTAAATTCGTCTTTTTATGCCACTTCACAGTATCGAAAATGTCAAACGCAAATTCGCGGGGGTGAAGGCCGACGCGCGGGGACCTCACGGACTAAACTAGGACTGAAACTCGCCATCTTGCAACGGTTACACGGAGTGCATACAAACTAGCTAGAACATGAGTGGTTATAGACGGTAAGCGCAGAGAGGGCTTCTAGTCAATTCGTATTTTTATGACAGCAACAATATTTATATGTAAGTACTATAAACGAGAACCTTATTCACAGAATAAATAAATTTGATAGCAGATGACCATATTGCATGTGTTTAGTAAGTATAAAATGACTTTATACGTACCGTATTGATATTACTGAATAATCCATCCTTTGGACGAATTTAAATAGCCCAAAACGGATATTCGACTTTTGCATATTTTTTTTTGGACTAAAAACTTTTGCTGTTTCGTTTTCATTGTTTGTCATACATATAGGTAGAGGTATATGGGGAGAAAACAAAGGAGACATTTTCATCGCATATTTTTCAAGTTTTAACGAAAATTGCAGAATTTTTCACATTTTCCGTTAGTTCATAAAATGCTGCCGAAATGGTCCTTGGCCACCAGCGCGTCTGCTTGAAGTATTTTCTCATCCATCTAGTAAGGCTAAACACAGCTAAAAACAAAATTGAGCGATTCACGGACCAGTCATCATGTAACAGTCGTAATGGCCGGAATGTCAAAATTATGTTTTTTTTTTGGGCATATGGATCTTGCGCAGTTGCGTGGATTAAACTATGCAGGAAGTATCTCCAGACCAAAATGGCAGACGGTTTCTGGACCAGTCAAAAACTGACCATTTTTAAACTTCCGGATTTTGACATGAAGAAATTCGAAAACCATAATCAGGTGACTTGGAGCACTATCAACAACGGTGTTTCATGTCAAGCAGATGGTACTGTCACCAGTCAGTAAATACATAGGTACATAGGTAACATACGTCAACGAAACATCTCAAATTCGTTTTCACCGGTAAGCTGTTTTTTGGAGTTTTAAGGCAAAAAGGAACCCTTGTAGAAAATCACTTCATAGTGTGTCTGTCAATCTACCTGTCAGTACCCTTTTCCTCAGAATCGTGTGGAGGAATCGAGTTGAAATAAATTAATACCAAATATTCTCTAAATAAAAAAAATACGGCATATTGTGACACTCGTAAGTAAATCAAAACCTCTAGGATGCTTCCCGCTCACCTTGAATGATGAAATATGGCAAGAAACAACGTCTCACAGCACAAGTAAACGAAAAAATTCAAAAAATAATAATTTGTAGTTATATCACATTTTTTGAAGTGAAAACTTCTTTAGCCGCGCTGGGTAAAAGGTAAAGGTATTAAGATAGGGCATTTTTTGGTAAGGGAATTTAATTGTATATAATATTTAATAATCATTTAATTGTAGAATCACTGTGCAGTACAAAAGTGATTATTAAATAAATGTACTAATATTTTTAAGATGAAAAATAATAATAAGTGATAAAAAATAAATAATAATAAAATTTAAATAACATTAAAATTTACCTCTGCAATGCATGACGCAATTAGTATTTCACAGTGGCTTGGACGTTTTCCTACCACCGTGGTAAAACAGATTTCTAGTTGTTTAATCATATTTTTATAGTGGATTTTGAAATTAATAATCTTATAAAATCTACTATAATAATAATTTAAGATTAATGTCTTGAAGTTTAAAATATAATTATTAATGCAAAATTATAGTTTATTACCTAATATTATTAAAATCTTTAGTTTAAAGTGATGAAAATGCTACGACTTTCATCCATTAAATATTTTATTTTGTTTAAAAAATTATATTTCGAAATCATTATTTATTAATTTAAATTGTGAAAAATAAAATATGTGCTTTACTAGTTTTTGCAAATTAGATTATCTATAATTTTAAGTATATCATTCGATTTTATTATTAGAAATATACGAAAAAATATTGTCATAGAATTAGGGTTATTTTAAATATCCATTTTCCATATTTGTTTAGATCCTTGATCCTGACGATGTCTTCAGACGGTGGTAAAAGAAAAAAAATGGTAGGCAGTTATAAGGGCTGTTATTTATTTTTTTTTGGTTTTTAATTCATATAATACTAACTATGTCTTTACGTACCACCTGGCGGTGAGCAGCGATAAATACGTTAAATAACAGTACGGAAACCTCTGAGCCAGAAATGGATAAGTTTCATAATGTTCAAAATATCATATTTAACTCGATAGAATTGAAATATAGACCAAAACTAATAAGACAGCGAAAGTTTTTTTGAAATCCGTCAATAAACGACTGAGAAATAAATTATTTAAATTTATGTGTTTTCGCGCGGGTGGACTGGAGGCCTCTTACTGCCCGTGACGTCACACTGCCTGCTCGATTGAGTGTCGCGTCGTCTCACTGCACCACAAATTATGCCGTCCTCGCTGCTATTATTTTACGAACTAAGTTCTTATATTTCATCGAAGTCTATAATATCTTATGTTTTTTATGTAATAGGTGGTTAAGTTTTATTTGATTACAATGGAACAAGTTTTTGTAAAAGGACAAAGTGATAAATTGCTTAAAATTGATATTTTTACTGTGATGGACTTTTTTCTTCAAATCCGTCTTATGTTAGTGCTAAAGTAAAGGTTTTAAACTTTTCAAGTAAGTATCTACCTGCGTCATTATCTAAAGTCTGGTTTTTAGGGTTTCGTATCTCAATAGGAAAAAACGGAATCCTTATAAGATGTCCATCCCTGTCCGTCTGTCTGTCAAGACCTTTTATCTGGGGAACGCGTAGAGTTGAAATTAAAACTATATACTCAGATCTACTCTCCCTTGAAGTTGTGAAAAAATCAAACTTATAAGTTAACGTAAAAAAGATACTAAAAACGTATATTTCGATACTCTCAAAGGAATCAAAATTTATAAGATACTTTCCGTTGACCTAGAACTATGAAATTTGGTAAGTAATACCGTTTTATACTACAAGTATTGGGAAAAATCTGAAAACTATACATTTGTTATTAAATCATGAAAAAAAATATAGTCTTATTGAAAATTATTTAATGCTAAAAAGCTGAAATTTGATACGTTTATGATAGATATTTGTGTACCTCTTTATTTTTATAATAGTTTGTCAACATTCTAAAACCAGAGTACTTACTTGTTAAGACTATTCAAAATGCTCAAACACTGGACAGATGAAACTAAATTAAACAAAAAGGACAAGTGCGAGTCAGATTCGCCCACCTATGGTTCCGTAAGAATTTGTATGTACATATGACCGTGCACACCGTTGCTTAATGTCGACGATTGATTATAAGTACCTAAAAAACTTAACAAGTGCGAGTCGAACTTGACCACCGAGGGTTCCGTACAAATAAATAAATTTGTACTATAAATTCGTACCTACTTTCAAACCCTCGGTGGACAAGTCCGACTCGCATCTGTCTGGGATTTGTGCTTGTTTGATTCCTCTTAACAAGTAAGTACTCTGGTTTTAGGGTGTTGGTAAACTATTATAAAAATAAATAGGTACACAAATGTCTATAATAACCATATAAAATTTTAGCTTTGTTGCGTTAAATAATTTTTTTAACGTCATAAACACTAAAGAATAACATTACTAAGAATAATATTATTATAAACTTTTTTTATTAGAAATAACATGCAATAAAAGCTTGTTCATAAAATATTATTTACCCTTTATTTTTTTTCGTCGTAATCGTAAGCTACCTACATAAAATGTTAGGTTCTTCACTGAAATCTTATATTATTGGCACAACGCTGTTGTCAAATTTATTTACTCTATGATTATTGATTAACAAAGTTTTCTTTCTGTTCCCACTGTGTAGATATTTGGAGTTTCAACTGCCGTGCTTTTACACATTGGAATTATACTTACAATATTTATACGCTTGCTTTTTGTCTCAATGGTCTCAGCCATCACAAGAAATTACTCTTATCTATAGAAATAATCAAATCACTGCAACTCGATAGCGCGGGAATGACTGAATGCCAATGCATTCGGGCAGCGTGACGTCACACGCTGAGCCGTCGCACGGAACGAAATTATTTTTGCAAGCGAGACTTTAATGTCCTATAACTTCTTTATTTGTAGAGATATTTTCATGATTCTTTCACACTTCTGTTTTATTTGGCTTAAATTTTAATGATAGCGAATAAAAAATTTAGTAAACTTCTCCATTCTGCAATACATTAATGAGTCCGATGCGCTGGTAGACCTGGATGACTTATTTTTATGGTTAATTATGCATCACTGCGTATAAATGTTATAAACCTCAGCAAAGCTATGGATGGGCCTAATTTCATATCAACTGAAACTAAAGCTATGATAAAGACTGTTAAGATGGAGTTATGTGACATTCGTTACAAACAATTGCCAACCATGTGACGATGATGCTACATTCATGTAATATAAAATAGATTGACCGGTTGGTTGAGTGGTTAGAGACCCTAATCGATTCCCGCCCGGGACAAATATTTTTGTGCATGAACATGTATGTCTATTTGTTCCGTGTCTGGGTGTAAAATATTTATATATGTATGTATTATAAGAAATATTTAATTATGTATATCAGTTATCTAGTAATCCATAACGCAAGCATAATACTTGCATAGTTTGGGATTAGATGGCGCTGTGTGGGATGTCCCAAGCTTAATTTAAATATTTTTTTTTTTTAATAATATACTAATATTTTGATACCCATAAATTTCTTCAAATAACATTTATATAGAAGGAAATATGTTATTAAATTTTTATATAACTTGACGAAAAGAATATTATCAGAATTTATTAAAATTGCTACTGATTTTTAAAAGCTCCCACACGTCAGATTAACTAAACTGCTTTAATAAATTAAGACTTTAATTAGCTTAGCTAACCAGCTAGACTTGTTCCGATTTCATTTCCTGTCGTGTATATTACTTGCCAATTTCATTAACATTAAGGAAATGTGAAGCTACTTGTGAGAAATAAAATTCGGCTGCTTAAGGTTAACGGACGGACCGGGATCAATGATCTTTATATAAATAAAAAAATATTTTAATAACTAAATATGTAACTTTCTCTTACATTTATATTTATACAAATAGATGCGTTTTAAATATTCATAAGTCTGTAATAATAAACAGACATAGAAGGGGTAATTATAATATCATACAGTGCGTGTTTGTTTAAAATTGGGTCTTTGGTTAATTAATTAACGTCTTCATCCTATTACACTATGGCAATATGTATGGGATTTACGTACTGTATGCACTATGCAGGTACCTATACTCTGTAAATACTTTGCTATTATTCGCTAATTTTTGATACTTGATAGTAAGTAGGTATTAATTTGAAACATTGTAAAGTAATTGATTTCATACAAAAATGCAACTGCTTTTTGGTTTGTATTTTTGGAATATTTAAACATCTTTTGTTCTGAAGACACGTTTGCAAATAAGATTTTTTCATGTTCAAATTTCAGCGGATTACAAAAAAAAGTATACACAAACTTTGAAGCAAATAGAGCCTTAACAATGCACGTTTCATATCATAAACGACCTAAAAAAGGCTTTTTCTCATTATTGAAACGTAAGAGCGCGCACATTCCTCGCGCAGATATAAATAACCAGGCGAGTAAAAGAGACAGGTGGTTCAGGTTGTGTGAACCCGGCGGGCGCGGTGTGACCGCGAAATTATTTTCAAGACTACAGCCTCGAGGCACTCACACATAACAAAACTTTGTGTCTTTATATGCGTCTCGCTACTACCTTGTCTTCGTGGGTGTACTCGTGAGAAACTTGCTTCTATTTACTTCAAAAGCTTATGTTTTTATGATTGTTGAAGTGATATAAACCTTACGAGCACAATAATAAAGTTGATAATATTTTAATAATTATGTGGTTGTTAAGTTATGAAAATGTAGATAATGGCATGGTGAAGTTGCTATCTTGTTCGTAATGTCCGCGAACGGAGGTACGTTCAACTTTTAGCCCAGTAAACTCTCGGAGTTCGTTCACCCACTGCTTATTGTCAACTAGCGTTGTAAGAGAGAGGCGGTAAGAGCGTGACGCGATAGCATCGTCTCTTTTTGACCTATGATTTTTTAATAACATTAAAATAGACACTTTTGTTGTTATGTTAGCCTGGTAGATTTGACGGTTTACGTTGCCTATATCGATAGATGGATAACGTAACTATTGTGGTTTTGGTTATTTGGTGTCGATAGTGCGTGGTCCGGTATATTCAGAAACTTAAAAATTAATGTTGTCAATTTGGAGAATAAGCTTGGGTCCCTACATAAGCAAGCAAAGACATTGAAACTAGATTCATATTACGTCGTTAAAAAAAACAACAAACAATAAGCGTAAGACTAAAGAGAGTCCTAATTTTTACACAAACTCCTAATTTTTGTTCAAAATTGGTGAAAATCGCCCGATAAAACGTAGTACGGGGTAAATATGAAGGTCGCTGGGCTTGTTTGTATAGCGACAGATAGCGAGCAAGAACTGAAAATATCTTATCATGTTTGCCAACGTGAACACTCGGGAGTTACCGATGATGATGGGGTTATTCACCGGACTGTATACTGATAAGAGGAATTATATCTCTTTCATTTCATAATAACCTGGTATGTTGCTGTTTAGTGTTGTCCGCCGCTCTCTTTGCACCCGGCCGCTCAAGAAGTTTATTTAATTTTAAAAATTTTGGCAAAGAAATTAAAAACTAAAAAAGCTCGAAACAGATATTGCTCTTGTTTGAAGTTTTTCTTGTCAGTGTAATAAGTTTCCAGACAATTTATCAGTGTACGATCCTTTCATGAAAAAAATTTTATTAACGTGTAAATAAGTTTTAACTTAAAATTTTCCTTCGAACAGCTTTTTCTCACAGTCTACATGCAGGTAGGTTCCTTTGGAAATGCAATGGTTGGTAGAACCATGCACAAAGATTAAGTTTAGTAGAAACTATCGATCAATTAAAAAATCATTTTCATCGTAAAGTCTTTAGGTATATAAGAAACTATAGGACCCACCAACAAGTAGTGACTCCGGAAAAAAACAAATGCTATTTCTTATACCCATTATGGACAACAAACTAGTTTTTGTTCGCGACTCCGCCCGTATGCATGGACTACACCCATCTCAATAATCAATTATACTATGTTTCCCATTCCCGCTATCGCAAACGTACCCGTTTTTCTATTTATTTTCTTGACCCTCCCACCACTACGATTCCACATTTTGAAGCTTTTCTGGTTAGACTAGCGACCGCCCGCAGCTTCGCTTGCGTACACTACAAATTCCTGTTATAGGTACTATTAACGTTCGAGATGGTTTATACGTACTTTTTGCTGGAACCAATTTTGGTCACACCCATTCAAACTTTCAATCTTCATTCCCCTTCCACCCTTTAAAAAACCGTTACAATTTTTCATCTCCCGTTTCCCACTCTTGAAATGTGGAAATCTAAAAACCCTGAAACACGTCATTATTTAAGTCCCTCCATTCCCATCCTTAAGTTTGAAATTTCTAAAAAAGCCTTTCTTAACTTAATGCTCACGTTATAAAATAAACTTATGTTCCAAATTTAAGCTTCCTAGACTTAGTACTTTCGGCTGTACGTTGCTAGATCAGTGAGGACAAACGACAGACAGATAGACAGACAGACAAACACAAAAAGTAGCTTATGACACTCTTGACAACCTTCTTTCACGTCTGCAAAGTTTCATTAAAATCTGTTCAGCCGTATTAGAAATTAGCTCGAATAGATAAAATTGAATTGAATAGACGTACAGACAAACAGACGGACAAAAAGAAGCTAATGTCAACTATCTTGACAACCTTCTTTCCCGTCTGCAAAGTTTCCTTAAAATCTGTTTAGCCGTTTTGCAGATTAGCTCAAATAGACACATACACGTACAGACAGACGGACAAAAAGCAACATTTGTTAGTTTTAACGACCTTCTTTTCATATTCATTGATGTTTCATTTAAATCGGTTTACACATATGGACGTACAGACAGACATACAAAAAGTTCTGTATATCACTTAAGGAAAGGGTGTAGTCAAAAGATTACATCCTGTTATATGTGTAAAGTTTCATCAAAATCGGTTAAGCCGTTTTGGCCGAAGCCGATTTCCTCGAATAGACAGACAGTTCGTTTTCATGTATATAGCCTATAACTCTCCGCTAGAATCAGGCTATCAAAGGCAAAAATAATTTTTCAAATCTGACTGGTAGTTTCAGAGATTAACACATCCAAACGAACGAACGAAAAAACCAACCAACCAACCAACAAACAAACAAACAAACAATCAATCAATCAAGCAAGCAAGCAATCAATCAATCAATCAATCAATCAATCAATTAATCACGCAATCAATCAATCTATCTATCTATCTATCAAACAAACAAACTCTTCACCTTTATAATAAGTATTTCTATTATATAGATTAATAGATTATAAGATAATAAGAAAATAAGATATTACTAAAAACCGTATCAAAGTCTATTGGTTTGGAAGTAAAAAGTTAACGAACAGAGGCAGACAGCGAATTTATTTTCTCCCGCTATAGTTTCATTAATTTTAACGTAAATGTCAAAAAATTAAAAAACATAAATTTCAATAAAAACTGTTAAGATATTAATTTAAATTGTATGGTGTAAAAGGCAATTATAATATGCATGAAATGCTTAAAGACAACTAACGTATTTAATTTGATAAGGATTAATATCACGTTTAAAAAACATCTTCACAAATCGTACATTATGTTAGAACAAATTTGATTGTCATAAAAAAGGTTATAGTAAGTTAACCTTAAAAGATACACATACGCTGTCGCAGACTTTTAGTTAGAACATTTAAAGGGGAACAATTCCGTGATACATGGTTTTTGCTTAACATTAATTGTTTACGCAGCGCGCGCGACGGAAGCTCTCAAAAGGAATAATTTTTCCCGTTTTTGCAACATTTGTCATTGATGCTCCACTCCTATTGGTCGTAGCGTGATGTAGTATAGCCTATAGCCTTCCTCGATAAATGGACTATCCAACAAAAAAATAATTTTTCAATTCGAACCAGTAGTTCCTGAGATTTGCGCGTTCAAACAAACAAACAAACAAACTCTTCAGCTTTATAATATTAGTATAGATTAATTTCGAGCCTTGTTTAGTTTTGCATTCTGTAGGAATCTTCGACCAAGATAAATTTAGTATCCAGCATATAATTATATCACTCTCTGTTCTTTCAACCAACTCATGCAGTGCAAAATATATCTCATTAACATATAAAATATAATAAAATAAAATAAAAAAAATATATAAGAGATATCTTCACAAAGTGTGAGCAAAAAAAGCTACGCCACAGACCAAAAGGTATACTAACTAACTACTTGATGTTTTGTCATAATAACATTGAGAAATAGAAATAAGTGCGACGCGCATGTATAAATCGTACTGGGAACATAAATAATAGATTCGGGAACTATTCTACATGTATAATTTTACGGCGTCGTGATAGCCCGAGCCGCAGCGAACCTGTTTCAAATCTATAAGGCCAAGTGGTCGTGGTTCGAATCCGGGTATGCACCAATGAGTTTTTTCTGACTTATGTACATTAACTGTCACTGACTCCGTGCCTCGGAGAGCACGTTAAGCAGTCGGTCCCGGTTGCTGTCATTAGATGGCGGTCGCCACAATCCGCCAACCCGCATTGGAACAGCGTGGTGTATTCAAGCTTTAAACCCTCTCATCTTCAGGGGAGGCCTAAGCCCCTGCAGTGGGGTATAGAAAAGGGCTGATAGAATGGAATAATTTTACAAACTGATATAATGATAATAAAGCCTGTCTAATCTATGAGGCTCTTATTTTGCTCGGGTTGTCAAGAAGAAGAAGAATATTCTTAAGCAAATAAAAAGAAGAAGTGTGAATATGTAATATTCTGAAGGATTAATGCTGTCAGTGAAATTTGAATAGACATATGAGTACCTGTCTAGTTGCTAGTAAAAGCCTATAACTTTATACCGGTTATTGTTGAGGTAAACTCCAAAAATACTGGATTGCATTGTACGTGGGCGTCGTCACCAGTTCGCCCACGGTTCTATTCTCACGTGTGGACGTAAATTTTATCTACATTTAGAATACATGCAGTATTTTAAAAAAAAATACTATCTTGTTAATTGTAGTAGTAGGTAGTGATCTATGCTGGTGTAATAAAATTAAGTTGAACATTAACATACAAATGAATACAGAAGTGTCACAAGTTAGGAACGCTGACTGTCACATGCGCTATAATTATTTAGTTTCTGTTTGTCGGTAGGAAGTGAGGTGTTACGAGCAGAGGAATCTTACTTAGAGGACTGTAAGAACAGTCCAATAACCCCATTATAAACCACCAAGATGTCGTGATAGACCAGAGCGCAACGAACCTGTCTCAAATTTATAAGGCCATAGGGCCATGGTTCGAATCCGGGCGTGTACCAATGAGTTTTTCTGACTTAAGTACATTAAGTATCACTGACTCCGTGCCTCGGAGAGCACGTTAAGCAGTCGGTCCCGGACGCTGTTAATAGATGGCGGTCATTACAATCCCCAACCCGCAGTGGAGTAGCGTGGTGGATTTAAGCTCCAAACCCCCTCCTTACCCTGGGGGAGGCCTAAGCCCCTGCAGTGGGGTAACATGGGCTGATGATGATGATGATGAAACCATTAAGAAAGCCAGCATTCACAACTCGTTGCATTACCTTCTGCTCGCACCTACCCGCATGATTTTCAAGTTCCGTATGTCTACGATTTAAAAACAGAATCTGTTATAAGATCACTTTTCCGCCTGTCTTTCCGTCTGCCTGTCTGTCTATCACAGCTTTTTTTTCTCCACATATACTAGCAGAAAAAGTTACAATTCAGTACACACACACATTCAGTTAACCCAATCACAAATAAAGCGTAAATAAACAAATTGTAATTTAGGTGGCAAATGGAATTTTTTTTTTCAATTGCATCATATTATATCAAATGAAAGGGAGCGGGTCAAATATTTTTGCTTTGCTTGCTACGAAAAATATAAAAGTTTTTTTTTTTAATGTATTCTTAGTTTAAAAGGCATAAAAAGAAAATATTTGGAAATAGAGCATAACACCTCACCCAAAGAAATCGCTAAACTTAAAGAAAAATACGGAATATAAGGCCGCACAGTTTATAGGAAAACCTAAACGAAAATTAGTTCTTTGAATTCCCATGGAAAACGAAAAATCTTAGTGAAGAGGGAATGGGTTCGATTGGTCTAGTAGTTCATATTGTAGCTTATATATACGAAATAGTGGGGTTCAAATTATAGGCTTAATTTCGGTTATAATAATAACAATAATAAGACTTTTATTTACTACAAAAACACATGTGCATCCTTAAATTAAAAAAATAATAACACAAAACAAAAAGTAATTGAGACACTGCAGTTTATGTACAAAAAGGCTAGAGCTCAAATTTTGTCGACACACAAATGGTGTAGGCGCTGTTTTTCAGCAACAGCCTTACGCAAACACGCATGCGCTCTACAGAACAGTACATTACAGAGAGAAATTAAAACAATAAGAATAGGTACAATAAAATGGTGGGGATAAAATAATTTCCCTTATGTTGTAATGACCCTCTCCAATCAAGATATTAAAACATTTTTCGAGTTAAAATAAACTGTTTTTGGTGCCTATAATCAGATCTGTTTTGTGAAACCCCGCTCTAGAAAAGGTATTTTTCTTCGTATTGCTTGCTCTACTTAAAAAAATAGAAAATATTAAATTTGGGTGGAAATCGCTTTAGTATTTCTGGGGGCACCGCCGTGCCCCCACCGAGTCGAGCAAAAAAGCGTCACGGCCGTACCATCCTTTTCTCGAAGCAATTCAGACCATTTTCGACCCCCTGTAACTTCGTTGTGGATAAAACTAGAAGACTGAAATTTTCAGTAACCATGCAGGCATATTATACAAGCATATTTTCAAATTTCATTCAATTTGAACTAGTATTTTTAAGAAATTATAACGGGTCCAAATTTCTTAATTTTGTCACTCACTGACTCACCGATCATCAAAATTCTAAGGCACTTCTAGCAGACCTAGAAGCTTCAAATTTGGAATATAAGTAGTGTTTGGTGTATGAATCAAGAAAAAACTAAAAAATCTAGAAAAGACCGCAAAGAAAATTAAGCCCATACAGCCAAGTCTTCAGTTAAATTTTTCAATATTGGCTTTATTCGTAACGATGTTTTATTACGGCAGTTATTATTATATTGCGTGTGAAGCCGCGGGTTTAAGCTAGTCCCATATAAATATAGGCGTGGGCTCTTAGAAAAACTGTAGCTGAAGCTCAAGAAGTAGTACCGGAAAAGAGAAAACGGAAGGCTACCTACAAAAATAAGAAAAGTTCATAAGTCAGAGAGAGGGCTTTAAGAAAATTCGTTGCTGGTAGATATACATATATACAATAAGTAGAAGGTACCGAAAAGGAAAAAAGTAGAACAGTCTACAAAATACAAAAAGAAATGAGATCCCATCAAAAACAATAATTGTCAAAAAAACCAAGTCTCGCAACTCATAACCGACTTGGTATTACATGAATCTCACAACTTTTTACCGCAGAACAACTGAATTGCGAGACTTGGTTTTTTTGACAAGTATTGTTTTTGATGGGATATGAAATATACAGATGGGTAGAAAATAAACTAAATCCGCACCTGAATGCAAAAGTGAACAAAGCTGTATTTAATCGTAAGAGAAGAGTCGCTTTAGTGGGGTGCCGCATACGACAAAATCCCGTGTTGAGGCTTGACAACGGCCCCGACAATAATAGAAATTTTTTATTTCCGACACTTCAAAATCGATATTTTCGCTTAGTGTCTATTTTATCTGATATCGTTGGTTCATGCCGATCATTCGACAATAACAGAGACAGGCTTATTTGCAAAAAAAAAACATTCGGGCCAACACCACCACCACCAACTCTTGCACCAAGATACCTTAAAGTCCGGGGTTAGACTCGACGGTCGATTCGTTGCCGAACATACGTCGAGTTTATTCCGTCGATGTTCGGAGTCAAAAGTATTTTCTATTACAAAACTGTTGTTTTGCGAAAAAATAATAAGCCAGCGTTTTTGTATTTCTGTCAACTTAGTCTATTGGGGTCTTTCGTCGACCGACACGATGTATGTCGCGCGTCGTCGGCTAAAACAACAACTCTACACAGTCCACACTACAGTCCGTCAACGCAGCGACGAATCTTCGGTCGAGTGTGACCCGGACCACAGAATAGAATAGAATAATAGTCACCATGACGCAGTGAATGTTCGCGACAGGTTTTATTCTGAGCCTAAGCAAGTATTCTCATTATCTCTCATTCTACGCTCGGAGTATACGACCCATTGTTCAAATCACTCAATTTATCAAACGCTCGATTAACATTGGCAAAATTTTATTATTTTGACGTAGACATTGCGTAATTATCACAGACAAATCAGGTGACGAGACCATAAAAGACCATACTTTTATCTACTCAAACTCTCACCACACATAAACGTCATCACGCAAAAATACCTGGCTGCGCCGCGCCCTGTAGGTAATCATCAGCCTTTTCCAGTTCGCTGTTAAACGTAGGCAAGGTTCGGGACCACACAAGGTTCTCCGTAATCATTCCACTTCCACTTCTAATCAGATTCTCAGTTCGTCTCACCTGGCTGGGGGGTATTCTACGTTCCGTTTTCCAAACCATAGTTCTTCGATAGATATGGCCGGCTACTGTCCAGTCTGTTAGTTACATTCATTGACAGTTTTCTCCATTTTTGGTCTTTTTCATCACATATTCCGAGCGTAGTCTGTTCATAGCTTCTTAGATGCATTCGTTATACGACTTTATGACATATTTCTTTAAACTATTTAAAAAGTAAATAAAATAAACGCATTGTGATAATTATAATCACATTTATAAGTTAACTATATTCTACTGTCTAAATTATTCTACTATGCCTACCAGCTCCTTAACATCATTTAACTATTTTCAGCAAGTCAAACTGCAAATAAAGCGAGATGAGACGTCGTCTTCGCGAGCTTCGCGGTCGTTTACCTTTTTAGTCCGGTCGTGGGACATTAAATTTTACTAAAAGGTTTTCATAATTCTAAAATTGTTCGTTTTTGGTGAGTGGATAGATAAAGTGCATGGTGAGCTACTGTCAAAAAGTTAGAAGTTTTTGGGCTGTGCTAAGGAAATGGCTTAGGTTTTTCTTAATATTTCGTGTAACACAGTGTATATAGAATTAAAATTTGAAATTTTAATCCTGCTAATATCATAAACGCGAAAATTTGTATGTATGGATGTATATGTGGGTATGTATGTGGATGTTTGTTACTCTTTCACGCAAAAACTACTGAATGGATTTTAATGAAACTTTACAATAATGTAGCTTACGTACCAGAATAACACGTACGCGATAATTTATAAAGATACTAGCTTTCTGCCCGCGGTTTTGCTCGCGTAGACTACACAGTTGTATACTGATTTTGAAAAATCTTTCACCTATAGAAAGCTACATTATCAGAGAGTAACATGGGTTAAAACAAGGAGGAGTGGTAAAGGAAATGGGTAGGGGAACGTTTCTGTATTCCGGCCGGGCGGAGCCGACTATGACCGCTAGTTGGTTCATAATTAGAACTATCTTAACCTCACGTTGTAAAATTTTTATGAAGATAACATATGTCATACTACGAATATACAAAATTTAATAAGACAAAAATGTTCAAAAATATTTTAAAACTTCTGAAATTATATTTTAAGACTTTCGGTGGTTACTCAAATCTGTTGGATGAAATTTAGAAAGTCAAGTGGTGTGCTTCTACTATAACTTCATTTTTCTTTCATAAGATACACATTAATGAATTAAAATTGATAATTATGCAGCTGTATCAAAGCATTTGCTTACTACACAAAAAATTGGAAACATACTGTGGATTTTATACCAATTGCGCGAACATACGAATGATGCGCGAGGCGCAGGCTGGTGTGCAAAAATACCCTGTTGATAGAAGAATTAGTGAATATCAAGTCAGAAAACTAGACACTCAAGAAACCATATATTAAAGACTGCTGAAACTCATAAAAATAACTTTAGCCAACGAGTCAGCTGATATATTATTTGTCTAATGTACAGTACAGTCACGCGCAGAAGTGTCCTGAAATTATAACATAAAAGTCTAAGTACCTACCTATATACGCCTATTAAGTACTTTATTATCACAGTAGATAGGTATGGTTACTTGCAAAACTGCATCATAGTATCAGGTAATTATTACGTAGGTATTGATAATATTTCTCATACACTTTATTTTTGAACAATTGATATTAACATTTTATTACATTTATTCATGTATCTATATAAGTTATAGAAAATTATTTATTCGCGTTATACGTCGACTGATGGCTGTGTCTACATAGATATCACATAATTCGCAATGATAGTTGTTTAATACACATGGTGGATGACTATAATTTTGTTTTTTATTTTAACAAAAATCATGACACTATAGCACTTTTAATGTAAAATTGAAAATAATTTTTACACACATTTAAATTTATTTTTAAAATTCAGAACAATAATTTCATTGGTTCTTTGTTACTGTCAAAAGTGTCATGAAGTCTATTTTAGTGACTGTAAGGTGTATGTATATAAACGCTAATGAAATTCAATTATCAAATTCCACATGTTTTTGCATACCAACACATACCATGTGTCCATTTCGGGCTGAAGTTTTTTTTTATTTAGTCTGAACGAAATTCAATTCAATAACCTCAAAAAACTTATTGGGCAATCATCTTTCCTATTTTTCAAAAATCCAGTAGAAGAAAATAAATATCAAATTTATAAACTCAGGAACTTCATTATTTTTGCGGTCATTATCGAATATACCATCATTTTTGTTCTGAGCCTTATACCAACTATTTTGAATAACTTGAATACAATTTGATAAAAAAACACAACAGATAGAATTCCAGAAGTTATAGTTACCTTATCACTGTAACGTCATTTTTGGTTATATTTTATAACTTGGTCGCTATGTTGTTCGACATCCGGTAAAGCATTTCTTATATCAGACAAAAATAATTAGAAATCCCCAATACATGTTTCTAAAAAGCCATAAATCAAGTCCATAGCGTTGGTATTTTCTAAAGGCTAAACGAACACACGATTCATGCGGGGCGCGGGTTGGTATGCGGACAACGCGCGCTTCTCAGAGTGCCACGCTGCTGCGCCGGCGCTTATTATAGGCTTGTTCAGGTAACAGTTTTTGGAAAATATGAAAAAGTAAGTGTTGCAATTTTGAAGTCGTCAAACACAACTAAGATAGGTAGCAGCTGCTATTTTAACCAATCAGTTTATACAGTGCAGTGCCCCAGCGGATAATTGTCTCGACACGTTGCGTTGGTTGGCAACGTAGAAGTAGTGAAAAATCATGATTTGCTCACTAGCGTAATTTATCTGACTTTCTTTTAGGTATATTGTTTAACCATAACTATAACCATAGAATACCTCATAGTTCTTTAACATAAAAAATAATTGTTGTATATATCTACTGTTGGTTATCAATGCTATAGTTTGTTTGTGTCAATTACTTGTACGTACTGTGGTGCATGAAAAAGCAGAATAAATTTAGAATTAAGTATGTTATAAAAATATATAGACTCATATTGATTAAGGTGGGTATGTGCTGTTTTATATAGAAATACCATTTCCTCTATACAAGCCCTTCAAATAGATTTCTTCTCAGACTATGAATCGTACGAAAATATTAAAAATAACAATTACAAGGCAACGTGTGCACCACGATGTAGGCAAAATCATACAATAAGTCCCTACGTAGGTATTTTATGACTCGCCCACAGCTACACTAATAAAATTTACCCGTAATTTGAACAAAATTTACAATTTGTATGTTTCTAATTTTTCGTGTGATAATCAAGTGCTTTGATAAAGTCACATACGAGCGAATTTATCAATTTCAATTCATCATTGTGAATGTTAGAAAAGAAAGGTGAAATCATAATAGAAGCACACCACTTGACTTTCTAAACTTTATCTAATAGATTTGAGTAACCACCGAAAATCTTAAAAAACAATTTCAGAAACTTTAATATTGTGTTGAAAAACATAAGAGTAATTTTTAAATTTTAAGTAACTAAATTTTCGTTGTGTCACATATGTCAGCTTTCTAAAGCTAAATTTCTAATTATGATCCAATTAAAATTTCTAACTTGAATTCTGTGTATACACATTACGTTACACGAAATATTAAGAAATATCTGGGAGTTTTTTTCAAAATGGCGCACGTGGAACGTCGTGGTTTCTAACGATATTTTGAAAAAGCTTCATGTTAACTGTATGACGCTGCCTATTCTTATTATTTTTTATTTAAAAATACGAACAGAATACTCGTCCCTGGCGAAATTGCTTTATATGCAGAGAACGCCAATAATTAAGAGGAAGAAGAAGAAATACCTAATCCATTGACAAAGCACTGCCGTTAAACTTCTAACTTTCTGACAATAGCTCACGGTGCACTTTATCTATCTATTCAGCAAAATCGAACATTTTTAATATTACAGTACGTTTTTTTTTCTGGCTACGCGACTAATTTAAGACGTCAATCGTCTAAAAGTTAATGCAAAATATCATGGCCATTGTTGCTACAAATTTTGTCATTCTTATCCACCCAGTTCTTATCGTATGGCTGAACTGAAGCGCAGGCGACATTTACCTTTGGGAAATACCAACGCTATGGTCTTGATTTACGACTTCTTGGAATCAAATAGGTACTGGGGATTTCCAATTCTTTTTGTCTGATATAAGAAATGCTTTACCGGAAGTCAAACAACCAAGCGACCAAGTTATAAAATATAACTCTATAATAAATATAGAAATTACGTTACAGTGATAAGGTGATTTTATTTATTTGTTAATTTGTCTCTTTAACAATAGGAATACCATCGCAGTACAAAAATACAATTCAGATTTTACATGTGTACTGACACATGTAAAATCTGAAATGTTTGTCTGCGCTTGGTTGTTTGACATCCGGTAAAGCATTTCTTATATCAGACAAAAAAAATCGGAAATCCCCAGTACCTATTTGATTCTAAGAAGTCGTAAATCAAGGCCATAGCGTTGGTATTTTCCAAAGGTAGATGTCGCCTGCGCTTCAGTTCAGCCATACGATAAGAATGACAAAATTTGTAGCAACAATGGCCATGACATTAATGGGCCACTGGCCCCATTACTTAAAGAAAAGCACTGCATGCGCTGAAAGATTCCCAGATATATTTAAAAATACTCGTAGCAAGCTCGACACACAAGGTAATTGTAAGATCTGGAATTCTTTCTGTTGTGTTTTTTGTCAAATTGTGCTCAAATTATTAACAATAGTTTGTATGAGCCTTAGAAAGAAAATGGTGGTATAGTCGATAATGGTAGCACAAATAATATAGAGGAAATACGTTTCTGAGTTTATAAATCTGATATTTATTTTCCTTCTGCTGGCTTTTTGAAAAATGCAAAAGATGATTGCCCAATAAGTTTATTAAGGTTATTGAATTGAATTTTTTTCAAACTCAATAAAAAATATTTAGCCTCAAATGGAAGCATGGTGTATGTTGGTACTCAAAAATATGTGGAATTTCATAAATTAATTTCATTAGCATTTATGAACATCTTACATTCACTTAAATAGGCTTGATGACAATGATGACAAAAACTAAGAACGAATTAAATTATTGTTTTAAATTTTAAAATATATTTAAATGTCTTTAAAAATTATTTTCAATTTTACATTAAAAGCGATAGTTTCTTGTTTTATGTCGAAATAAAATACAAAATTATAGTCATCCACCATGTGTATCAAACAACAATCAGAATGAATGATGTCATACCTATGTAGACGCAGCCATCAGCCGACATATAACGGAAATAAATAATTTTCTACAACTTATATAGAAACATGAATAAACGTAATGAAACGTTAATATCAGTTTTACAAAAAAAGTGTATGAGAAATATTATCAATACGTAATAATTACCCGATACTATGATGGCAGTTTTGCAAATCTACTGTGCACCTATCTACTGTGATAATAAAATACTTAATCGGCATAAGTAGATAGGTACTTAGTCTTTTACGTTATAATTTCAAGGCACTTCTGCGCGTGACTGTACTGGACGTAACATCATTCGCATGTTCGCGAAATTTATACAAAATCCACAGTATGTATGCTTCTAATTTTTCGTATGATAATCAAATGCTTTGATAAGGACACGTAAGAGCTAATAGCGAACTTATCAATTTTAATTCATTATTGTGTTTGTTACGAAACAAAAAGTAAATTACAGTAGAAGCACACCACTTGAGTTTCTAAACTTTATTTAACAGATTTGAATAACCATCGAAAGACTAAAAATATAATTGCATCAGATTAAATTTTTTTAAACAATTAGTTTCATTTATTTTTAAATTTTCGTAGTATTCCTTGTTATCTTTCTAATAATTTTACAATGTGAAGTTAAGTTAGTTCTAATTATGAACCAATCAAAATTTCAAATTTTAATTCTATATACGGCGTGTTACGCGAAATATTAAGAAATACCTAGCCACACCCTTAACACAGCCCTAAAATTTCTAACTTTTTGACGTTAGCTCACAATGCACTTTATCTATCTACTCATCAAAAAACAAACAGCTTTAGAATTATCAAAACTTTTTTTTGAATTTTAATGTCCCACGACCAGACTGTTATTTTTGTTAAATTTTCGTAGTATCCCTTATGTTATCTTTCTAAAAATTTTACAATGTGAAGTTAAGTTAGTTCTAATTATGAACCAATCAAAATTTAAAATTTTAATTCTATATACAGCGTGTTATACGAAGTATTAAGAAATACTTAGCTACACCCTTAGCACAGCCCTAAAACTTCTACCTTTTTGACAATAGCTTACAATGCACTTTATCTATTCACTCGTCAAAAACGAACCGCCTCAGAATTATTAAAACTTTTTTATGAAATTTAATGTCCCACGACTAGACTTATTTTTTTAAATTTTCGTAGTATCCCTTATGTTATCTTTCTAAAAATTTTACAATGTGAAGTTAAGTTAGTTCTAATTATGAACCAATCAAAATTTAAAATTTTAATTCTATATACAGCGTGTTATACGAAGTATTAAAAAATACCTAGTTACACCCTTAGCACAGCCCTAAAACTTCTAACTTTTTGACAATAGCTCACAATACACTTTGTCTGTCCACTCATTAAAAAAGGAACAGCTTTAGAATCATCAAAACTTTTTTACGAAATATAATGTCCGACGACCAGACTGTTATTTTTTTTAAATTTTCTCAATATCCCTTATGTTATCTTTCTAAAAATTTTACAACGTGAGCTTAAGTTAGTTGTAATTATGAACCAATCAAAATTTCAAATTTTAATTCCATATACAGCGTGTTACACGAAATTTTAAGAAATACCTAGCCACACCCGTAGCACAGCCCTAAAACTTCTAACTTTTTGACAATAGCTTACAAAGCACTTTATCTATCTACTCACCAAAAACGAAGATACTTGGAATTATCGTAAGTAATTTTTCTCTGGCTACGCGACTATTTAGCCTAGTGCCGAGGCAGACTCACTTCCTGCTTGCTTGCAGGAAGTCGCCTAGGAAACGTGTTCTGAGATGTTCAGCGACTCGCACCTACCAGGATAACATGTCTATAATGCAAGTATAATGTTATCCAAGTTTGGTCAAAGCCAGGCGAAGCGAACGCCTGGTGTGGCGTTATCTATTGCATCGGTCGTTCAATAAATTGCAAATAGATTTCTCTGGATGATATATGTTTTCACAAACCAAAATTGTTGTCCACAAATAAATCATATTAAATTACATGCGTGTGGTATGATTTATTAGCATTTAATATTCAATCAAATATATATATATATATATGCCAACAAACATAAAATTATAAAATTTTCCAATCCCCAAGAAATGTTACGAGTAACCATCTCATTAATTCCATAAAGTGTAAAAAAATAGATGTAAAAATGCTGTAGGGGCACGGCGAGCGCGCCCAAATCTGTTCCTTCAAAAATAGGTAAATTCCTTAAACTACCTACCTACCAACTAGACTTAAATGAACTTGGATTATGTTCGCTTCAGTTGGTTCAGTAGTAGGGTAAATTTAAAAATATTAAAAGAACTGCCCTATTGTATGTAAAAGTTATTTTTTAATTTGTAATGTTTCATTAACTTATTTTATATTAACAAATATGTGTGTGCTTGCCAGAAATGTCAGCATGTGAAATTGCAGATTTACTCAGTCTTATAAAATAAATAAAATTACATCGCCCAACTACGATGTAGTCGATAATCAATTTTAAAAAAAAATCCAGAGTAAATTTTGTTGATATTAAAAACTGCTTTTAAAATATATTTTTTTTAATCAGTGACGCCATTTTGACGACGAGCTCGAATTCTATACAATAACTACCAGGACAACAAAATGTTGTTACAGCTTACAATGAATATACACTTTTGCGTATGGTGACTCTTGCGTACTAAAACTATCACTTAGTACTAGGACATCATAGATAAGTGTACTAGAGCAGTCACTATGAATTAAACCGCAACCAGGATAAAATAATTATAGTAGAGTGCAATAATTATGCACTTGCCATGTCTTGTGAGGCCTTTAGTTTGAAGTTATGACATCTTGAGCATGATGCTGATGGTTACTTGTCACACTTGGAACAATCACGCCCCTCTACTTTTACTTCAAAAATAAAAGGGTGTAATTGCTTTGTACTTACCTTAAAATTAGTGAGCGGTAGTAAATTTGCTCACCCAGTGAAAAAAAAGGGTATTTGAATTCAGAATGCTTGATTTGGGATTTTAAAAATTAACTCACGAAACGTTCAGAAACTCCATATACTAGAATATTTTATTTCAGAAGCAAAATTTTTATATGTTTAATTAATTTTAAAAAAACCGCCCAAATGCAAATCCGATTCGCGGCCCCAGATTTTCTTTTTTATAACATAACATATTTCTTGCTACTTCCCGCGAAACTCACCGTGGAACGTAAGCGCGTAGGTATATAATATTAAATTAAAATTTTTACTATTTAACAGAGCTTATATCAATTTCAAAATTATAAATTTTGAATTGACATAAGCTCGAATCGGAAGTGTTACCAATGCCCTCTAAAATGTCTAAAACCTCTAAAATAAGATACAAAATTTTTGTGAGTCGATAAACGAAACCAAGGATAAGCTTAGCCTCAAAGCTACGTCCCTTTATACATAAATCTGTTAGCTCAGTTTGTACAGACAATTTTTTTGCCAAATTTTGTGATAACTATTCATTTTATGACTCATTAACTTCAATTCTATAATTTTTAAAATTTTTGTCTATCTGTCTATTTCTATGTCCTTTTATAAAATTAAAAACGGCTTTCCATGAAAATTGGTATGTAGTAAAAAAATGTGATTGCGCAAATGATATATTCAAAGGGGGGAATCGGGAGGACTTTGTATGTATGTCTTCACTCTTTAAAGTTAGAAATAGGAAAATATGAATCATAGCTACTTATTATAAAGAAATAAGACGTGGTTCAGGATTTTTGAATTTTCATATTTTAAGGGGAGGAAAGTCAGTGAAAATTTGTATTAGAAGCTGACTGACTGTGACTGACTGAACTGACTATACCAGATTTTTGTAAAGCCCTCGTGAAGCAACGGGCGCGAGTACTTCAGTACCAGGCGAACATTAATTATGTACATACAACTGGTTTGCTGTATTTGCATTGGCAGTCGTTCACCCCGCACTGACAGAGTGTGTGCGGTTTTAACGAAAATGCGGAAAAACAATCATAGTGGGCCAACGTGCAAATTGGTTTTGTCGCTATAGGCGTTGAAGTCTTGTTGTATTATCACCGCTTTTTGAGTTTTGGAGTTGAGCAGTTTCTCTGTATCTTTCTATGCTTGACTTGATGATAATAAATTGAACATTAATTCACTCATTTCTTAATTATTTATTAATTAATATAATGATTATTATTAATATAAAAATTTTTAATTGACTAAATTAAATACCCAACTGCAATCGGTTATATTTCTTAACATTAAATTATAATATTTATGTAGGATTTAAATATTTAATTTAAATGAATATATTTTTTTAAATTCAATAAGTTAATGCTAATATTTATTGTATTAGTGTATTTACATCATATAATATTTTATGTACGATTAGTGTTCTGTTATTCAAAATGTGTGTTTTATTTGTGCTAATAGCTTTGAACTTTTTATGCAATGATTTTCAAACTTATAAGGATGTGATAACGCGTTAAGGTCTTTTACACGTGGAGTGTAGCGCTACGAAAGGACTACGTAGCAGGCTACGGGAATGGGCATAGTTAAAAATTTTGCAAATTGGTCCAAAATTTTGTATATTTATAGAAATAGGTTTTTCTAGGTTTTTTTTTTGGAGGCGTAATAATGAAGAATCAATAAAAGTGAAGCATTCCACTGCTACAAGCGGTGGTCGGCGGCCACACAAAAAGGATAATAAATGTATTATACTTCGTATACGTAATTTAGTAGTAGTCAATGTTATAGACTATAAATTTCTTAATGATCAATCATTCCTTGTAAACTTATTTAAAAATTAAAAAAGAAAACTAAAATCAAGTCCGTCAAACAATTTACTGAAGAAAAAAATTATTAACTTGAACTTTATAATAATTAAGGTATTGCCGATGGAGACAAACCAATAACCAAAACATGTGAAGTAAGTTATGTAATTTTAGTTTGTGTCCACCTGCAAGGCGTATTTTACATTGCTCAAACGAAATTCTGTAGCTTATAGAGCTGTTATTCTCTTCTCAGTTAAATGAATTTGCAGTCGGTTTTCAGAGTTTTCCTTACCTAAAGGCTGTGACGTCATCTGGACAGTGGAGCTTATTCCGCTGCTTAAGTAAGTAAGAACCAAAAGCTAAAAGTAAACAACTACCAACAGGAACCCTATTTCTACGACTCTACTGTCCATCCGTCCATCCGTCCGTCTGTTCTTCTGTCTCATGGGCTGTATCGTCTGAACCGTAATAGGTGGCCACTTGAAATGTTCACACAATGTGATAGCCGTTATAACAACAAATATAATAATAAAAATAAAGTAAAGTTAAAAATTTAAGGGCGTACCTATATAAGAAACGTGTTTTTTCAACGTTTTTGGTCATTGGTGGTTGTGATTGATCTTTGATTACACTTGAAATTTTCATGGAGTTTGAACTACTATGTAACCGCCGGTTTTCTCCAAGGTTCTATTCTGGGTCCGTTTCTTTCCGTCATATTCGTAAATAATATTTCTAGTTGTTTTAAATTTTTAAAATTTTTATTATATGCGGACGATTTAAAAATGTTTTCTATTCACAATAACACTGATTTTGAATTCTTTCAGGATGATCCTGTTCACATTAATGAATATTGTCGTTATAATAAATTGTCCCTGGATTTTTAGAAATGTAATTCAATTACTTTCATTAAAAAATAACCCCCCTGCTTTTTAATAATTATCGTGGTACATATCAATTACAAAAAGTATCACTAATCAGGAGTCTGGGTGTTACCTTGGACGTTAAGCTACAGCTGGATAATCGTATCTGTAATATAATTTCCAAAGCTTTTAAAATGGAGGCTTGGTCTTGCGTTTCTCGATATAATTTCAAAATCCATGTACCTATGTACCTTTATAAATCTTTAATTCGACCTTAATTTGAAAATGTTGTATCTACCTAGAATCTCCTCCACTAAAAGTACAAGAGGGCAATTGAAACAATCCAAAAAAAATGTGCGTGCAGTATATTACCGACGCTTTCGCCGCTATGCTAGCTGTGTTTCTTTCTATCCTCGATAGCTTCTGCTTACAAACTCTTTCTGTCAGACGTACCTACTGCATTGGAAACCTTTTGTATTATATAAAATATGTAACAATTATTGCGACTGTAGTGAAATTACGGAACAGTTAGGGTTTTGCGTGGGGTTGAGTGGAGCTCGACGCCTCTCGGACACCTTTCAGCTCAGGTTCTGTTCTGTAGTACCCATTCGGGTTAGCGCGCTCACCTACAAAGTCGTTCTTTGACACAGACTTACAGTGCTTGACGCCTTCTGCCTACCGTAGAGCTGTTTCGAATATATTGGAGAATGAACTGAACATTGAACCAAATTTAGTTGTCAAAATTATTTAATTTAATTATTTTAATTAAATTGATTGTTTGAACGCACTGATCTCTTGAACTATCAGTCGGATTTAATAAAATTTTTTTGTATTTCATAGCCCGAATTTTGGGGAAGGTTTATATATTTAAATCATACAGTCTGTCTCTCTGTTCCAGCTAATCTCCAAAACGACTGAATCGATTTCAATGAAACTTCACACGTATGAAAAGGAAGTGGTCGAAAGTGACATACGCTACTTTTTGTCTGTATGTACGTCTGTCTGTCTATTCGAGCTAATCTCCAAAACAGCTGAACAGATTTTAATGAAACTTCACAAGTATGAAAAGGAGGTGGTCAAAAATTACATACATTATTGCTTTCAAAACCGATATCGAAGAGTTCTGTAGACTCCAATCACGAATTTGTGGTCTAAATAAAAAAAAAGTTGTTGCCATTTGAACTTTTTAGTTACTGGACCGATTACTTTTAAAATCGATATCTAAGAGTCCGCGTTGACTTTGAACACGAATCTTTGATCAAAATAAAAAAAAATGTCGCCATTTTGAACTTATTAGTTACTGGACCGATTACTTTTAAAATCGATATCTAAGAGTCCGCGTTGACTTCGAACACGGATCTGTGATCAAAATTAAAAAAAAAAATTGCCGCCATTTTGAACTTTGCACATGAATATACGCATCTCTGACTAACCTTAGGGGTCTGAATTCATTTAACAGTGTGATTTAGAAATATAAGATAGCGGTATCGATCATAATGGCAAAGTCGTCATTATGCTCGCTTCCGACTCACTTAAGAGTTCTAAATTAAAATTTAATAGTGATTTCGAAATTCAAGATGGCGCCATCGATTTGATCGATCTGTCACATAGATCTCGCTAAAACATGAAGTTTGAGTACGAACACCATAGATTTGTGACTACTAATTTCGTAAATGTGTGCTTTCCAAAATTTGGCCACGGGGTCACATAGATCTCGCTAAAATATAAAGTTTAAGTGCAAACACGATAGGTCTGTAACTAGTAATTTTATAAATATGTGCTTTTCAAAATTTGATCACAGAAACAATAAATTTGGTACCAAAACAAAATTTTGTTTCCTAGTTTCGGATATAGGAATATAAATGTTGTCATTAGTTTTTTTTTTAATAATTATTATTATCGAAAATCGACGTCGGTTTTTTCTGGGATATGAAAGATATCTTCCTACTATTCTAGTGGTGAAAAGGTTGAGGAACCCTGCTCTAGAAGGTCTTCTAGATTATGGTTACACGTCAAAGGTACCAACGGGAACGCTATTTATTACGTCTGTCATGCTGCGCTGTACCATCTGAACCATAATAGGTAGACACTTCTAATTTTCAGTGTGTTAATACTATGGCCGCTTTAACAAATAACAAAAACAATAAAAGGTTTAAAATTATTAAAAAGTTTTATTTTTAAAATAAATATCTAAGGTATGGGACAGAGAGCGGGGGGGGGGGAATTTCTGAGCGTTCACAGAAAGTTGCTGTGAATAAAAATCATTATTTTGATAAGCGAATTTTTTGGCAAAGCGGTTTACGTTACAAAGTAAGAACAGATTTTAAACTCTATTTTGAGCGTAACGACCTCGACGCGGAAGTATGTATTTTAAAAAGCCGGTTTTTATTTCGGAGAATAAAAAAAAACCCATACGAAAATGTAAGCGCTGACCAGACTGCTGGCACCAGGTTTCCATGACTATCTAAGAGCACACTCATTATATGAGTATAGTAAACATGTATGGTCAAAATTATATTGTAGAAGTGCTATTTCTTTGACTGCGTAAAATGAGAAAGCTATACGTCAAGAGCAACATGACGAGGTTGCATTGCAGCTAATGTATTTCATTACATCGTAGGTACGTTAGTTGTATAATTTACTCTTGTATGTACTGTACATTTGTTTTAAAGTCTGACTTTTATATTTCTTAGTTTTTAGTGCTCTTGACTTAAATAATTAAGGTAATACTAATAACCAATAATTACTAATTAAAAATAAAATATACCAAATTAAAAACTATTTAAAAACTAAAAATACCTACAAATAAAACTAATCCAATGATCCACCACTGGTCACCCCCGATGCAAAGGTGCCCATGATACTCATTGCATTGCCGCGTTGAATAGCAATGGCAATTCTTTGCACCAGGAAGAAACCGGAGCGGGGATCGAATCCCCTTTCCCTTAGCCGACGGCTGATACCCGCCACGAAACGTTTGGTTTCACTCCCCCAACAGCCAGCAACTTCTACCGCGAGAGGGACGGACAAGTATTTACTCTCCAGGATAGAGTATTTGGCTCGTTTTCTGGCGGCTACAGACTCCGCAGCGGCTCCGGCTGATCCCATAGTGCGACCAAGATGAGAGGCGGCAAATGTGCTGACACACGTGGCGTTCCAAAGAAGACATCTACCCTTTTCCCACGGCACCAAAGTCATCCCATCGGGTCTTTTGCCATCGGAACAGCTAAGACCCGGAGGCTCCAAAACGCATGGAACTTTTGCCGAAATTAAAGCCCTGCGGACTATGTCGTTAAGACTGTAGTGTCGCAATTAATTAATTAATTGATTTAGGTAATTGTTTTGACATAAATGAATGTATGTTTTTAGTTAATGATTATGCTATATCTGGTGTACAAAGTTTTACAATGTTATCTTTATTTAGTGTAAACAACAGCAAACGGTTACACAATGTTTAAATTAGTTTTTAATAGTTTTACTATAAAGGATTTTTGTTCTCTTAGGACATGAGTAGATGACAAAACACGTAAATATTTCATAAAAAATATGTAACTATATTTTCATGGGTCTTTACAATATTTACATGTATAAATATAAATTATATAAGTACATATTAAACTTCATCATTTAAAAATGTAGTAATAACGTCTGCGTTTCCTTTCCATTCCACCAGACCATTATGTCCCACTGCAGGGACTTAAGCCTCCCCCAGGGTGAGGGGGCTTAGAGTTTAATCCACCACGCTGCTCCAATGCAGCTTTGTGAGTCGTCTGTGTAACACATAGTATATACATACAGATAAATTTATATGAATAATAATTTTGTAATCTTTGCTCCAAATGAAATAATCGAATAAAACAGAATATCGCTTCTGTATCAAAACTTATCATTGCTAAGCTATACATTCGGAGCTGATTACGCATCTACGAAAAGAGGAGTTGTTAATTACGTTTCTATCTCTTTTTGACTTATACGTTAATTAGCAATACCGAAAAAGACAGTTTGCTATTGTGTACTAATTCATTCGCATTGCCGCATTGTAGTATGTCACTGAGTATGTACGTATGCACCTTAACGTTCCAGTAATAATGTAACATTGACATTTAACACTTAAAAATTAATTAATTTATCATATAATTTAATTATAATACCTACGGCTTTTTGACGACAGGTATAGCCAACAATACATTTAAACAATCTTCCATTTTTTACGACCACGTTTATATTTTTTTTAAGAAAACATTGTGTGCTACTACAAAGATAATCCTTTTTAATATTTTCAACTGACATTATTGTAACAATAGTTTCGAAGCATTTATGGAAAAACCTTGGTTCCACAAATTTTAGGGTTTTCAACAGATACCGTAGAAACGTTGAAACGTATTTATTTATTTATTTAATACAAAATCCACAGCCCTTAAACTAACATAATTTTTATTATAATTATACAAAACTCTAGGCCAATAATGGATTTACATTTTATAGAAAATCAGAATTTTTAAGACAGCCAATCAGCAAGTAGAAACTCAAAAATTATAAAAAATATCAGCAAAATGCGTTTGTGCAAAATGCATAAAACATTTTATATCATGGCGTTCATGGCCGTCGAGAGAATGCGTTCATGACAGGTTGTAATCGGATGGTTGATGTGAATTTGTACCGTTGGACAGTTCCCGTTTTCAAATATTACTATCGTTTATGTGCACGAATGACACAAAATTAAATTAAAAATTATATTATTATATCAACTCACAACAAACATGATGTAATAGCTATAAATTTCATGTGTCAAAAACGCATTCTCTCGATGGCCGTTATATAGCAGTTAGATTTCGAAATTACTTGTTAGTGCATTTAGTGATTAATTAATGTTGATTGCAATATCGTTCTCATTCATATTAATATCAAAACATGGTTGTTTTAATTATTCATAAATTAAGTCATATCATAAAATATCGTTAATTATAATTATAATAATAATAATAATAATAATAATAATAACACACACACAATCACAACAACGTCTAGGTCCCAAACTAAGCATCAGCTTGTATTTTGGGTACCAAGCGAAGACACCACATACATATAACAACCAAGACCCGGTGCCAGTATTAATATTCATCATATAAATACTGACCCGAACTGGGATTCGAACCCGGGACCTCCAGCTTCGCAGGCAGGGTTGCTGCCCACTAGGCTAAGCGGTCGTCATTATGAAATATTTATAACACTACACACGTATGTATTTCATTTCAAATCCGTAACAGATACCATAAACATAGTCACTGCGTTAGTGTTGGGAGAAGCGCCTATGTGTGAGTCTGTATGAATTTTATCTTGTTGTGTTGGTGTGTGTGACGCCGAGGTTCATTCAACTTTTAGCCCAGTAAACTCTTGGGAGAGCGAGATGCTGTGGTACACTCACATATACCTAAAGCGGTTTCCGTAAATTGTAATTCCGTAAATGTAAGCAATAATCACTTCATATGTTACGTATCGTATATTTAACACGTACATGATATTATTACCCTTATGAAAAAAAAATTCAAGCTATTGAATTTTGAAAAAAAAAATTACAATGGATTTGATTATTTTTCAATGTAGCGACTGACCTAGATGATTGTACAAATTGCAGCCGCGTCGGTGAGAAACTGTTGTACATAGAGCATCTGAATCATTCGTGAAGAAAAACGTCATGTTTATGGAAAAAAAGTTTTTTCCCCAAATTTTTGTTTAATACCTTAAATCATGTTCGTGTTGAGTACCTGTGCGGTACGTACATAACTTGTGACGTGATAAGGCTAGTTGACTATTTTTTTTTAATTATTTTACATAAAAGAGTTTTCTAAATTATCATAACAGTGAAAGAATAAAAGAATAAAAAATATTAACAAAGTTATGAATGTTTAGAATGTCCTGTTAGACAGAGAGAGCAATACCACGCGGCGTACCTATGTGTGACGTCAGGCCATTTGAAATAATGTTAAATATTGTTTGCAAGAACGAGACAGAGATAAAATTTTACAAGCTTATAATTTCCATTATAAGCTTCTATATTCTTTCAACCGAATAAACTCAGTTTATAAATTTTTTCATCTTGTAAAGTTTATATTTTCTTGATAAATATAATAATATATTAAATAGTAGTCAAATACCCTATTGCTTACGTTTACTTAAACCAAGTCGCATAAATATTTTACATGTTCCACTATTTACGATTTTACGTAGCACTTATATCTCTAGAAAAGATCTCTAGATCTTTCTAAATATCGCAAAATTAAGTTGCTTATATGATCCAGAATCAGTTAAATATAATTTCAATCTAATAAAGTTCAAAAGAACTTGGGACGAAACGAACAAAAACGAACTTTGAAATAAAACGATAAAAATATACAAACCGGAAATTTCGAGAATATCATAATTTTTGGAGTTTGCTTAAAATATTTCGATCAGTGTTTGTGAATATTGTCGTACTTCTAATAGAATATTATATGACGAAAATTCATAAACCAGAATATGTATTTAACAAACATACATGGTGAATTAATTTGATTGACCGATTGGCCGAGTGGTTAGAGACCCTAACCGCGGAGCCAAGAGTTGCGGGTTCGATTCCCGCTCGCGAAAAATATTTTTGTGCATGAACTTGTCTATTTGTTCCGTGTCTGGGTGTAAAATATCTATATAAGTATATAAGATAAAAACAAAATAAAACTAATATATAAGTATGTACTTGTATCAGTTGGCTGGTACCCATAATACAAGGTTTATTTAATTTGGGACTAGGTGGCGCTGTGTAGAATTGAAACCACCGATGATGATTAAGAAAGATGAAGGCAATTCAAATTGCAACAAATCTTTTTGTGAATGGCTTAACTGACGCCATACAAATGGCGTTCACGTTTGCAATCCGATCTTAACCGATTGCGGCAAAAAATATATGGTATTCAGATCACCGAAAACTAGGTTCAATTTAAATTATTTTAATACTTTTATCGAAAGAAAAAAAACAAACTGAAATGCGCGGGTTTTTTTGGTCGAAATCGTTTTATTTTTCCCAAAATGTTCATCATGAAACTAATTACATTATCACAACATGCAGTGAAAAAAAAATCCAAAAAAATACCCACGCATTTAAGTTTTTGTTCTTTCGATGTATAAAGATAATTAAAAAAAAAATCGGTTGAACCTAGTTTTTGATTGACGTGGATACCACATATTTTTTTGCGGCCATCGATTAAGGTTTAATGGGGTGCAAACGTTAACACCCTTTGTATGGAAATTGGCCAATACACACTCTTCTTAACATTGGTATTATTTGGCTTTGATGGATTACATTTTCTCTTTTGTTTTCTTCTTGACATGTTTTCTTCTTTCCGTTTCTGTTGTTATTTAATTTAAATAATATTTAATATGATAATTTATAAAAAAGCAATGATATGTATCAGATGTAACGAATTTTAAACAGTAAAAAACGTAAGGATTTAGGAGAGTATGACGAATAGAGACTTTTCTAAATAATGGCTTCAATTCTACTTCGAAGGTAGGGAAAAAACCTTTTTCAAAATTTTATTTATTGGTATCACCAAAGCTCTTCAATAGCTACTAAATAAAAAAAGAAAATCCAAACAGAAGATAAAAAGGTATTGAATTGTTTTGTCTTTACCTATTTATATATAGAAAGAAGATATATAAATGAAAAGGCTCACTTTAAAAAAAGTAACATTTTGACAGTCCCCTGTCAGTACATTACGACAACATTATTACATTATTATCATATTACGACATCATGACGACCGCTTAGTCTAGTGGGAAGCGACTCTGCCTACGAAGCTGGAGATCCCGGGTTCGAATCCCAGGTCGGGTCAGTATTTACATGATGAATATTGATGCTGGTACCGGGTCTTGGTTGTTATATGTCTGTGGTGTCTTCGCTAGGTACCCAAAATATAAGGTAATGCTTAGTTTGGGGCCTAGACATTGTTGTGATGTATAAGTTATTATAATTTTTTTTTATGAAAATATAATTAAAAATACATAAAAACTTAATTGCTTTCTCTAAGGTTGAAGAGTAAGGTCTAAGATGACCACAACTTAAATAGAAGACTTAAACATATGTTATCAATTCCCAGGTTCAGACTCTCAAAGGTTAATAATTCTTTCATGGGAAATTATATCCGCTTTTATAATAAAATTCCAAAAAAATCATCATCGTCATCAGCCCATTTTTACACCACTGCAGGGGCTTAGGCCTCCCCCAGAGTGAGGAGGGGGGCTTGGAGCTTAAATCCACCACGCTGCTCCACTGCGGGTTGGGGACTGTAACGACCGCCATCTATTGACAGCGTCCGGGACCGACTGCTTAACGTGCCCTCCGAAGCACGGTGTCAGTGATATTGTGTACTTAAGTCAGAAAAACTCATTGGTACACGCCCGGATTCGAACCATGGCTCTATGGGGCCTTATAAATTTGAGACAGGTTCGTTGCGCTCTGGGCTATCACGACACTGAAGAAATGTTAGACTTAAATTTTAATCAATTTATAAAGCGAGTTAAAGTCCAATTCATGAAGAAAGCTTAGTAGTATTACCAAATATTTAAATGATAAATGCGTATGAACATCATTCTATTAATCGTAAGCATTTTAAATTAAAAAAAAAAGAAGAAAATCATATTGTTATATATTTAAATAAAATGAACAGGGAGGAGTTTCTTGCCGGTTCTGTACAATATATTTGAAATTTAAATATTTTTAACTTCCCGCTATCCAAGGCAAGTTATTGATTTGGGTCCGATTTTTGAAAATCGAGTTTTCTTGAGAATGGATTGACCGATTAAGACTCGCAATACAGCGCTTAAAAGAGTTCACCGAGACTTAGATCTGATTAGATTTTGAAGTCAATCGGTCGAGCTGTTTCAAAAATATTCAAAAAATAAAAATAAATTTTATTAAACGTTTTTTTTTAAATAACTTTGGGACTTTCCAACCGATCTACTTGAAACCTTATATACGTTTTTTGTACTTACATAAAAACTGCGTCGAGTGCTGCCAAAAATATCAAAATCGACGCGTTCAAAAGATATCGTAGTTCACAAATTTCCGAAAACGTGTTTTTTAACACAACTTTGAGATTTTAAAATCAATCGATTTTTGGTTTTACACAAAAATTTTTTTTTTGTGCTTACAAAATTACATATAGTGCCGTAAATTGCATCAGAATCAAACGAAGCGTTCAAAAGATATCACAGTTTAAATATTTCCAAAACAAAATTTTCTTTGATATGTCCCAAGTTTCTGAGTTTGAAGAACTCTAAATATATAAAAATTCTATTTTGGGCTTGGAGAGCTCAGAAAATAAATATTATGAGCTCAAAGAGCTCAAAAACCACGAAATTCGATATTTTGAGTTCGAAAAGCTGCTCAATGTTGCATCACTACAAAATACCTTCCCAAGCCGTCACTGAAACATCTACCCTAAATTATAATCCTATCAAAACCAAAATGATATCATTTCAAAGCCCTTTAAATTCTCCATGACCTTTTTTCTTAATTTTGCGATATCTCTTTTTTGTTTTTGAAGACATAAGTTAGTTTGAAAAAAGTCTTATGAGAAATAATCACAAATTGACTTTTTTTTTAAATTAATAAAATACATAAACATTTTACAAATATTTTATTGCGGTATTGTATCCCTTTTAGTAGAACCGACAACCGATGGGGTAGACGGGTTCTCGAGTGGAGGCCACGTATTGGGAAGCGAAGCATTGGACGCCCCCCGGCCAGGTGGACTGAAGACCTGAAGCACCATACCGGGGGTAATTGGATGTGGAAGGCGGAGGACCGAGGGCGAACCTTGGGAGAGGCCCTATATCCTGCAGTGGAGAGACACGGGCTGATGATGATGATGATGATCACTCTTAATAACACATCTTTGATACTATTTTCATTTCTCAGTCTTAATAATTAAGGATTTTTTAATGCTAAAATTCAACATTATATTTCATGTAAATACCTAATTATTTTTGAATACCTACTTCTTAAGATGTGTTCTAAAGCTCGGTAGTTTTAACCTAATCTACTTTATTACGTGAATGTGATCCCCACAAACTGTGAGTACCTACTCATACCTTGTTTGCACTCGTTTTGCGGAGGACCGACTCACGACCGACTTGTTTTGACTAAAACGTTCCGTTTTCGTGAGACAATTCGTCCGAGGTTACCATGTCTATTTCAAAAATGTCGAGGGTGGAAGATGAAATTTTAGTATGCAATGATATATGCATGCACTAAGCAATGAAAAGTTAACAGTATATGATGCACTGAAGGTCCGCTATACTACAAAGCCCTACTGCCTCAACGCTTTTTGAAATCATGTTACTGGTGACGTTTTTGTGGATAGCTTCAGAGATGAGATCGGTTGCATGTATTGTACCTTTTACTTTTTAAACTAGGTTTAATTAATACTATGCGCAAGAAAACAGTTTTATAAAATCACGAAATAAATATAGTTCATAAAATGCGCTTATTTTTTTGATTTCCATGCCCAAAAATAAAAAATGGAACCTTTACATTTAGGTCTGTCCGTCTGATTTTCTGCCTGTCTATTCGTCCGTATGTCCGTCTGTCTGTCACAGGTATTTTACTCGGCGACTATTGGTATTATATAGATGAAATTTGGAAGGTAAGTATAACCTATAAACCGCTACATAACGGTGTAGTGAAATTAAAATTTTTTTTTGGGGCAAGTCGCCATACTAGTACCTTAAAGTAGAAAAAAATTTCAGTGCATATTAAGCTGTGGGGTACTTATAGATAGGTGTTTGAAATGTTATAGAGATTATATGAAATATGCACCTCTGAAGTCCTAAAAAGTGGTCCCTCGTAAGATGTGTCCCTCTTTAATTTCTCAACTATGAGGTGGAAAATTCTGAAAAATATTAAATTAGTACAAATCAATAAACATTTTCAACCGAAATTCGTGTGAATAAATTGAGTAGTTAACCGGTCGGCCGAGTGGAAAAAAGAATAAGTATGTATATCAGTTGTCTATTACTCCTAAATCCAACCATAATACTTCCTTATTTTAGGACTAGATGGTGCTGTGTGGGATGTTCCAAATTGGTATTGTTATTATTATTATTGTTTTTTTTTGTTATTCTGACTACGGGACGCTTCACTGTCCGCTGTCCGTGGTCCGACACGCCTTACCCAGGTTTTTAATTTTAAAGTTACATTGAATAATTTTGCACTTGAGATTTCCGAGTAACAAATACATTTTTATAAATATCCCATAGTTTATTAAATAATAAAAAAAGTTTTTTTGTAAGAAAATCAAAGTTTATAGTGAAAACGCACATATTTTAGGACAGCGCCATCTATCATCGAGTAGCATTGAACATAACATTTGCCAATTTCACAACACAAAGGAAATATATACACAAATTCCAAATACTATTGTAAACAGGTATAATATATGATTTTATTGTAATTATATTAAAAACAAGTAATTATATAATGTCATCATATTTTCGCTTTTTCGTTCAATACGCCATGCGCCACATCCAAAGTTGGCGCGTAATCGTTTTTGGCGGGTTCAACGGCCGGGGTTCGGCTATCGACGGTCCTTGAATAAATAACTAAAACGTGGTCTAGACAACTTTAGTTACGTGACTATTGTCATTATTTTTAATTTAATTGTAATTGTTGTTAAATAAAAAAATATATTAAATTTTTGGTTATGGTTAAGTAAGTTAAATATAAAAGTTAAGTAATATTTAAAATTTCAAGAAAATTGCTGTCTTTTACATTTATTTAAATCCAAATAGCATGCCATTCTGGTTGTAGTAGTCGATTGAATAACTACTTATTTTCCAGAGATAAGCTGTACTGCATATACCGGAAGATAATCTATAATTTTCTCACGGATACTTTCTTACTATCACAGCTTCTTCAAACTCAATTAACTATCTTAGAGTTTTTATTATTGGACATACTTGGTGCACTGGTTTTAATTACCAAACTTAGTAGTAATTACTGAGTTGACAAGTGCCTCCCCTCCTACTCCCCATTAGGAGCCTGACAGGGGCTAGGACGGACGACGACCCGTAGTTCACATTACACTTTAAAAATGTTCTATATGATTAAACGATAGTACTCAAAAGTAAATTTTATCTGTTTAAAAATAAGTTCCACATTTCAACTGAAGTAGTAGAGGGATCATTGAGCTTTAGAGCAATTTAAATTAGCGATTGAAAAGGCCTGAAGTGTTTTATAACTTTAATAATAATTTTGAACTTTATTTACCAGTGATAAAGTTAAGTTTAGTTTGACAAAAACAAGTGCATGTTTAGGTCGAGTGAGGCAGCTAGCTTCCTGGTGTGTATCATATCAATTAAACGGATGGCGTCGCTAATTTATTGGGAAATCTGTGCAATTTGAATATAAATGATTTTTTTTTCAGGACGCCTATTTGAATGCGTGTTTTATTGAATGTGCAATTCAAATAAAATCCTCATTCGATGCCTACGGATTCGCCCTAGTGAACTATTTTCTTCTTCTTTTAATATTTCGGTTATAATACAAATCGTATAACCCATAGTTATTATATTCAATACTGGATTTTCATTATAAATGAAGTATATCACTTCATTATTATATTCTTAAAATGCTAAACGCTAAACATAGTAGCCACTTACTAACCGATTAGTTGAGTAGTTAGAGACCTTAACTGCGGAGCCAAGCGTCGCGGGTTCGATTCCCACCCGGGACAAATATTTGTATGCATGTCTATTTGTTACGTATCTGGGTGTAAAATATCTACATATGTTATATCATAAAGAAAGAAAGAAAAAAAGTAAGTAAGAAAATACTTTATTTGATGCAAAGAGTATTTAGGTAAGTATATCAGTTGTCAGGTACTCATAAAACAAGCTTTGTGTAGTTAGGGACTAGATATCGCTATGTGGGATATCCCAGTTATTATTACTATGGTATTATTTATTGTGGCTTTCAAACTTTAGTTTAAGAACAAGGAGTACTTAGGTGGAAAAGAAAAGGATAAGCGGACATAGAAATAAAAAAAAAAAATGCAAAATGCTTGTGGCCTTTCAACTTATGTAATATATTTTTCAATCTCGCCGTTTATGAGACAGTTCCTGGTTAAACGTCTCTTGTACAATCATATAAAACACACTATAAAAACGACCAAAATGTTCTTGTTATAACAGTATAACAAGACATTTTTTATTTAATTTTTAACAACAATAAAAAGGCCAACTTAACTCTACACTAATATAGTAAAGAGGTAAGTAAAGATCTGATTCCAAAAAAAATCACGATTTTTTTGTTTAGATTGCCGACACGGGCGATCAGTCTTTTCAGTTGTGGAATATTTCGCCAGATTCCCCATTTGGTGCATCCCTTCACGGATTACTGCTTACTTGCCATTCGGTGTCATCTCAAACCTTCTTGTGCTCTTGCAGAAGTCTAAAAGTTGCCCAATATTGATGTCTGCAAGCTGTTCTTAACGTATCTCGCCTGTGCACACCAATTATTGACTAGAGTACGAGTGGTTAAACGGTAAGCGCAAAAGAGGGCTTCTAGTCAATTCGTAATTCTATGGTTTCTCAGGTTCTGAATTATGGTAGTTCTATGAGATAGGGAAGGGAGGGGGACGAGATTTCGTAACTCTATTATTTAAGTAACAATCTATGATAAAAACGATTACAAAATAAAAGAAAAACGATCACGTGCTAACATCACGTGAGTTTAAAATTATTCGCATACATTCGGATTTCTGAACGCACGGACGATACGCATTTGAATGAGGCATTTACGTATTTTTCCCATTTCCATTGAACAAAGAAACTCATTGGAGTGGATAACTTTTTTTTTCTTTTTTTTTGGTTGTAAAATATCTGTAAAGTATATAAGACAAGATGTTGGTTTAGTAGTCAAATTAATTCTAATAGATTATTATTCATATTTTAATTATCTTTGCGAACCTGGCTTAATTACAAAATTATAACATACTAGTTAAGATAAGCACAATGTAAGCATAAACCTATGACTGATGTTGACTAAACAACTGGTAGACCGTCCTAACTGCCTAACCAAAGGTAGCGGGTTCGATTCCCTCCCGGGACTAATATTAGTGTGCATAAACATGTCTATTTGTTCCGTGTCTGGGTGTAAAATATATATATATAATAAAAATATTAAGTATGTATATCAGTTGTCTAGTACCCATATTACAAGCATAATATTTGCTTACTTTGGAACCAGATAGCATTGTGTGGGATGTCCCAGGTATTATTATTGTTTTAGACAAAAAATTGCATTAAAATACCACCAGTTTCACAGAAACATATTTATTGCAGCGCCGGCGCCGCCTGGTGACCATTATCCGTAATACATATTTAACCACTTGCACTGATGTGATAATTATATGATATGAAAAATCGCTTCGAAATCGGACCAGTGGTTTTTGAGAAAAATGGCAACATAAATACACAAACACACAACCATCAAACACAAATACCTTTTTCAACCAGTCGTGGGTTATTTTATTTAAAAATTTTATAACAATTAAAAAAACAATTTATTGTGAAATTATTACAGCGAAAACAACAACCAAAAAAAAAACTTGTATACGTTGCTATCACGTGTATGATACACTGAAAATTCATGAAATATTTATAACTGTCGGATGTTCGAGTTGCGTCCGCGATCAAATGAAAAATCAAAGAGGAGTTCTTACTTTATAATTGCTATACAGCTTTCATATTTATTAATATAAAATATGGCGATGCTGAAAGACAAATTAAGTGTATATATAAAAAGATAGCAGTGTCAATGAGTTTATTTTATTTTTTTAAATATTGGGCTACTTGGACTGAATTGTTAGTAAGAGATCGTTAAAAGTAATAATGTTTGAAAAGAATTTTTTGCTTATCGTCCTCTTATATAAGATTATTTCAATTGTCTAAGTAAAAATTTCTTAGGTTGTGACTAAATTTTGATTACAACTGTAAATTCATGGAAACATTATTGTCTGGATAGATAGTCGACGTCACACGACGTAGATTTATAAGTCTCTTAACTGTTCCCCAACTTTCGTATCAAGGTGACGTTTACGTTTTGACGTATTTTATGGTTTTGACTGGTTTTCACCACGTTCTGATCATAGATTACTAGCACAGATTACTAGTCTCTCTAGATCTGACGTTTGTTCCGAACTTAACACCTCGTTTCCACCAAGTATGATACATTGTAGTATACTGTCAAATCCATACTATATCACTGTATCATACAGTGTATTATACTTGGTGGAAACAAGGTGTAAGGTAGGCTTTAGGTAGCTCACGACTTCCCTTAAAATTCACTACCTTAAGTGACGACTTAAGTTGACATTTATTCTAAGGATGTAATGAATTACACTTTTTTTTGTCTAAGGCTGCCTTAAATCTAAAGACAACCTTAAGGTTGTATTGAATTACCGACACTTAGTGCTTATTTGGTCTTGACACTATTCTTACCTCCACTGTTTAAAAATTGATTAAAATGAAAAATGTCGGATGAAAATATGAAAGCAATATAAATATAAAAAATGTAGTCACTTAGCTTTGTTATACCAATGGGGTAGACGAGTTCTCGAATGAAGGCCACGTACCGGAAAGCGAAGCGTTGGACGCCCCTCGGCCAGGTGGACAGATGACCTGAAGCACCATACCAGGGGTAGTTGGATGCGAAAGGCGGAGGACCGTGTGTGGTGGTGAGCCTTGGGAGAGGCCTGTATCCTGCAGTGGAGAGACACGGGCTGATGATGATAGCTTTGTTGAGTTTAAAATTTTCAAAATTCAATACATATTAAAGTCAAGCGATCTTTTTCTCTTCAAAATAATTAATTAAATAAATTTTAATTTAAGACCTACACCATTTTGAAATTGGTTTAACTTAGAGACGGTCCTGGGTTCCAGCATCATTCAGCACTGAGTCCATAGACCTACATTATCTAAGTATTGCTAGTATTGAAATCCAAAATTTCCTTGAAGCTAGAGTGAAAATGAATGTAAGAATATTTTTTTATTATATTTTATACTATCTAGTAATTAGAGGTTGTATTGCTAGGTGCCTCTGGCCTCTGACCCTTTGAAATATTACTTGGGACATCCTCTACAGCGCCATCTAGTCCCAAACTATGCAAAACTTGTATTATAGGGACTACGATAACTGATATACCTACTTAAATAATTTTTATGATACATACATATATAGATATTCTACACTCACATGGAATTATTTTTGAAATTATCTCTTCGTTTTAATTTTACCCATTTTTCTGAATTCATTTTTGTAAAATAAATACTTAGGAATAGTCTTTTTGCAAATAAAAATTAAGAAGAAAGATGAATATTCAAAGGTAAAACCAAAGGAAGCTGCGTAAAAAATAATAAACATCATAATAGGATCCTAACTCGTGAAAAAGATTATTATACAAATACCAATCGATTACAAGACTTTTATTAGCGATTAAAGCGTTCTTTTTACCTTTATAAATAATGATATTTGATGGTGATTTATATGACCAGGCAAAAATAAAAAAATAAAGTCTTCTTGTAATTATTTATTGACAGACGCAACTGTACATCCTTTACTAATCATATAAAAAAAATTTGTAGTAAAACAGTTGCTATTATAACCAACGAGTTTTTAGGGTTCCGTACCCAAGGGTACCAACGGAACTTTATGATTTAAGTACATAATTTTTGTTATGCACTTATGTGTTAATCACTGACTTTATGCCTCGGTGAACCATCATCAGCAGATGATCGTCGTTAAAATCCACCAACCCGCACTAGAGCACCGTGGTGGATTAAGCTCCAATCACCCTCATCCCAAAGGGAGGTCTAAGCCCCTGCAGTGGGGCCTGATGGGCTATGATATGGTGAAAATCGCATTCCAAAGAACGGACAGAATTATGTATAATATGTATAAACTGTAAGAGCATTGTCTACTTAATATAAACATTTTATTCAAAAAACAAGTTGTTGTGGCTGTGATATATTATTTTAATTTTGCTACTAAATTTTCCATGGATATTATTCTTAAAGAAATGTACATATTTAGTTAAATAAGATTCTATTTTTAGGTTAGGTTTTAACCTATGTAGTTGCCGTTCTTCAGTACTGGCCATATCAAAAAAAATAATTTTTGATTGGCTGTGAATTCTAAATTAAAATTTATTTCGTATTAAAAACATGACATTCTTTTTCTAAAGTCAGACTTTTGTTTATTGATTAGCGGTGTGTTTTCATTATTTTTGAACATTTTTCCTCATAATGGACACTTTAAAAATTCGTGGAATGTGAGTTTCTCCGTGACACTAATGCGGCACAAACGGCACGTAACATCACAACGTTTACGGAGAGAACTTAACAAACGAACGCACAACCCGTTATTGGTTTGCCCGCTTCCGTTCTGGAATAATGAACCTCATAGTCATCCGGACACTTTGGTCAACAATGATGAATTGAAAGCGATAGTGGAAGCTGATGATACTCAAACTACAGCTGAACTAGCAGCAGCTTTTGATGTTAGCATGAAAACAATATTAGACCGTTTGCGACAAATTGGCAAAGTAAAAAAGCTTGATAGATTTGTACCCCACGAACTCAACGATAGTTAGCGCAACGCACGCGTCGAGACCTCCCTCGCGTTGCTCACCAGGCACAGAAATGAAAGAATTTTGAACTGGATTATTAACCTGTGATGAAAAATGGATTCTGTTCGACAATCGGAAGCGCTCAGCAAGTTAGTTAGATCCTGGTTCCGCACCAAAGCAATGTGTTAAACGAAAAATAACCCCTAAAAACGTGATGGTCACTGTTTGGTTGTCTACTGCCGGTGTGATTCATCACAGATTTTAAAAAATGGCATGAACATTACTGCATATGCGTACTGTGAAGAACTGAAGACAATGATGAAGAAGCTCGCATGTCTGCGATCAGCTTTGGTCAATTGGTCGTCTCCACTGCTCCTTCACGACAACGGGCGACCCCATACTGCACAACAAACAGTCTCCAAGCTGCTAGAGTTGGGGTTGGAAGTTCTCCCTCATCCGCCATACTCACCAGACCTTGCACCTACCGACTATTACTTTTTTCAAAATTTGGATAACTTTTTAACGGGAAAAAAATTGACTTCTCGAAAGACAGTACAAAATGCCTTTGAAGAGGTTGTTGCCTACCGTCCAGTAGATTACTACAAGAAGGGTATCAATAAACTGCCACTGCGTTGGCAAAGATGCATCGATTGCACGGGTGATTACTTTCAATAACAGAAATACAGATGTTTGAAAAAAAAAACTTTAATTTGTTTCATACAAAACGGCAACTTCATAGGTTAAGAACTAATATTAATTTAAATTGTATAGTGTAAAAAACAACTATAATGTGCATGAAACGTTTATGGGAACTGCCATATTTAATTTGATAAGGATTAATGTCGTATCCTTGTGATTAGCTATCCAATTTCTACATTATAAGCGACCATTTTTCTATGCATTTATGTATGTATAGTAAATATGTATAATATGTATGGTGTATATATATATATAGTGTAGTGCATGTATAGTGTATGTATAGAATATATTAAATATGTATAGTAAATTATCCTTAAAACATAAACATATGCCTTGCAAACTCTTTTGTAGATATATTAAAGAGGAACAATTTTTCCATACATTGGTTTATCATATTTCGAAGGGATCCGCCATGTTGAATTTTCGCTGGCGTCATGTATTCTCCGACACATCCTATCGAGACCTCATTCAATCGAATCGGTTGTTCAGCTCGGCTACATCATGGTGAAAATTACTACCGCAGCAGCCTCGAAACACCCTACAGAGACAATATTAACCATACATAGTCGTTATTTCTAAGAAATTTTAAATTTTTGTTCATATTCTTTATATATGTTTCTTTATATTTTTAATAAATATTTTACCATTTTTAATTTGTCCCTACAGTAAAAATACACAGGATATATATACTTTAAAATCTCTTGTTTTTTGCTTTGATATTTAAACATATTTGAATTTTTTTTCACATTCAGTACTCAGTAATAAGTAGTATTTATTTTTAATATACTTTTCATTTTTTTAATTTGTGTTGCTAGGCTAGTAGAGTGTCCATAAATAATGAAAAAATTATAAGGATATTGGACCCCTAGATGTCCTTAGAATTAATACCAACGAAATAATAATCGCGTCATAGACATATCACGTAACTCTCATGTTGATAGAACAAAAACATCGTGCTATTTTTACCCTGTTTCTGTTGTGAATTTTTCATGTTTTTCCATTATACGTATACATTATAGATGAAAATTAAATTTAAAAGTATAAATCGACGCCGGTTATCCAAAATAGCACGTGAAGATTATGTTCTTTATCATGTCATTTGCTTGTACCACGGAATCATTTTACTCACGGATCAAAATGTCTTTGAGGATATTTATAAACTTAGACACGAACCTTAACTATCAGAAAGAAGATAGACACATCTCTGTAGACTGTAGCTACGAAAACGTAGCAAAAAGTTACCCACACAATTTGCTACCATCTCATATCACGTTTTTCTCTGATCAGTTTTTTTTTAACGTCATGATAATGTTTCTGACGAAGACCAACGCACCCCTATTTAAAATCTAAAAACTATATTTTTTGAGCGTTCAACTCCTAACCAACCAAGTCCTACAATACTGTTATATGCCAAATTTTAAATTTCAACTGTAACAGGCAGAGGAATCTTGTAAGCCTTAATAATAAAAGAGAAAACTCGACAATTTCTTATTTTATTGGTTATTTTACTTCGAATAAACTTTCATAACATAATCTATCTAAATTTATGATAAGTTCAGGAAAAATCAAATATCTGGTCGTAACTACAAAACTGTGAATAAAATACACTCAGCTGTATTTTAACGTTCTTTTATTTTTCTCAAACTATTGTGACTTCGCTCGGTTTTTTCATCGTTTTGAAAGTATGTGACGTGGCTTTTTGAAGTGAAAACTTCTTTAGCCGCATTGAGCACTTTTTGGTAAGGGAAAATTTTGTGGGTTCGTGTCACGACTTGTTCATTTAATTGTAAAATCACTGTACAGTACAAAAGTGAGTAGTAAATAAATATACAAATATTTTTAACATGAAAAATAAACAACAGAAAATTATTTTAAATCTTTCTATTAATTTTGGTGGTTGAAAATTTTAAATTATTTATTTTCTAGTATTGTAAAACCTCTGCAAGAAATTAGTATTTCACAGTGGCTTAGACGTTTTCTTACTACCGTGGTAAAACAGATTTCTAGTTATTCAATCATATTTTTATCGTGGATTTTGAAATTAAAAAGTTTATTTTAATAATAATTTAAGATGTTGAAGTTTAAAATATGATCATTAATGGAAAAATACAGTTTATTACCTTATATTATTAAAATCTTTAGTTTGAAATAATGAAAAAGGCTCCCACTTTCATTCCATTAAATATTATAGGACGACCTGCTATTTCGTATTCAAAACCTTCGTATCCTTCTTTCAACAAGTTTTATGACTCTGGATTGCACACTAAATAATTTTCTGTGCTTACAAAATAATTTTTCAATTAAATTGAATCTAAGAACCCATAATTTTAAATTATATAAAAAGTAAAACTAAAAGTATTTACAAATTAAAAAATACTATGTAAATTATGATAAATGACAAAATTTTAAAGAGACGATGGGTTCAGGGTACCAAGTATGCTTGCCGCGTTGCCGCGCTGTATTGCGACACGGATCCTCTGAACAAAGTATTCCTTGCTCAAAGGATCCCCTGTCAACAGACACAGCGCAACACCCAAATCGTGGACAAATAATTTGGTATCCTTGGACCAGGGATCCATCGTCTCAACAGCAAAAGGGATGAAATGGTAACCATTTAAAAGTTCCATGTGCTTGGCTGTTTTCCTGCGAGCTGCTGTCTCAGCAGCTGCTCCAGATTTTTTAGATGTATTTTTTATATAACTTTGACACAAAGTATCTACGCAAGTTACATCCCAAACAAGAGCTTTACCACTTTTGTATGGAACCATAGTGACACCATCGGGTCTCTTGCCGTCACCCCGAAAGATACCTTGAGGCTCAAGACAGGAAGGTGTCTGTGCAGAGGATAGAGCGTCTTTTACAATGTTGTTGAGACGATAATGCCTGGAAAAGCGACCAGCATTTTTTATGCAGGAGAGCCCATGGAGACCATAAGTATCTGCATTTTCCCTACAGGCACAACGGTGAGATCGGTAAATATTGAGACCTAATCTCAAAGAGACGGCGATGCGTAAGGAGGCCGGGTCAAGCAACGAGCCCAAATTTGGAGAGGGAATAGCTCGCAGCCAGGCACCGGACTCACTTTCACATGAAGCCAGGAGACGCGCTTCATCAGTGATTGATGATCTTGGAAGTGTGTTAAAGATATTTTTCACTATAGGGAGGTCCCAGGCCTTTTGAGTACATAGAGAAAGAGGATAATCAGCTGAAGAAGCGGATTTCCAGAGAGTTAAACCCTCTAGTTCTCTATGGGAATGAGAAATAGAGAGAGAAGTTCTTGAAAGTAAAGCGTTTAAAATAATTTAATTAATTAATAAATTATTTTATATATAATTTAATTGATAATTAACTAATTTTATCAAAGCAATGCATCGCGTTCAATTACGTCATACGACCACCGAACAACTACTATTGCCGAAAGATTTGACTTCAATAGCATATCTAAACAAAGAAATTAAAATGAACTATATACGTTTGTAATACGGTTAATAATTAAATGACAACTTTTGTTTTCTGGTCCTTTTCATTTGTGATGAAAATGAATATAGTCGATGTTCGATCGCAGCCAAGACCAGAGTGCGGCGTAGAAGAAACTGCTCCGCTCCACACATGACCACCGGTAGACACGGACCACAAACATGCTGTATAACAAATAAGAAGCAACTATATCTGATAATACCATTAAAACCAAGCGACAACTACAGTCGCCACCTGGCCTAGCTGGGTAAACTGAAACCACTGACTGAATCCATGTTCATGAACAAGACTGAAACCATGTTCGCTTTCGAGATGTTGCCGAGGTCATGAGGTTAGCATCGAAATCCCCTACCTCTGTCCAGCAAAGGACATGAGAAGGCAATGCTGCTCCTGCCGAAGCCATTTTTTGGGGACCGTTGTACGTAAATTTTCTTGAATATTTGACTGATACAGTACAAGTATATATAACCTTACACATTATAGTCATACAGAGTTTGAAATACATTATTTATTGAAATGCGACCCGCAGCCGATTTCCTAAAGAGCGAAGTAAATAAACGGGGTCGGATGCAAATACAGGAGCCGTTGTGAAATGGGATGCTCATATATAATTCAGCCTCTATCCCGTGTCAACGAACTCGGGATCCCGAAGGTGCTATCCGTGTATATACCTATCTTGAAGAGGGTTTTCTGGGATGACATTTTGTTGCACATCTCACAATGTGAAGCAATATGGGTCTAAAACACTTCTAACTTCCATTTAATCATTTCTGGACACGTTTTGGTGTACAAAAATATACTAAATCATACATTTTTTTACAGTTAACTTATCGAAAATGACTTTTGAGGCGTTTACAGGTTGATTCAACCATATATTGGTTAAAAAAAATATTTTCAATCCTTGAACGGGCTCTCTCAGATATGTTGTATGAAATTTCGGAGGTAGGATAAATTTCGAAAAACACCATTAAACAATTTCTTTTTTTAATAGATTCATATTGTTAATTTGAAAAACCGTTTTAAAAACTACAATCTAAGTTTTAGATGTTTTATATTAAACAAAAAATTTAAAAAACGAATGATTCGCGCCATTATTGTTTATTATAGAAGTAAAAATTTTTAAATTAAATTTTAAAACTATTAAATGCGCACACGAGTCGTAACGTTTTGGATTGCCCAAAATTTTTGCAAAGCTTTTACAGAGTAGGTACGCAAAACGTATATTATACACATGGGTTCTTATATCGATAGTTTTGACCATAGAGCTACGAACATTTTCGGGTCGTTCTGGAGGTATCACAAAATTTTTGTATCAATCCACGATTGTCAACAAATGAGATATTTCTTTGAGTGTTTAGATATATGCTAAGTATTAAATTTCAACTGTGATAGGCAGAGGAATCTAATATGCCTTAATAATAAAAGAGAAAACTCGAAAATCCTGTTTTAACAGAAGAATTTAGTTTGAACGCCTGAAATCTGTTAAGATCATTTTTAAAGAGGTGGGATGAATCATCACCCAACCACCTGCGAACTGTGGAACATATCGCTACCGTAACATGTTAGTAAACAATTAAATTATGCTTATTAAATGCGTTCTATATTTCGTAGTACTTCGGTTTTTGAAATTACAATTATATATCGTTTTGTTGGTTTTAATTAATTTTCATTGAAAATTTGCAGTGATTTTGATAGAAAGGAACAAAATAAACGGGCAAAGAACTTAGTGCGCATTATACGGAACGTGTCGCAAGGTACTCGCGCTGACTCGTAAAACAATAAATTCAAAAATTATTTATTGATGAAATTCAGTAGATAGTACGTTTTTCATATATTTCATATATTTTATTTATGCTTTCAGCGGCGTCAGTAGCATTAGAAATGTATTCAGTGAATTTTTCAGTGATAACTTTCAAGGCTAGCTGGATCTGAATTGTAAATTATCAGAGGGCGTGGAAATTTGAAAAGAAAATGCACCCAATTTATTAAAGAATATACTACACGGAGCGATTGGATACGATGCAGTCGAGTAACGATTGATTTAAAATATTCGAAATGAAAAATATTGAGAAGCACAACAAATTTTAAAAAGAAAATTCATGATTGCAAAATAGTTCACAACCGAGGGTTTTATGTGATGCTCAGTAAAACACACAGCAAGTTTTTGATACAATTATTTTATTTACAACAACTAGCCCGTAACGAAATAAATCTCTAAATGACTTCGTCGGACAACTATTACTCTAATTTTTCTTGTTGTTACTCGATTATCTTCTAGAGAAAAAAAAGTACAAAATACTTCCGTTAGGTGGCGTTTCGTCTCTGGTACATAATTATCTGCCAATACCTATCGTAGTAAGTATCGTAGCAATAGCATATATATATATATATATATATTGGGCTAGTGGGCAGCGACCCTGCCTGCGAAGCTGGAGGTCCCGGGTTCGAATCCCAGGTCAGGTCAGTATTTATATGATGAATATTCATACTGGCACCGGGTCTTGGTTGTTATATGTTGTCTTCGCTTGGTACCCAAAATAAAGCTAATGCTTAGTTTGGGACCTAGACGTTGTTGTGATTGTATGTGTTATTATTATTATTATATATATAGTATATATATACTATATATACGTATCGTACGTATATATATATATAAAGATAAGATAAAGAGATAAATATATGTATAAATGTATATATATGTATACTATACGTGCGACAAAAGAATATTTATTCCCTTTTAAAAAACTTTTATTTTTCGTGATTTCTCTTTAATTTATCAAAAGATGGTGAACAATATATTTTTTAAGTAGTATTTATTTAATTTATCCTATCACGATGAATATGCGATATGTAGGTAGCTCAGTAACAGAAGCGATTTAAAAAAAAGTGAAATATTTCTTGTTGTGTATTTTTGTCTTTCACCTAAAGTTATTTACTAGTACTTGGACGCTTAAAATCATATTTAATAATAAGTTTAATCCATACGTGAAGTATACTTTAAGTATTTAATATTCAACATTTTAATAACAAATTTAGTCAACGGAAATTAAAACATACAGATTTTTCTGTTCCCCCTCAATAGCTCCTCAAAAAAAAAAATATTAGAATTAAAATCACTTACCTACTTCTTCAGCACTGAATAATCAAAACAATTTCATAGATTAGAATTATAACAAAAGTAAACAATGACTTTACAATTGAAGAAATGTTGTATAGTTTTTACTTTGTTATAATTTGAAAATTATAACAAAATATTAGTGTTTCTGACAAGCATTTCATTTCATTTAATAATAATAACGTATACATGCCAACAAAGTCTAGGCCCCAAATAAAGCATTAGAGCCTGTGTTTTGGGTACCAAGCGAAGACACCACATACATATAACAACCAAGATCCGGTACCAGTATCGATATTCATCATATAAATACTGACCCGACGTGGGCTTCGAATCCGGGGCCTCCAGCTTCGTACGCAGGGTCGCTCAACACTAGGCTAAGCGGTCGTCACACGATGCACTTGATAAAATCTCTATGTATGTACTAAATTTCAACTTTTTCGTCCAATGGACTCATAGAGAGAAGGCTGTGACAGATAGACAAGCAAACACGAGAAAGATCCTATTTTCATCGAACCTTTTATTTTAAGGGTACTACAAAACAGATAAGAAAATGATAAATATTTGGATCCCACCCGCCACTGCCACCACCATCAGCTATCCACCGATCCGCACTAGAGCAATGAGATGGATTAAGCTTCAAGCCCGCTTACCCTGGGGGGAGGCCAAAGCCCCTGCAGTGGGGCATAATAGGCGGGGCTGGGGCATAATTTTCCCGCCAATGCCTTCTATACACAGACAGACATAACTCTGTTAAATTTTAAATCATCATGGACCGCGGTGTCGATACAGCGCAGCGTCCAGCTGTTTGTTAGTAAAAAGCGGCAGACTCTTTGTTTAACAAATTCGAAATTTGCAAGTTTAGTTTGCGAACGTGTGAGATCGATTTCCGTTTCACACTATATCACATTCGATCACCACGCCAACAACATATGTGTAGGTACATAGAAGTCATTGTACCACGACAAGAATTTCTCTTGGACACGCGACGAGCGAAATAAAACTACTTAGGTATTGAATAATTATAATCGTTCATTTGCATTCCTTCTTTGTTACAGGAACATTTAAATTTTAATGTTTTTTTTTGTGAATTGAATAATATACCCATCATTGCCCCCCGATTCGCCCACGAGGACTACAAATTTGAATTATTTATTTTGATTTTTTGTTTTAATGTGTATTAATTATGACAGATTGTGTCATACTTTTTTGTTTAATATTCTAACTTAGCATATTTACATAAAAGTGACTGACGTTTTATTATAAACAACTTATTAAAAACCCATAATTTTAAATTATATAAAAAGTAAAACTAAAAGTATTTATAAATTAAAAAATACTATGTAAATTATGATAAATGACAAAATTTTAAAGAGACGATGCGTTCAGGGTACCAAGGATGCTTGCCGCGTTGCCGCGCTGTATTGCGACACTGATCCTCTGAACAAAGTACTCCTTGCTCAAAGGATCCCCTGTCAACACACACAGCGTGACACCCAAATCGTGGACAAATGCTTTGGTATCCTTGGACCAGGGACCCATCGTCTCGACAGCAAAAGGGATGAAATGGTAACCATTTAAAAGTTACATGTGCTTGGCTGTTTTCCTGCGAGCTGCTGTCTCAGCAGCTGCTCCAGTTTTTTTAGATGTATTTTTTATATAACTTTGACACAATGTATCTACGCAAGTTACATCCCAAACAAGAGCTTTACCAGTTTTGTATGGAACCATCGTGACACCATCGGGTCTCTTGCCGTATCCCCGAAAGATACCTTGAGGCTCAAGACAGGAAGGTATCTGTGCAGAGGATAGAGCGTCTTTTACAATGTTATTGAGACGATAATGCCTGGAAAAGCGACCAGCCTTTTTTATGCAGGAGAGCCCATGGAGACCATAAGTATCTGACATAAAAGTACAATTGACTAGAAGCTTTCTTCTGATTTTACCGTCTAACCACTCATACTCTAGCTAGATGATAGTGAGTTTTAGTCCGCGAGGTCCCCGCGCGCCGGCCTTCAACCCCGCGAAATAACGTTCGTCATTTTCGATACTGTGAAGTGACATTTATGACTCCATTAAAACCAAACGGTGCTGTCAAAATTATTTACTTTATGCATATTTCAAACCGGACGGTTTTCCTATCGGAGTCTTCAATGACCAAAAGTTTTGTAATCCGTGTCCTTATAAATAAATGTTATCCTCGCGTGAAAATTGTCACTAAAATGACGGATAAGACATAACCCTTCTTATTTTTACCCGACTGCGGAAATAAAAATAAGATGGGGTTCATATTTGACGGTTAATCCCATTGAATTTTATGAGAGCGTAAAAGTACAACTCATTATCCTCGTTGTCAATCCTCATCAATATAGATAGTGGAAACATTTTTATCAATATCCCTATCAGTATTTTTTAAATATAGTTATAAATTTATTTCAATACACGAAATAATGATGCATAAATTAAAATTACGTGTCGTGACAGCCCAAAGCGCAACGAACCTGTCTCAAATTTATAAGGCCCCATAGGGCCTTGGTTCGAATCCGGGCCTGTACCAATGAGTTTTTCTGACTTAAGTACACAACTATCACTGACTCCGTGCTTCGGAGGGCACGTTAAGCAGTCGGTCTCGGATGCTGTCAATAGATAGCGGTCGTTACAGTCCCCAACCCGCAGTGGAGCAGCGTGGTGGATTTAAGTTGCAAGCCCCCCTCCTCACTCCGGGGGAGGCCTAAGCCCTGCAGTGGGGTAAACATGGGCTGATAAAGTGAAGTGAATGAAGAAATTAAAATTTGAAAGTATATTTCCAATGTTTTCCGGGTATTATACACATATAGGTATTTTAAGCATTTCTTAATTTATCAAAGTCATCGTTATAAGTCAAATGATATACGAATCAATTTGTTTTATATAATTTTATGAATATCTCTGCATTAATACACGTACTAGTACATTATGATGCAAGTACGGTAAGCAGCATATTATAGTCGAGGTGTATATAAGCACAAGGCGAAGCAGTGCCTATAATAAACCGATGACTGTAATAGCCAGTTTATTGAATACGAGCATCATACGACGTTTTTCAATACATTTGCGATTAAAATTAGGTAGATACTTCAAATGTAATAATGGCGGGAGCGAAGGGCGCGAGTGGGTTGCTTTTAGCGGTTTACGCATGCGTTACAAACAATACGCTCTTTTGTGATTGGTGTAAAGTAAAAGGGGCTAATCCGTAAAATACAACATTACGATCCAAGTTTCGATGTCATAAGGACCGTATTAATTGCAAATGTATTGAAAAAATCAACGGATCTCCTGCTTTCGCACGAACTTCTTACGACATTGGAAATGAACCTAACGAAATAAAGTAAACACACATATTTTGGATAATATTTTTCGAAATAATTTTTTTTTCGCAAAAAAAATAACCCAACTGTATCTGAATAAGCTTTAAACTTCGAAATATAACATTCTATACGACATTTCGATCGAACAAACCGAATTAGTACGAAATGTAATACCGACGCATATCCGACTTCCAACTAAGGGCACCCTTAACCACTACTTTCGGTTGTCCGATTCTAACAATTTTAGTCTCAATCGATCCCCCGTCTAATTATCCCGAACCGTTTATTTTATTTTCTTCTTATTCGGACTTAGTTCTCGAGATACCGGGCTCCCAAAATGAAAATCGGGGGAAAAAATTGCGATTTTTTTTGTTTTCACCCGATATTTTTTTTTGTTTTTAAACTATTCCAAATTTTCTTTTTCCATCTTATAGAGCTTACTGAGCTGCATATTTTGACACCACTTTCATCCCGATATCTCGAAAACTCTTTGTGCAATCTGCCTGTCTCACAAACCTCCCGAATGACCCCTTATACTCCAACAAAATGAAAGTCATTTCCAATGACAAAAACTGTTAATCAAAATCTAGATTATAGTCCGGCATCCACCCAATATACTTAAATAAATAATAACAAATTAATATTTAATAGATCAACTTCACTTTTGTAAAAGTTATAATGTATATTGTATTAAGTGCTTCATTTTGTAGTTATAAAGTGGCAAAGGTTTTAAGTTATACAGCCTTTTGCAAACAAAAAAATGTCCATTGAAATTAGCAGACATATACATGTTGAATAGAAAAATTACGTATATTTCATTTTAAATAAATGTTTCATTGTATTTAGTAACCTATACTTTAAAGTGTTTATTTTTTTGCCAGATATCCAGTGACATAATATTATGCCCTGGCTTGGTTCGGGATAATTGTGAACTCCCGTTATGTTGATCGATAAGATATTACATAGTACTACGTGCGTATCGATGATGTCACTTATATTATCGACACTTCCCTATCACTAGTTTCGTTACAAAAAGTTTGGTAAAAAACAGGCGACTATCAATTAAATTTGAGGGTTTTTCTATCTAGACCATGCTGAGACATTTGAATCATGATATTATTATGAGAATAGGGAATGTGAATGTCATTATACTTCTTATCAATAGTTGTAACAGGTTGGCCGAGTGGTTAAAGACTCTAACTGCAGAGCCAATGGTCGCAGGTTCGACGCCCGCCCGGGACCAATATTTGTGAGCATAAATGTCTATTTCTTCCGTTTCTGGGTGTAAATGTGAATCTACACTAATTCATACTAATATTATAAAGAGCGAAGGTTTGTATTTTTGTGTGTATGTTTGTAATGAATAAACTCAAAAACTACTAAGCCGATTAAAAAATTCTTTCACCATTAGAAAGCTACATTCACTCTGAGTAACATAAGCTATATTTATTTAGCTTTCTGCTTGCGGCTTCGCTCGCGTGGACTACACAGTTTTATACTGATTTTCAAAATTCTTTCACCTATAGAAAGCTACATTCTCAGCGAGTAACATACGCAATATTTGGGTGAGGTGGAGAAAGAAGGCGCTCATCGCTGAGTGCTGGACCCGAACGTGGGCAGACGCATAAGGTGCGCGTGAAGGCAGACGTCATTGACGATTGTGTCCGTTTTGCCAATTTTCAAGGCATTGGCGATTTGTTAAAAATGCACTGTACCTATGTAATATAATAGATAGGTATAGTAAAAAAAGGACTTTTTAGGGAGTATAGAGGGAGGGTTGATAGGGGAGAGATAGTATAGGGTAATAAAAGGGAATGGGAAGTGGAACGTCTTGTAGTCCACCCGGGCGGAGCCGCGTACGACCGCTTTAATTTATATATTTATGTATTATACAAAAAAAAACATATTTAAGTATGTAGGTATTTCAGTTGTTTGGTACCCATAATACAAGCTTTTCTTAGTTTGGAACTAGATGGCGCTGTGTGGGATGTTCCAGGTATTTTCATTGTTATTATTATATCCAACGCTTTACTTACGATAACCAAGATTAAGTAACATTAGTTGCGGTCAGTCCTTACTTAAGTGGATAACCGCCTACTACGTATGACTTCATTCATAAAATTTTCTCATTGCGTTTATTATGAAAACTAGAACTTAACTCTCAACTTAAGTAATTGAGTGATTGATACGTTATGATAGGCGTCAAAATAGCTTCACAGCGATCTCCCACTTTTATTCGTTCATTTAGAAATTCTTGGGATCTGTCTATGACGTATGTCACCAGATTTTCATTTCGTAGGTCGAACGGATTCATTGATTGATCTATGAAGAAGCAAGCGCTAAAATTTATTCAACAATCCTATAGATTTCAATATATTTCAGAGTACAAAAGTAAGACAAAATCTATGTTTCTTTTCTTAAGACCAAAGATTATGAACATGCTGTATGTTGTATATTTTTTGAATAGGTTCGCGGGGGCCTTATACCTTTACAATGCTGTATAAGAGAAACGGACAGCGCCGAAATGTTAGCAAAATGGACATAATTCGCAAATCGGCGTGGACCGCCGCACCACTGTCACTGTATACAGTACGAAGAAAGTACTAAAAAATTAATAGAGGAAATTAATAATTATTATTATTAGAGCTTGGATCGAACACCTTTTTAAAAATGCAAACAATCATATTTACACGAATGTCAATAAAATGAACACTCAAACTGTATTGTGTTTTACGGTAACTAGTTTTTCTATGGTAGGTATGAATACCGGTTCAATTTGGAATTAAACTCGGGTTCTTTTACGTTGTAGAAATAGGTGGGTACCTACTTACTGTTTGCATGCAACGTTATTGAAGTTGTGAAAATGCGGGTGTTGCAAAGTGAAATAATGGAAAACAGTACCTGTCCTTTTTACAAGTGGCCACTTTTTGCGCTTTTTCAGTATATTTGCTAAATATTTTGGCCTGAGCATTGCTGTAATATATTTTATAGATTTGGATAAACGTTGGATAAACAATAAAGATAAATATTTATATAAAGATTTATCAAAATGCCGCATCTAATACTCATTTTTCTTTCTTCACATTTTTGTAGTTAGAACTCAGTATCTTATTTTTTACTGTTATCTGTTTTATTCCCCAAAAAAGACATAGCAAAATATAAACGTATATCAAAAAACGACAAATTTAAAATAAAATTATAATATATATTTTACTGAAGTGTATTTTCTATATAGTTATAAAAATAATTATTACTTATCTCAATGCTGTGAAATAACAACCAGTATATAAAAGACAGTAATTTAAAAAACTATACTTTCTTTTCACTGTATAGACACCCGGTTAGGCCATCAATCATATTCCGACAATGTGGTCAAGCGAGCGAGTATTTATTGTCCAAGAACGAAAAAACACGGATTAAGCCTTTCATCTCATTCGCTTGGACGCAGTTGCCGCGGACATTTTTTTTTTTGGAAGAGTATAATAGAAAAAAATATGCCCGTAGTGAGACTAAATATATTTTATATCGATAGATTTGTACGTAAAATTTATGAATTAATTGCAAAATATTTTCTATGATTTATAAATTCTTGATAATTAACAAAAAACGATGATCTAGAAAATATGTCACTACTGATATTCACTAGGTACATAACTCTCGCCTAAATAGAAGATGTCGGAGTTGGACTCGCATCCTGGAGGTTTCATACAATTCCAGACATGTCAATCGCTATTAAAAAATCACGAAAACGTATCTTTCAATTAAGAAATAATAAAACAATTTCTTTAAGTAATTTAACTAAAAAATACCAATTTTCAGATTTATTTCTTTACTTGTGCTGTGCGACTTTGCCTCTAGCCAAATTTTATAATCCTAGGTCAACGAGAAGTAACCCCATAGGTAGGTTTTGTTTTACTTGCGACTGTCAAAATATGCGGCATAAGTGGCCCTATTTTTGTATTGGGTTCACTCAGAAACTTGATTTTTTTACAGCTCCAATGGAACGTAAAATGAAATCAAATTGATAATTCCAGCGTTGCTGAAAAAAGTGTCTTGACACAGACATACACCAAACGGACAACAAATTGATCCTCTAAGGGTTCCTTTTCTTTTTTTCAGGTACCGAACCATTAAAAGTGCTAATAAGTGCTAATAGGCCGCCCCTTACCGACATACCGCCTTACACATCTACTTCGTGTATTTATTTCTTTACTTTCATACAATTCGTTACTCTATGAGCAAATTAAATATTCTGTGACACGAATAAGATAAACCTTATCCAATGAAATTGTCGTTGATTAATGGATGATATGAAATCATCGACAAATACAACATTGGTGGACAAAAAAGAACACGGAAATGTCGCAAACCAGAGGTAGCAAGGTGGGCAGAATTGACCGCCACCGGGGCGATTCGTTTCCACAATAAGTGATCAATGGTCAATATGTACCACATCGAGCGTGGCGCAGCGTAAGCCTGGTATGGAAAGGGACATAGAATTTAAACAAAATATTATATGAAGTAGTGTTCGGTGGTACAAATTGCGTCGTATTTACTGATTATATTGTGTGATTTTGTTACCCCCGAGACGAAAAGAGGGGTCTTATAAATTTGATGCCTTTGTGTTTCTGTCTATTTGTTTGTGTGTGTGTCTGTATAATAAAAACAATACCTGGAACATCCCACTCAGTGCTATCTAGACCCAACCTAAAAAAAGCATGTATTATAGGCACCAAACAACTGATAAGTATACATACTTAAATTTTCTTTGTAATTTATACGTATAGATATTTTATACCTAGACATGGAACAAATAGACATGTTCATGCACACAAATCGAATCGAACCTGCAACCCTTGGATATGGCTTGGTATGTGACTTATTTATGTTTACTGCAGTTTTATAATATTCTTAAATCGAATCATTAAAAGCAACAATCACTGTAAATAAGAAAATTTCGCCAGAGCTAGTAAATTACAATTCTAGATCTGTATATAATTTTGTAAATACTCGGACAAAATGAATTTGACGGTATTTTTAGTCAGGTTATGGGTTGATAATTTACGTCGGCTTACCTAAATTAACTTAAATTATTTATTCAGAAAAGAATACTTTATTAGAAATTATATTTACTGATGATTACTCAAGGAAAATAAGATAAATGATGTATTAACACAGTGATTCACTTGATAGTTCGAATAATTTTAATAATTTTATTGTGTTATTTTATAGATGAAAGACCAATCACCGAAAGATATTTTAGTGTACGTTTTATAGAATCATAATTCTTATAAATTTTATCAGTTGTAAATGTAAATAAATAAAAATATTTTGACAGTTTTAACCTTTCATAACAAATTTATGACTCCTTACGGAGTTACATTAATTTACATTAATTTTTCTATTTTGGATGAAATCATGTGTTTTATAGCATTTTACAAAATGAAATTAAGCTAAGCTAAACATTATTATGGGAAAAAAAATTCCCATATGACTGTACCGCGCTCTTAAACAAATTACCAATACATTTACTAGCTATGTCTAACAATAAATAGATCTCTGACTCAGGGCTACTACAGATGAGGACTCAGTGCTGATTTTCAGGCAGGTATCGAAGTTTGTGTTTCGCATATACTTATTCCATAAAATTAAATATACACTTTTATTTCGAAATTAAAATATAAATATTTGTTCTTCGAATTCCTTTCCACACTTGTGTAGCCTTAATACCAAGGTGGGCTTGAGCACGCGCGCGACATATGTTAAACACGTGCTTATACTTTTATACGTTCTATTGGGATATTCATTTATTTTTACATATTATTTACCAGAGAATTGCTTATCTATTTAAGTGTATAAAAAAATTAATAATTTGTGATAAGGTACAGAATAAGTGAAAAAAGAAATATTAAATAGATTATGAAATCAGTCTTATATTGTCTCCTATGTTATGAACTTAGAGATTTACAGCACAACTGTTGTTGTTATATGTGTGTGGTGTCTTCGCAAAAATATATGTATATATTATAAAGAATATTTAAGTATGTATATCAGTTGTCTAGTAACCCATAACACAAGCATAATACTTGCTTACTTTGGGACTAAATGACGCTGTGTAGGAAGTCCCATGTATTATAATTATTATTAACTTATAGATCCGTTGTACCTTTCATATAAACAAAAACAAGGAAAAGCTATGATAAGACTGTTATTACTATAAATGGAATTATATGACGATTCGTCACAAAAATTTGCAGGCCATGTTTAACTATTAATGTTTAAACTACGGTAATAATTTTAATAACTTTTGTATTGCCATAGATATTAATTAATTAGATAGGATATTTGTAACGTTATCACTTTGAGCCCACTAACTTCCGTATTAGTACAGAAAAAAAAATTCCGAAACTGTACTCAAAACCGACAAAACGCCAGGAAATTGTCCCTTCTATTATGCTTAATGAAAAGAAAACAAATTTTTTTTTGCAACCTGTGAAAGTCATACAAAACAAGTGTCGTTTCATTATTCGGCGTTGTTTGCACATTGCTGAGTCATTAAAGTGTTTGACAGTATATCATTAATCATTACAATGGTTATTTCATGGGTACATAATGACACCCAGAAGTCGGAATACATTCCTGGCCGTGGCGTATTTCAATTTGGCTCCTCAAACAAGTTTTTTTGAATATTTGTGTATGGAAATATTACGGGGTGACATTATAGTACTTGGAACATATTGTTGGGTTGTTGTAGTGAACGAATTGATGTTAACGAATTAGTCCATAAGCGGAAAATTATAAATGGCAGTTACTACTAATTTTGTTTTTCTTTTCATTCATTGTATTGTTATTGTTTTTCATGCTACTGTTTTTACATCTGAAATGAATGACACAAAATAAGTGAATAAATACTCGCCTCTGAAGCAATATAAACATTTATTAGCTTAAGTCCACCACGCTTCTGCACTGCGGGTTGGGAACTGTAACGACCGCCATCTATTAACAGCGTCTGGGACCGACTGCTTAACGTGCCCTCCGAAGCACGGTGTCAGTGATATTGTGTACTTAAGTCAGAAAAACTCATTGGTACACGCCCGGATTCGAACCATGGCCCTGTGGGGCCTCATAAATTTGAGACAGGTTCGTTGCGCTCTGGGCTATCACGGCATTACTTATCACGGCATTATTATATAGATATATTAGTACATATTATGAACAAATACAGTAATAGTAATAAATATGGTACAGATGTACCATACTACGAATACTACGATTCACTCGACTACGAAGGGTAATGTTTTTCGATTGTATGAGCGTCTCCTTATATGTCTATTTACTTGCCACTCCCTATAGCCTAAACGGGTTAATAGATTTTAATATGGACTTTAACTTCATGTCGTTAGATTATTCTCAATTTTAACTGTGGGAGTGACATAGTGCTACGGAGAGCACGTTAAGCAGTCGGCCTCGGACGCTGTCAATAGATAGCGGTCGTTACAATCCCCAACCCGCAGTGGAGCGGCGTAGTGGATTTAAGCTCCAAGCCCCCTTCTCACCCTGGGGGAGGCCTAAGCCCCTGCAGTGGGGTAAAAATGGGCTGATGAAGAAGTAAAGAAGTGAGGTGACATAGTTATAAAATATGATATTTAAATATGGCGTCTATGCGAAACAAAAACGAGAGGGGTATTTATAAAAAATATTATTTTAATAATACAGGTATCAAATATAAGCTAATAGAAACTTCCGGTACAGTCCAGGTACAATATGGATATGATATGTGTCATAGCGTCCGTCCGTCTCAATCTGGATCTTAGCTTACATATCTTCGAAAGTGTCAAATTTATGTAGCCCTAAACCGAGTAAAAACACTAGAGAACTTACATTATTAGTTTGAAGAAAAAAAAAACAGTAATATAAAGAAAATTAAAAACCCGATTGCGTAAACGGTAATTAACCGAAAAGTAAAAAAACAATCTCTTCAATCTATACAATCTTGTTTGATATTTTGACAATTTTTAAGAATCGATTATTCCTTGAGTTACTCCAGATTGTGTATATTTGTATGAAAAAGTAATCGAATGCAATTTCAAAATTGTTAGTATAAGCCAGCATTGTTGATGCAGACAATTTTTAGCACTCATATGTAATACCACATTATTTAAATGTCACGTTTCAGTTTATATGACGTAGTGGTAATACGGATCATTAGTACACTCGACAAAAATAAAGATAATAAATCAAAGCTTGTCAAAGTGAATTTTTATCAATTTTATAAAGCTTACATGAAATTAATTATGTACCTTTTAAAATACACCGAAAAGAACTACACAGTGGTCAAGACATTCTTAATGCGAGACAAAAATGCCACCCGTAAACCGAACAAGTTTTTTTTGGCAAGAGATTATAATATTAAGAACTGTCGCAAATCCTTTCATATGTTCATGGCAAGTGGTGCAAAACTGGACGAATATTAAGTCATTGTGGAGAGAGAAAAGTTCTTTTAATATTGTTTGGTTAGGTTGCTTCGAGTAGGCTTTGTTAAATTTTACATGAGTATTTACTTAAGATTATGCGGATTGTAAGTGTTTAGTTCGGTTCAGGGTTCCTTTTGTTGATCTATTTTCGGACCACCACTTGAAACTCTTCCATAACCCAATATTTTAATATTTATTGTGCTATTACGACAATAATTAGTTAATTTTTTATTGACTATTATTACTAGTAAATTATTTATTATTATTGAATTTATTTTATTTAATTAATTATTCTACCTAAACTTATTGTACCTCAATTATTTATATAATAGTTGTGTAAGAATATTATTTAATACAGTGCTTGTGTAAAATATGAAATAAATAATTGTACTTTTAATTTACTTTTTGTGTGTAAAAATATATTATTTCTAATATCCTAACAAAAACATCGAAACGTCATACCTGCTACACGAATCATCCTGTATTATTAATTATTTTTGAAAAAGATGCACAAAGATTAATAAAAGTCGACCGGTTCGAGCGTTTTTTCCAAAAGTTATCTTTTGAAGTCATAACGAATATTCCATGTTTTAAGAAAGCAAACAATACAATATTTTGTAAGTATATGATCAAAGGGTGATTTTGAGTAAATAAAAAATCAAATAACCATTCTTCATTGTTTATATTTCTTAAAGAAATTTCTTTAGTAATCTTTATCACAGAATAGTCTTCACTGAGATAAACCAGAATGACGTACGAAAATGAATTTGTGTATTGTTTTATAAATAAAAATAATAATAATAATACATAGGACTTCCCACACAGCGCCATCTAGTCCCAAAGTAAGCAAGTATTATGCTTGTGTTATGGGTTACTAGACAGCTGATATACATACTTCAATCTTCTTTATAATATATGTTTACATATATAAATATTTTTTTTTTACAAAGACACCACATACATATAACAACCAAGACCCGGTACCAGTATCAATATTCATCATATAAATACTGACCCGACCTGGGATTCGAACCCGGGACCTCCAGCTTCGTAGGCAGGGGCGCTACCCACTAGGCTAAGCGGTCGTCCAAGAATATAAGCATTTAAATGTAGATATTATATTATTTAAAATAAATATTAGCAGGGCGACCATTTTTAAATAACTGACAAGAACGTGTTACTTTAAAATTTAAATATTCTCTTTTATAACCAACGAATGGTTGCGGCGCTAACGTCACACAAAGGTGATCCCGAAGGAGTTGCATTCTCGTAACTTTCTTTTCGAAAGGATACAAAGGGTTTGTCCAAATAATTTCTGAATGGAATCATTGTGCAGATGCATCCGAGAGGAAGTTATCGAGTGTGATTTTGTCTGACCAATTACTCGCAAGACGAAGAACTTCAATTCGTATTTAAAATTTTTGTTATAAATTCATTTTGAGTTATTACTGTAATAATAGTTTTTAACATTTTAAATGGTTTTTTGTCATCGGAAATGTACAATATTTTAAATAGTTTTTCGATAGCGGAAACGTATAATGTTGCATTCTGCCTGAAAAACGTAATTGTAATGATGTTATTTATGCAAATGGCTTACGTGTAAACCAGCCCAACTCAAAAACTCAGCTTGTATATAGATTCTAGCTTTAGCACTCCTACTCCACACACAGTGGTGTCATCATCATCATCATCATCATCAGCCCGTGTCTCTCCACTGCAGGATATAGGCTTCTCCCAAAGCTCGCCACCACACACTGTCCTCCGCCTTCCGCATCCAATTACCCCCGGTATGGTGCTTCAGGTCATCAGTCCACCTTGCCGGAGGGCGTCCAACGCTTCGCTTCCCAATACGTGGCCTCCACTCGAGAACCCGTCTACCCCATCGGTTGTCGGTTCTACGGCAAATGTGACCGGCCCACTGCCACAGTGGTGTAAATCGAGCGATATATGAAACGTCAATAAAATGGTAAAATACTTTAAACAGAAATAGAAGTACTGATATTGGAATTGGTGCTATTGTGACGTTCAGTTGTGGAGCGTTCATAAGTGCTATTATCAAACCCCAGTATATTTATTCTCGTTCTATTATTTTAATTATTTATTAATATTTTCATTATGTTAAAAATACCTCATTGAAAATATCAGTCACAGTTTTCTTTTGGTGCCTTTTCACTAGTACCGGCACTTGTGAAAAGGCTCTCAGGAAGCTAGCTAAAAATTGCAGCGTTTAACATATATATTAACTAATAAACAAGATGTAAAATGTAAATCAGTAAAATTTCAGTCAATTTTCGTTTTTACCTCGAAGAATAAAAGTGTAACACAAATTACAAATAATCTGCATATAAATGAAAAGTCACTATTTCATTTATATTTTAAGGTGCAAATCCTCGATATCGATTACCGACTAAGCGTCCTTACATATTCGGGAGTTCAAAGGTTCTAGCGCATTCCAGAAAACTCAAATAAAATCAAATTTGTTGTCATCTAGTGATGCAGGAGTGTCGATAAAAGATGTCGAAGTCATACGCGTAACATAATTAAATTATCAAGACACGAACAACTTCATTCTATTTAAAGTAAAAATTAACGAAAAGTTAAAAGCGATTTAAATATATCTACACAATGAAATTTGAACTCTCAAAGGCCATCGGCACAGATTTCAGTTTTTGTGATTCATTGTACAGAAGATGCTAATTTTAAAGCTTTTATGATGCAAATTGTCAGAAACGGAGTTTTCCGCATTGCCGAAATTTAACTGTGTCAGTTGAACAAGGATGTCGGATGACGTGTATGGTACCGGGATCGATTCCTACACCGTATTAAACGTATGCAGAGCTTATAATCTAAATTAAAAAGATACTAATAATAAAACTTAATTTTTTTTAAAGATAAATAGACACAAAAAATTGTCATAGAAATAAAATAGTACCTATTTATATACAATTATTATTAAAATATAAAAAGTGAATTAATGTTAAAATATAAACTAATAAAAATGTAATATTTATTTTTCGTTTTATGTTTGTAAAAAAATCATAAATTATAATACGTATAGAATAATATAAAATACCTAGTTAAAAAGGCGAGTTATTATTTTTATTAGACATTTTTTAAATAAAATGTCGAATGGAACATGATCATCCAAAAAGTTAAAGATTAGCTGTTAAAAAATATTTAAGTATGTATATTAGTTGTCTTGCACACCATAATACAAACTGAATACTTGCTTACTTTAGGACTAGATGGCGCTGTGTGAAATGTCTCAGGTATTATTGTTATTTTCATACTCTCAACACGATGAAACCCGAAGTCTTAGAAAAAACATTAATGTATTTAGACGACCCCTTAGCCTAGTGGGCAGCGACCCTGCCTGCGAAGCTGGAGGTCCCGGGTTCGAATCCCAGGTCGTGGTACCCAAAATACAAGCTAATGCTTAGTTTGGGACCTAGACGTTGTTGTGATTGTGTGTGTTATTATTATTATTATTATTTAGAACGTAATGAAATTTTTTTAGTATATATTATATTTATATATTTCACTATACGATCAACTTTCACAAACTCTCTAACCCAATGTCAAGTACAAACCGTGAAACAAGTTGCGTGAAGATAAAATCAAACAAAGACATCATGTTTTGTAAAGAAACAGGGTCACAAGTGTTCTGTCCGCGAAACATTTGAATAGGTCATTGTCTCTAAAACTAGCGAGGCGAAATCTCTCAGAGAGATCTGCTAGAAAGTACGGTTGTGACTTTCTATTATGGATTCGTATTGGGGATAAATACTTTGAAAACACCCATGGAACAGTCGCGAAGTTAGTTGTTTTACTTGCGTGTGAAACCTCCTAATATAGTAAATAAGAAAGTGCTTTTGTCTATTCTTGATTGGAACAGAGCAAAAACGGACGTGGTTTTTATAGATATAGGTATTTAATAGTACATTATGATGCAAATACGGTAAGCTGCATATCATAGTCGAGGTGTTTATATAATAAACCGATGACCATAATAGCCAGCTTACTGAGTACGAGCATTATATGACGTTCTTCAATACATTTTCTATTCGACGACCGCTTAGCCTAGTGGGTAGCGACCCTGCCCATGAAGCCGGAGGTCCCGGGTTCGAATCCTAGGTCGGGTCAGTATTTATATGATGAATATTGATACTGGTACCGGGTCTTGGTTGTTATATGTATGTGGTGTCTTCGCTTGGTATACCCAAAATACAAGCTAACGCTTAGTTTGGGGCCTAGACGTTGTTGTGATGTATACGTCATTATTATTATTATTATTATTAAAATTAGGTAGACATTTGAAATGTAATAATAGCGGGAGCCGAGGGCGGGAGCGGGCTGCTTTTCACGGTTCACGCATGCGTTACAAACAGAATGCTCGTTTGTGATTGGTGTAAAGTAAAAAGGCCTAGTACTGTAAAATACAATATTACGATTCAAGTTCCGATCTCATGAAGACCGTATTAACAGAAAATGTATTGAAAATTTTTGAATGACCACAGAATAACATGAGCAACTGTTCATCCAAATCGAAGGTGAATTAATGAAAGTATTATGATGAAGGCTTTGAGTAATGTCGTGGAGTAATTATTGGGAGTAAAACTCAAAAAGTTTATTAGAAGACGTGAATAATAAGTTATATTAACTTTACGTATTTCAATCTGGACGAAAGCGCATGCCATTTAAAAGGTTTTCTCCAAATATAGACAAAACTTCTAAACACTGGGGCTAAAAAACTGGCTTTTGTCTGCATTATATTATGAAATATGATAAGAAATTCAGCGTTTTATTTTAAAATTTGGTTTCCTATAGATTCTTCAAATTCCTCGTTTAGGATTTAAACTAGATATGATACAGCAAGAGCTAGTTTGGATACCATAAAATGACATTTACGTGCCAGTTATTTTATCAACACTATTCATTTCCAATCTGACTACGAAGTCAATATTGTTAGGTATGTATATCCTCTTCAAACTGACTTTTTTATTTCCTAATTTAATTTAAATTTATTTTCCGTTATACTTACTGATTAATCATGCATCCCGTCTCCCTGTTTGATTGATAAGTGTTGTTGACATTTCATTTACCAGAAAATTAGGTAATAAAATGCCCCGTTAATTTTGTCCCGTCCTTACATGACTTCATAACAATTCTTTTTAATGGCTTTTTCAAAATATGAATGTTCTCTGAAACTGGCTTAGAACCACGATAATCTATATTGAAAATGAATCTATAATGATCTGCTAAATATACACCAATGTCACTTCGATACTCCTACCGCCATAAATGCAATTAAAAAAACAACCGTCCAAATTTACATTACATTATCATACCATCAGCCCATTAATGACCCACTGCAGGAGCTTAGGCCTCCTCTCGGGATGAAAGGGTTTGGAGTTTAATCCACCACGCAGCTCAAGTGCGATTTGGTCGATTTTAACAACTGCCATCCATTGATGGTTACCGGAACCGACAGCTTAACGTGCTCTCCGAGGTACAGCCAGTGATAGTTATGTACATAAGTTATAAAAAAACATACATACATACGGTACATGGCCTGGCATTCGAATCACGGCCTTCTTTCTAAGCACTCGGCTATCACGAACATGATCACGATTATAATATAATACGTCTAGGTCCCAAACTAAGCATTAGCTTGTGTTTTGGATACCAAACGAAGACACCACATACATATATAACAACCAAGATCCGGTACCAGTATCAATATTTATCAAATAAATACTGACCCGCCCTGGGATTCGAACTCGGGACCTCCAGCTTCGTAGGCAGGGCGACCCTGCCTACGACCCTGCCTGACCCTGCCCACTAGGCTAAGCGGTCGTCGTTGTATATTAACAAGTATTAAATCCATAGATATGATAGGTAGGTTTGGGTCATATTTCATATAAACAAAAATAAGGAAATGGTGACTATATATTAGAATCATGAAGATATATGAACATAAGTCACAAAAATTAGCGAACTATGAGCAACTGTTGTGATGTCGCATCTATCTAGCATTATAATTACCTATCAATAGTTTATGTAGCTAGCATCAATTTTTTTAATTTTTTTTAATTGCGTTCATACTGAGATAAATGTCTAGGAAAACAAATGTAAATATAATGTCCTAGTTTATAATAGCATGCATATATTGTAAATTTATTGTTTCTGTATTATCACCCAATAAAGAAAATAAATAAATAAACACTTCTTGAGTTCTATTTCTACTATTTTTTATTTTAGCGTATTTTTTATAGTTGTTGTTAAATCTTTTATCTCCCTTAACTATTTATTGTAAAGAGTCCTTGTAATATAGTTACATGTATTTAAAATTTTGATACATTTGTAGGTCATGGAAATTGTTTACACATTGATTCAATATGTATAAGCCTATGTTAATTTTCGTACTTTAAACAATTTCCTATTAAAAAAAATTATGCCGTTTCGTTGCTCCGTTACGACGTCGACGAGACAAAGTACAAACAATCACACAAACACACTTTCGCATTTTTTATATTAGTTAAAGCTACACTCTATAATGACGTACGTATAATAGTGCATTGATTTGATAGTGAAAGGGGAAATGCAATGTTGCGTTTATTATGCTATGGAGAGGGGATAGACGAGTGCAAGGGGGGAGAGAGGAGTATTGTCTTCCTCTTCCTACACGTTCTACTTCCGGTTCATTTAGCAACTGAACCAACTGTGAGATAGTAATGCAATACGTTGCATATCACAAGTAGAATCAATAATGTGTATTTAATAAGGAATTACTTGGATATGTGAACACAGAGTCATGCATACATCTTGTTAACGAAAGCCATATATGGAAAGTTTGATAATTTAATTAACAAATAAGAAAAACATATATTTAAATAAAATAAACAAGAAGGAGTTTCTTGCCGGTTGTTCTTCTTCTAGTTTTTGAACCGGTACCTAATCAATTCATTTTGACTTTTAATAAGTGTGTGTAAACATCTTAATATATTGAATAAAAACTTTTTGATTTTGATTTTGACCTCGGGTGTAAAATTATTTCCTTCTCTGGTGGCATTATTGGTGGCTCGATACGCTTGGGATTCTATTATGAAATCTTTTGCAGAGCTATGGATTCAACACTTTATCCTACCAGAAACACGCTATAACTTACTATCTTAGTTGAAATCTACTATTCCTAAATACGTCAGGAATGACTTGAATAAATGTTATGATACAACATGTAAACCTACTTAAAAAACTAAAAAATTCAATAATACGTTAATAAAATTGTTATGTGTATTTGTTTTCTTCTACTTCTTGTACTTTCTTATGTTAGACGTTAAATGAAGTTTTTGTTTGAATAAATATTGTTTAAACATATTTGTTTATGAAACGTTATACAGTATTGGTACACCCTATACAAGGTGAGATTTTAGTAACCGGCCAAAATTTTTCTAGATGTTAGGTATCACCAATAGACCTCATTGCGTAAATAAAAAATATGGGTTACATTTTCATAATAAATTATTTTATCTACAGTGTTATTTTATAACGTATACGTACCTACGCGCCCGAGGCCTTGAAACGAAATGGGGCGGCGGGCATGAATGATGACTAGAGTTATTGTTTTTTTGGGAAGGTTTGTGTAGTCATATCTCAATATTTTCTATAGAACGATACTAAAAGGAAACAAGACTGCTATCGGTTTTCTACCAAAGATCATTACATTAAAATTTGGCTGGTCATTAAAACCTCACCCTGTATTATGAAAGATGTATTTATTATATACTGCACTGTATGGCACCATCTGCTTCAACATGGTTTTAAACATAAAACAATAGCCATATCGAAAAATAATTTTAAATTGAAAAATAAAATTTCACGATTAAAATATATAAAATAAAGGTAAATGAAATTGACGACAGGGTATTATTTAGTTGGTACATTGTCAGTTTGGACTATGTATAGAATATGAACACAAGCGGTGATTGTGAAGGCGTCGAGCGGGTGACCGCGGACGAGTGTCACCAGCAGTTTTACCTACAAACAGGAATGTATAGACTAGTAGTAGGTAGTAGTTAACGACCTAACTGCTATCTGTGCTGTAATGGACGCTGCTGTTAATTTTATTGCTCTAAGAAAAAAAAACTTGGTTAATTGATTCATTTTTTTTATCAAAAAGGTTATAATCTTGTGATGGGTCTTTTATAAATTATAAGAAATCATTGTACATATAAAAATAGAAAACGAGAGGATGAATCTTTTTTATTCGAGTCTCACACACTTCCCAACAACCGAGTTTAATAAAACTTATGGTGTAGTTCCATAAAAAATAAAATATTATGGTCACCAAGAGCTGATCTAATAATGAAAATTGCAGGCTGACGTGGAGAACTCCTCAACGGTGCACAGCAGCTACCTCGTTTTTAGATTCATATGTTTCCTTTTAACGTTTCAAAGAATAAAGTTTTTGGTTATAAGTTACAAAAAATTTGATTACTAGTCACCTAAAAATAGGGACAACATAATTACTGCTGTAAGTAATCAAACTCAGTTGTACCAGCTTACCAACCAGTAGCTTGCATTTTAACAACTTTGTTTAAAAAATATCTAAAATTTTCTAATTTTCATGGTAACACAACTAGTTTTGGTATCTACTTTTTTCAGTGTAACTTCCATCCGTGTTTTGACTGTCATTAAGGAAGCTGCGCCTACGCATAACGGGGAAGAGGGGCGGGAGCAGTAAGAAATATTATATGGATTTGGGTGGATCCGTCGTTTGTTTCTGCTATTGTTCCACTTCCACTGTACTCATGGCTGATGCTAATCATCTACAAATACTACAGTTCATCATCATCATCATCGGCCCATTTTTACCCCACTGCAGGAGCTTAGGCCTCCCCCAGGGTGAGGAGGGGGGCTTGGAGCTTAAGTCCACCACGCTGCTCCACTGCGGGTTGGGAACTGTAACGACCGCCATCTATTGACAGCGTCCGGGACCGACTGCTTAACGTGCCCTCCGAAGCACGGTGTCAGTGATATTGTGTACTTAAGTCAGAAAAACTCATTGGTACACGCCCGGATTCGAACCATGGCCTTATGGAGCCTTATAAATTTGAGACAGGTTCGTTGCGCTCTGGGCTATCACGACACTGTGCACTACAGTGTACTACATGTGTGAATACTACAGTTACTAACACTCAAACATTTAAAATTAAAAACCGACTTCATAACTTTTTCTATGATACTTTAAAGGGGTGTTAGTAATAATAACACAATGATAATAGTCAGAACTATTATTAACTTTTATATTTATCTTTATCAAGACACGAGCGGTGTAATACGTACTGATTTACTTCTTTTTAAATTAAGTTTGATTATTTTGTTGTAATAATGTCGGATTTCATCCATACTTTGGGACGCTTTCTTTTTTTGAGTAAATAGAATGCTCCAAGTCTCAAATACACACGCTGCTCCAATGCGGGTTGGCGAATTGTAACGACCGCCATCTATTAACAGCAGCCGGGGCCGACTGCTTAACGTGCTCTCTGAGGCACGGAGTCAGTGATAGTTAATGTACTTAAGTCAGTAAAAAACTCATCGATACACGCTCGAATTCGAACCATGGCCACATGGCCTTATAGATTTGAAACAGGTTCGCTGCATTCGAGCTATCACGACACAGACGTTGTATAAGGACGTCTATAAGACGTTACTTCGTATCAAATTTCAAGATTCTGAGTTTACTGCAAGTATCCTGTAGGTTTTGATTGCCTTTCGAGTATAGAAAATTTGCAGCATAAACGGCTGTATCCTTTGATTGCGTTTAACCACTTTTCTTTTGCCAACATATTTGATATTATAGACTCGAAGCCATTATGGTTGTTGCTAGACCCAGACAGGGTAAAGACTTTTCTGAATTCATCGCAAAAACACCCGCTTGAGTCACATGATAGGATTTAACTAACTTAATTAATTAACGAGTTTTAGGTACGGGTACATTATACTCGCAGACCAAATCGCTTGTCGGTCACCGCTGTTACATTACACTTTTATACGAACAATTCGACCTGTAAGTCTATACTAGCAATAGAAAGCGGGACGAAGAACACACACGTGCATTCAAGGAAAATTGAATATACTTACAGAATGTGAATGGACATAATTCTAGAATAGGGGTTGAGCAATATTACTTGAATATGAAGACTTCTTCTATAAAAAAATCAATTGATAATAACTGGTCAGTTATTGTCTTTCCAAAACACTTAAATGTATTTGAAGTTATTTGAAATAATAAATGTATACTTTTTGGAGCTATAGGTATCATGATTATGAAAAATTGTATGTCATAATTTAAAATTAATAATAAATAAATAAACATTTATTTCAAACTAAGGTTCATAATTCTTTATTAACAAGCTTTGTTGACTTAAAGCTAATGTAAATACATAATTGACGACCGCGTGGCCTAGTGAGTAGCGACCCTGCCTACGAAGCTGGGGGTACCGGGTTCGAATCCAGGGTCGGGTCAGTAATTATATGGTGAATATTGATACTGACACCGGGTTTTGGTTGTTATGTGTATGTGTTGTCTTCGCTTGGTACTCAAAACACAAGGTAATGCTTAGTTTGGGGCCTAGACGTTGTTGTGATGTATACGTTATTATATAATTAAATGAAATTCTCTGATATCACAAAATAAAACAAACAAAGGAAATATTACTATAAAGTAAAATAAAATGAAATTACCTTAAATTATTTAATCAAACCAATAGCTGTCTCCGACTAGTATTTTTTAAAGGGACAGTCTGGTCTGGTAGCGATTATAAAAAAATATTGTAGAATATTTATTGAAACATAAAGTTTGTACGAATCATTTGATGTTGAAGTATGTATTCTGCGTTAGTACTTTGATCACATTCTTCTGTGATCGAAAACTTCTCTTGTGTAATATAGGAGTTCACCGAAATTATCGGGAATCGAGTACTTTGGGCTGAGTTAAAATAAAACCTTTTTTGTTACGTGAATACTGGCCATTTAGAATTGTGACGTATGTATTTATTTATTAAGATTAGACCGTCTGTTCATAAATACAGGTATAAAATTAAAGAATCAGATCAAGCTATCAACCTTTACAGGTTTACTGAACAATGATAATTTAACTTAAGGAAATATTTAAAACTAAACAGAATGAAATGTTTGTTTGTTGTTATGATGTTGAAGCAGCTAGTCAATCGACAATATATCCCTGGATGGCAGAATTCGTAAGAGGTCGTGCTTCTCTCAGCACCCCATCTTCTTCAGTTCAACCAAAAATAGCAGTGCATTCTGAAAACAGTTGCTGCTGTGCAAAAAGTTATACATGATGACCGACATGAGACATAGAGCAACTATGGGTATTGTAATGACTCCAATATAAACTTATTTGTACATAAGTTGGGCATTTGAAGAGGAAAAGGGGCCTCGTGTTGATTGGTGTCGGCTCAATCTGAAACCAAAAACCTTAAACTAGTCTGCGATGTTTCAACACAGGGAAGTCATAAGCCGTTTATAACATCATCTCAGGTGACGAACACATGAATTTATTCACATGAGCCTGAAAGAATCAAATGCCAGTTTGGGTTTTCGAGGACGAGGTCAAGCTACTAAAAGTTAAGCGTTCCTGTCGCGTGTCAAAGAAAATAGCCGCTTCGTTTATCTTGAAGAAAAGGAAATGTTAACAAAATTCCATTATAGGAACGCAGAACGGTTGGTTACCTCTGATAGGTTTATTTATTTATTTATTTAAACAAACCTATAGGTTTGTTTCCCAGAAATATTGGCTGAACTCCGTAAAAGTAACCCAAAAGGTCGTATCATAATTTTGCGAGCTCTCATATCACCGCCCAAAAGACAAACGATTTTTGAAGGAGAAAAACGTTGAGTTGATTGATTTTTACTTCGAAAACCAATAAAAAATAATTTATTTTACATCCAGCAACTTATTTTCTTATTCCCTGTCATGTTGCGCCCAAAAGTATAGTAACTTTTTAATTTATTTCCTAAACTAAAGTTATAATTTACTAAAACTAATTACTAAGCTACTAGATTTGCAGACATTTTAGGGACAGTCCTCAATAGTTCTCAATAGTTTTCATCTCCAACAGTTGAAATAATAAAACTGTGCTTGTGGGATTAGCCCTTAGATTATCCTTTAAAAAAAATAATAGAAAATCCTGATTTCATGACAGACAATCATCATCATCATCATCAGCCCATTTTTACCCCACTGAAGGGGCTTAGGCATCCCCCAGGATGAAGAGGGGGGCTTGGAGCTTAAGTCCACCACGCTGCTCCACTGCGGGTTGGGAACTGTAACGACCGCCTCTATTGACAGCGTCCGGGACCGACTGCTTAACGTGCCCTCCGAAGCACGGTGTCAGTGATATTGTGTACTAAGTCTGAAAAACTCTTTGGTACACGCCCAGATTCGAACCATGGCCCTATGGGGCCTTACAAATTTGAGACAGGTTCGTTGCGCTCTGGGCTATCATGACAGACAAACAAACAACAAACTCACACGAATAACAAGATATAAATGACATCATCGCAAAGTTACGTGAACCTTATTTCCTGTGAATGTTACAGACGTACTGACATACTGGCATGCTATAGGTTATTTAGAGCTATGTTCTCCTATTTAAGACTCGGTGCACGTTCGGAAATCATTTTATATGCAGTGCACTTTCCTTGCATGTTCACGAGTCTAAGCCTAGACACACTAGGCGTACTAGGAATTCAGATTTTTCAGGACAATACAACCAAAAATGAAGATTTTTTGCATGTTTTCGCATCGTAACACAGATGAAGCATTCTTGGAATACAAAATTTTATTCTATTTTAAATATGACCGGCGTATTGTCATTTTGCTTGCTAACCGCTTCGGTTATGTCGACAACTTTGGTTTTTCGACGGATTTCAGTGTTCCTGGTTTTATTCTTTGTGGTTCCAGCTCCACAGCGCGCTGAGCGACTTTAAATTTGTGGGTCAGTCCTGCTTGAGAGTGTTTCGGCATCATACGCGATTGTAAGTGTGACAGAAAACTACAATTATTTGCAAACATCTATGATAAACTTCACAGTTTGCAGCAGATAGGGCGTTGACTCATCTCAACTCTTAAAATAATGCCACTTTTGTGGTGCACGATATTTGTACATTAAGAGGATTGTATAATGGCAAATTTCTATACTAACGGCGTTAACGGTTGCACCCCATTAAACCTTAACCGATGGACACAAAAAATGTACGGTATTTAGATCAATAAAAACTAGGTTTATACGTTTTTGCTTTTTTAAATATTTTGATACATCATAAGAAAAAAAAGCTTAAGTAAATTTTCGAAATCGTTTCATTTTTCACAACATTTTCCACATAGAACGAATTGCATTTTCAGAACATCTCATCGAAATTCATAAGTTTTCAAAAGTTTTTTATTTTCCAAAATATGTAAAAATGCAATTCGTATCATGGTGAAAATGTAAAAAATGAAACAATTAAAAAAAACTGCGCATTTAAGTTTTTTTTTCTTTATGATGTATCAAAATATTTGAAAAATAAAAAACGTATAAACCTAGTTTTTGCTTATCTAAATACTATATATATTTTTTTTGCGTTAATCGGTTAAGGTTTAATGGGGTGCAACCGTTAACGCAGTTTGTATGGACACTTGTCACTACACAATCCCTTTAAGATACATGTATTTTTTAGACTAGCTAGTTGACCGTACCCAGTTTTGAGCTATGATAAGATATGTGAAGATAAGAGGCATCCTAGATTCAACTAGGAACAAATATGTGTTTAAAGAACATGGTTACCCCAGGGTAGCCAGGTCAATGGTGCAGTGGACTAGTGCGACACGTCCGGGCACGTTGCCAACTGCTAATCACGACCTAGGACATTAACTTGCAATAGAGACATTTGTCAATATATCGTTTAAAATTGACTCACTAAAAATACGTTTTGTCCATATTTTGCATTGTGACAGGTCTGAAAAAAATTTGTATAACATTTTTTAACTATACTAAGTCTTGGCAGTGTTTCTGAATTGAATGATAGAGCTTAACATCTGGGCATAACTTAAAACAAATTCACTGAAGCAATAATTTCCCTTCGATTACATAATGTCTGTTCACTATCTTCACTTCATCGGCCCATTTTGACCCCACTGCAGGGCATTAGGCCTCCCCCAGGGTGAGGAGGGGGACTTGGAGCTTGAATCCACCACGATGCTCCACTGCGGGTCGGGGACTGTAACGACCGCCATCTATTGACAGCGTCCGGGACCGACTGCTTAACGTGCTCTTCGAGGCACGAAATCAGTGATAGTTATGTACTAATGTCAGAAAAACTCATTGGTACACGCCCAGATTCGAGCCATGGCCCTATGTTCACTATACAGCATCAAAAATGTAAATAAAAATATCACCTAACTCTTCGGTTACAATTCACGTACAGAGAGACGGTTTGTACATGGTTAGTATGGCGTAGCTGAAGTACGTGGTCTGTTGAGTCACACACACAATTACGTAAAAATTGGCCTGTCATTGTATTGCGAAGATCTAAACATTGGTATTTCGGTATTTTTGATAAATAACAGTGTAAAAATATAGTGAATCAGATTTATAAACTTTTTCAGTGGATCCCTTTTAGCATTGATGTATATAACATAGGTAACAAAATTCATTGGTTTTCGAAGTAAGGTTATTAAAAAAATCATTATTATATCTTGACAAAATGTCGACGTAAAGTGTGCTTATAAATGAACTCACAGACCTTGTTCAGAGACCCGTTGTATTTCAAATTGAATAACGAAAGCATTACAATCTGCGGGTTAGTTTCATTAATAATAATAACAACGTTCATTTGAAAAAAAAAATACTGCACGATTAATTCTTAGAATGTGAGTCCCCGAACTAGGATTATTCTGTAAGGGTTACACTTCCAATCAACCTTTATGGCGGATGTGAACATAGGCACAAGTCGCGTCGCAGTAACCAGTTTTAGGTGTAGCGGGACGCAGTGGAGCGAGGGGCATATGACTGAACCTGCGCAAGCATGCATAAGGCGTTGTATTCCGATCCGCCATAAAGTTTGATTGGAACTATACCAATATGTTACTATTAAAACGTATATACTAAAATTATTTTAAAAGCAAAAATTTACAGTGTTATGCTATATTTTAAGTACTTCTTTGATATTTTGTAAAACTTTACACAAATCTAAATTAACAAACGACGACCGCTTAGCCTAGTGGGTAGCGACCCTGCTTACGAAGCTGGAGGTCCCGGGTTCAAATCCCAGGTCGGGTCAGTATTTATATGATGAATATTGATAGTGGTACCGGGTCTTGGTCGTTATATGGATGTGGTGTCTTCGCTTGGTACCCAAAACACAAGCTAATGCTTGGTTTGGGGCCTAGACGTTGTTGTTATGTATACGTTATAAAAAAAACTAATATTTTCAGTTAAAAATAAAAGCTTATACCAAATTAAAAACTACTTATAAAAATATACATTATAATCCACAAATTAAAAATACTATCTCATTATATTATTATTATTTAATGTAATAACCCACCCCTTGTCGCCCCCGGCGCAAAGGTGCTCAAGATACTGGTAGCATTGCCACGTTGAATGGCAATGGACCCGGAGCGGGAGTCAAAACCCCTTTCTCTCAAACGACGGCCGATGTCCGTGATAAAAGGTTTAGCCTCACTACCCCAGCAACTAGTAGTTTCCACGGCCAGAGCGACAAACAAGTATTGACATTCCAGGGCGGAGAATTTAATGTTTCTTGGCAGCTGCAGTTTCTGCAGCAACTCCAGCCAACTTCGTGGTGTGAGGCAGCAAAAGTGCTGACATAGGTAGCGTCCCAAAGTAGGCGTCGACGACCGCTTAGCCTAGTGGGCAGCGACCCTGCCTGCGAAGCTGGAGGTCCCGGGTTCGAATCCCAGATCGGGTCAGTATTTATATGATGAATATTGATACTGGTACCGGGTCTTGGTTGTTATATGTATGTGTTGTCTTCGCTTGGTACCCAAAATACAAGCTAATGCTTAGTTTGGGACCTAGACGTTGTTGTGACTGTGTGTGTTATTATTATTATTATTATTATTATTATTATCTACCCTTCTCCCAAGGCACCAGAGTCATACCATCGGGTCTTTTGCCATCAGAACGCTAAAGACCCGGAGGATCTAAAACACATGGGACATTTGCAGAAACTAAATGGTATATTAGATTCTAACATTATGTGTGTGCTTTATATATGGGTGTATATGTGAGTGTGTGAGGGATATGTTGTGTATATATAAGTTGTTGAGAAATGTACTTCATTGACGCAAGTATGTGCTGTGCAGTTTAATTCAATAGTTTATGTTGCTACCTGTAAATCTTTTATTGGTCTATGTCTTATCATAATTCTTTTCACGCCTTTGCATAGTAAAAGTACTTTCATTCGAGGTCGCATTGTCATGCCTAGCGCTTCATCGCTCCAAGCATTTTGTATACCTAGCTACTTTATTTACTAAAAGTGACAATCAAAATATAACATAAAGCCCAAAAGATTCCGAAGAAGCGACGACCGCTTAGCCTAGTGGGTAGCGACCCGGCCTACGAAGCTGGAGATCACGAGTTCGAATCCCAGGTCGGGTCAGTATTTATGTGATGAATATTGATACTGGTACCGGGTCTTGGTTGTTATATGTATGTGGTGTGTTCGCAAAAATATTTATATATGTATATATTATTAAAAAAATGAATATTTAAGTATGTATATCAGTTGTCTAGCAACCCACAACACAAGCATAGTACTTGCTTACTTTGGGACTAAATGGCGTTTTGTGGGAAGTCCCATGTATTATTATTATTCCAAAAATTGTGCTTCGAATTTGAATTAATTCACACACACACATTACATCGTGTGTCTGAGAAGAATTTATTTTTCAACTTTGTTGTTTATGTTGTTGTTGTTTGTTAGCAAACACTTCTAGTTTGTGGTCGATCATGATGAGAAACCGCTAAAATTGCTTATTGCAAGCTTATTGCAAGCTTAAGTCGTAATAAGTGCTTGTGTAACTTGACAAGTATTAAAACATAGGAATTGTTGCTATTAAAATTCTAAGCATAAGTATTTACAACAGTTGTAAATAGACTGTATTAATAGCGACAACGTCGTGTAGCGTCGTGATAGCCCAGAGCGCAACGAACCTGTCTCAAATTTATAAGGCCCCATAGGGCCATGGTTCTAATCCGGGCGTGTACCAATGAGTTTTTCTGACTTAAGTACACAATATCACTGACACCGTGCTTCGGAGGGCACGTTAAGCAGTCGGTCCCGGACGCTGTCAATAGATGGCGGTCGTTACAGTTCCCAACCCGCAGTGGAGCAGCGTGGTGGACTTAAGCTCCAAGCCCCCCTCCTCACCCTGGGGGAGGCCTAAGCCCCTGCAGTGGGGTAAAAATGGGCTGATGATGATGATGATGATGATAGTATTTACAATGTTCATTTATAGACTACGGTCAATCAGCTAGATGGATGCGTTAGGGCGCGACGCGACGTACGAACGATTATGAAAAAACTAGGAACGAAAGGAACGAACGCTTTATAAACTAAGACCTAGAGTATCACTTAGAGACTTTAAAGAAATTAATATAATGACTTTGCCGTCTCAATATATATTTACGAACATAAAGTACTTAAAAGAAATATTGTATTATTTAAAAAAAAAAATTGTGACCGGTATAATGTTAATACAAGAAACAAATACAAACTTGCTAACGATGTCAGCCATCTAAATAAAATCACAAAATATTTTAAAGGGCAATGAATACGCTTTTACAATAAGATCCCAGTTGACATTCAAGATCTACCCCTTAACAAGTTTAAAATTACAATAAAACGAAAGCTTTATGCAAAAGCTTATTATAAAGTATCGGGCTGCTTAGATGACAAAAATCCATAGGTGTAAATCGCTCGTCTAATGGTTTGTTTCAATAATATTAATTTTAAGCATGTATTGTTAATAATTTTGTCAAAAAAGAGCGTCCCTCAGTTCTGACTTCTGAGAGGAACCAGCACTTTATGAATGCGCCTTTGTGGTGACGTTCTTCCACAAAATAATAAATTCACTCCTGTGACGTATTTCAAGATTATGTTACATAACTACGAAATAAAAATATTTGATTGATAGATTGATTGAACGTTTAATGAAAATACGGAAAGAAATGCAATAATACAAATGCAAACAATTTTTCTTACTGTTCCTGCCTCGCTTTAGTTTTCGCTGTGTGCGTGGCCTCCTCGATGACAGTCGAAATACAAATAGAAGTACTTGTCAAAAGTCATATGAGCTCAAACAATAGGTAGCTGCTGTACGCCGTTGAGGAGTTCCCCTCGATTGCCCGCCATTTCCATCATCAGATCAGTACAACTACAATATTTTATTTTCTATAGAACTACACCTACGTGCCAAATTTATTAAAACGGGTCGACGGGAAAAGGATGAATTTCAAACAAACGAGGTTTACCCCTAATTTTCTATTTTAAACGTGAAAAATTTTCTTCAAATTCAAAAAGGAGCAATCTCAAAATATACTCTATTTAATAGAAAAGTGTCGTGATATTCCAAAGCGCAACGAACCTGTCTCAAATTTATAAGGCCATAAGGCCCTGGTCTGAATCCGGGCGCATACCAATGAGGTTATCTGACTTAAGTACATAACTATCACTGACTGTGTGCCTCGGAGAGCACGTTAAGCAGTCGGTCCCGGGCGCTGTCAATAGATGGGGGTCGTTACAATCCCCAACCCGCAGTGGAGCAGCGTGATGGATTTAAGCTCCAAGCCCTCTCCTCCTAACCTTGGGGGAGGCCTAAGCCTCTGCAGTGGGGTAAAAATGGAATGAATCAAATCGGTTCACAATCGGCGAAAGTATCGAGTAACATACATAAAAAAAACACAGTCGAATGGAGAGGGACTCTCCGCTTTTTTTTAAGTCTGTAAATAATGAATATGTAAAAACCAATTTTAAAAATATTTATTTTATTGTATACTGTTTTTTTACATTATGTAATCAAAGAGTGTGATACCTCTCTATCAATCATATTTTTATCTCCAGAATGTCAACAGCGATGCAAATATTTAACAAATCAAACGTAAGAATTTGATAAGTATACTTACCACTGGTTGACGATACTGTTTGATGGTAGGTATCTCATACTTATCCAACCAGGTCCTAAATGGTATTTCTAAAACTAGAGGTCAAAGGGAACCTCTGTGTCAAAATACGAAAAATCCGTTGGAAAATAACGACTTTCGAGCGCAAACGGACGGACCGACCCAAAACACAGGGCTTGATTGAAACGGTATTTTTGTTATTTTGGCGTTGATGAGACTTTGACATAGACTATATGTACCAGAGAAGATTGGAAACACTTTTTTTTAACTCAATGTATTTCTCAAAATATTGCATCAGAACTTGTACATTTAGGAAGTGTACAATTACAAATCCCTTGGTATTTTTAGGGTAACGCAGCCAAAGGGTACCGACATCAACGGAAACTATAACTAAGGAACCACTGTCCGTCCGTCCATCTGTATGTCACAGAGTTGTATCATCTGAACCGTAACAGGTGGATACTTGAAATTTTCATAGAGTGTGTTTTACTATGGTCGCTATAACAAAAAATTATAAAAATAAAATAAAGTGGAAAATTAAAGGGGGTCCCTATACAAGAACCTTTTTTTTTATATTGTACAGTGGTACGAAACCTTTCGTGTGCGAGCATTTTTTTTTAAATCTCAACTGTAGGTATTTATAGAAAATAATAATAATAACACACACAATGACAACAACGTCTTGGCCCCAAACTAAGCATTAGCTTGTATTTTGGGTACCAAGTGAAGACACCACATACATATAACAACCAAGACCCGGTGCCAGTATTAATATTCATCATATAAATACTGACCCGACCTGGGATTCGAACCTGGAACCTCCAGCTTCGCAGGCAGGGTCGCTGCCCACTAGGCTAAGCGGTCTTCAGAAAAAAATCCTTATTAAATACTTTCTCTTATTTTAGTCAACTACCGAGTTGTAAGAAATCTGTACTTTGGCGCAGATTAATTTTGTTAATGATATCATGAAAATTAAATGAAAACCTTTTTGTCGATTACGCCGTTTATAGAAATATAAGAAAGTGAAAATTTTGTTTTCTGGTCACTCCAAATGTGATGTTAATCGTGATGATGTATCGTCACTAACGATATCGTAGTTGATTAGCGATAGGGAAACGTCGCGCCAAGGCCAGCGAACTTTTTACGCATCGGGCATTGACTTGTAGAGTTCGCGCGATCGTTAAGAGAGCACCCTATTGGTGTCGTTCTATTTGTACACATAGAAATGTGTAAATGTGATTTTGTGTGACATAAAATTGTACATTTCAAATATTTTGATGGTCAAAACATCGAGATGGGACTGTATGAAAAGTGTATGTATATAGGCAACGATTTCTAATAATGAGCATCCCTGTAACTTTTCACATATTTTCGAGTTCCAAGCGCTCAAAAATTAGAAAGCTATTTTCTAACTTATCGGACGCAAAATATCGATTTTCGTGGTTTTTAAGCTCTTCGAGCTTATAATATTCATTTTCCGAGCTCTCCAAGTCCAAAAACAGAATTTCTATACATTTAAAGTTCTTCAAGCTCAGAAACCAAGGACGTATCAAAGAAAATGTTATTTTGGAAATATTTGAACTGCGATATCTTTTATTCAAAATTGCATAGAAATTCTATGCAATTTTGTAAACATAAAATTTTTTTGCAAAGTCAAAAATCGATTGATTTTAAAATTTTAAAGTTATGTTAAAAACACGTTTTCGGAAATTTGTGAACTGCGATATGATTTTTGAACGCGTCGTTCGATTTTGATATTTTTGGTGGCACTCGACGCAGTGTACTATGTACAAAAAACGTGCATAAGGTTTTAAGTAGATCGGTCGGAAAATCTCAAAGTTATTTAAAAAAACATTTAAAAAAAAATATTTTAATTTTAATTTTTTGAATATTTTTGAAACAGCTCGATCGATTGACTTCAAAATCTAATCAGATCTAAGTCTCGATGAATCCTTCCAAACGCCGTATCGCGGGTATTATTCGGTCAATCCGTTCTCAAGAAATAGTACGAAAAAAAAGTTCAGCCGATAATAGTCAGAATGGCTTCCCAGGACCTCAAAACGTGGAGAACTGATGAAAACTCGATTTTCGAAAATCGGACCCAAATCGATAACTTCCCTCGGATAGCGGGAAGTTAAAAAAGCCAGGAAATGTATATCTCTAGTGAAAAAAATCCTCAGATCAAAGGTCTCTTTTACAGAATGATCCATGGACATTTAACTGTCGTGATGTGTCGCGATATAGCGTGATAGCTGGCACGACCAACAAGATAATATTAGCATTGTTTGCTTTTTATAAAAAAGTCGCAGGAGAACGGGACTGATACAAAGTAATCAATGTTTTTAAATATAAATATAACTTTTGTATTCACTAAGATAAGTAAACTCGTTATCCTTCCAATGCAGCACAAAAAAATGTGCATTATTGATTGAAAGAAATCATGCGTGGGACACGCCTCAATACCTAATATTGAGCGTAGATTTCCTAACTTTAAATTCGATTTTGTCATTGAAAATGACTATCAAATCTATTTCACGTGAGACGCACTTTTAGCCATAACTCCGAGGGTATGTCTAGCTAAGATTTTAAGGTCTTAAAAGATCAACAATTTAGTTGCGCATCGTATGACACCAAAATTTTGGAAATCGAATCGATTTTTTTTTACTAAACCCAAAATATTTCGAGAACGGACACCGATATCAAAAATTAAAAAAAAATTGTGTCTCAGCCATTAACGTAGCTACGGTTTGAAACCAAGTTTTTGGAAATCGGTTGGGAATTGTAAGAAAAATTATTTCCGAAAGATGAGATTTTTTGGTCGATCGCTGGTGTTGGCGGATATAAGTTACTATATTTCAGAGGGTATTCGTCGGATCGCTTTGAAGTGTTATACAAAAGGTTAGAGGGCGTCGGCAGTTACAGTTTGAGACCAAAATTTTGGAAATCAGTTGGAAATCGAACAAGAAATTTGACATCACATGTTAGATTTTATGGACGATCGGGAACTTGTTAACATTACGGTCATCGCCTTTCGGCCTGTATTCGTTCGAATGCTTCACTATCGAGTTCAAAACGTTTAAGGATATTAGGGGCTGCAGTTTAAATCGTGGCAATGCCACGATTTCGTGGCAATAAAACGAAATAATCTGTGAAAATCGGATTTGAGTAGGTTCATTTTCAATGAAACCGATGGTTGCGGGAACTGCTAGATCTGTGGGTTTTTATTCTTTAGTCTACTGTAAGAGAATTGTAATGTAGTGTAGAGAGTAATGAATGTCAATTCACAGTATCAAAGTAACATTACGCAATTTCGCGGACTTGAAGACTGGACGCGCGGGGATTTCACGGGAGTGCAGACCGGCACGCGGGGAACTTGCGCACTGAAACTCGGACTAAACTTTATCATCTTGCACCAGCTAGCTAGAGTATGAGTGGTTAGACGGTAAACGCAGAAGAGGGCTTTTAGTCAATTCGTAATTTTATGCTCACTAGTTTGACATATTTATAAAATCGGGGGCAAATTAAAAATTTGTTTAAAATTTACCCATATGACGCCACAACTACGAAAAGCTGTTGTAATCCTAAGTATTTATATCGTAAAATATTAAATAGTAAACGATTCCGAGAATCCATTTTTTAAAACAAAGATTCAAAGTGCGACTTCAAAGTGAAAACTAGTGATCGAGAGTGATGCAAGTGAAATCTTCGACTTGGTTACGACCTAGGACATCGTTGGTGCTTAGTGTTTGGACCTAGTGCTTTGTGTTGGATCTAGTGCTAGTCAATAAAGTCTTCAAAAGAGTCAGCAGGTCTTTCTCTATAAATCCTTCGAACCGTAACACGTAACAACTGATTTATACATGCCATTATGTCTATAATTTAATTTTCATAAATTAAGTCTTGAACGGGTAAGTATATAAAGTTCAGACTTTCAACGATTTTTCCATATAATAGTACTAAAATCTTAAAAATTTATGTTAGTAGGTATCTATAATATTATTACAGTGATTAAGCCTAATAAGACTAATGGGGTGGAACGAGATACGCACTGGGCCGGGACGCCCTCGAGTTTATGTGGCCATCACGAAGTGCATTCCGGTCCAGTTCTTAAGTATGCGCGGTCCAGACTGTCTGCCACCGTCTCCAGGAGGCTGTCGTACATCGTGCCGTTGAACGTCTCTTGCTGATGATGGCTTGGGTACCATCCACATATGTACGCGTCTGCGAACATTGTCGACGCGCTGCAACAGCGCTTTGACCTTCGTGAGTAATGAATTCACAGGCTATTTGTACAAAAATGTACGGGCCAAATGCTGTGATGAAAAGAGTTATTTTTACTTGCTCTTAACGACAACGGAATCTGTTGGCTATCACATCCGCTTCGATAGCCAGTGCTGGAATCTGTCCTTCTCTATATTACACTCATCTCATAGATGATCAGTTATCAAGTGCCCGAAGTATTTGTAATTATTCACTTGCTTTATAGGTGTTCCACTAAGTAGCACCAAGCAAACATGACTGGGACACTTGGTGCATGCCATAAATACAAAGACTTCGTTTTTTGTCCAATCACATTTGATTACGACCTGTAGTGTATTGCGCACAATCATTTAATAGCTTTCGGATTCAACCAATATGTGGTCTTCTATGGAGCTTATATTATGGATGCCTTAACGTTGTGTATGCGATGCCCTACATGCTTATTGTTGAGCTCTTCCACAAAAGCTTCTTCCACATGTACTTTGAAAAGTTTTGGTGTACCTACTTAGTTATCCATGCGTAATCCCACAGCAGCCCTAATTGCCCCGATTTTAAATCACCCCTTTTTACATGGTTAGTGTCTAAATTTGAATTAATTAAATAGGTGTCGTGATAGTCGAGAGGTAGCGAGCGCGCTTCCTGTTTAGAAGGCCGTGGTTCGAATCTCAGGGCATGTACCAATGAGTTTTTTGCCACTTATGTACATAAATAGGATCAACTCTGTGCCTCGGAGAGCATTTTAAACCGTCGTTGGTTCCGGTTAAAATCATCAACCCGCACTTAAGCAGCGTGGTGGATTAAGCTGCAAGCGCCCTCATTCCGAGGGGAGGCCTAAGCCTTTTCAATGGGGTATTAATGGGCTGATGGTATAGTAAATAGATATTTTGGACTCTAGGGTTTTTAAACTTATAATTGCTACTAATTACTTAAGTAGCTTATAATTTATAAGGTCAAATACTTCAAGTTTAAAAAAACACGCATATATTAGGGGTTTTCAAAGTGCTGCAAAATATTGCACTCTCAATAAACAACCCTGTTAGAAAAGCGATCTGGTCATTATGTTAGTTGTACGTGTATATTTAGTATGACTCGACGTTAAAAGGACTATCCAGCACTTTTGACGTTATAATTGCAATAAAATAGGTTTGTAGTTTATTTTTCCTCCAGTCTTATTTTTTTATTACAAATACAGCTGTCGCAATCATGCTTGCTAACTAATCAAATCAAATCATCATCAGCACATTTTTACCCCACTGCAGGGGCTTAGGCCTCCCCTAGTGTGAGGAGGGGGGCTTGGAGCTTAAGTTCACCACGCTGCTCCACTGCGGGTTGGGAACTGTAACGACCGCTATCTATTGACAGCGCCCGGGACCGACTGCTTAACGTGCCCTCCGAAGCACGGAGTCAATGATATTGTGTACTTAAGTCAGAAAAACTCATTGGTACACGCCCGGATTCGAACCATGGCCAACTAATACTGGCTAACTAATACGACTGACCAATATAGAACCAAAAACATAGCGCTCTTGAGATATGGGGTCCAGGATGCTGTAAGTGTTCGATGCTGAAACAACCATAACTTGGCGACTTTCTTCTTCATAATGTCGATCATTTTGGTTATTTGTCTCTCAGAGAATTTGTCATCATAACCCCCCTTCACTGTACCCACAGACAAGTCAACCTTTAGACCACGCTTTAATAAACGACAGTACGAAATCGAAATCGCCAAAAAGTGGCGGGGTGCAGGGAGAGGTCGGCTAGTTTTCATTGGCTCGTTCAAAATTGACAATTTAATGCCTTCCGACGTGCTTCCAACTGACCGCTCAGAAGAGACGTAGTTATGTAGTGTAACTACATAGCCTTGGCGAATGCTACTCCCTGTCAAAGCGTAGTCTATAAGGTTGACTTGTCTGTGACTGTACCAAAGTATTTAAAGCGCGCGGCCCCGAGTAAGTAAGACATGTTCGGTAGGTACTAGCGCTGGTTTACGAATATTTAGCGTGAGACACGTGTAAGGATGTCGACATCGCATAGGTACGAACAAATATCTTTTTTGTACGTAACTTCGCATAGATATTAAATCTGTTAAACACACGTAAACTTTTGTGACTTTTATTACCCTTTTACTAAAAACTCACTAACCTGTTAAATTTTAACATGAATACCTACCTATACAAAAGAGAAAACAATGACATACCTACTAATTTACCTATTTGAACATATTTCAGTACAAAGTCAGCTGATGCTGCTAACACTGTCTGCTCCGCCGGAGCTCGCCATTGTGATCGACGGCAAGCGTCCTCTGCCCCACCACACCACTTCTTCTTTCCATTTCTGTCACCTATTTACCACGAAGATGTTCTACTTATAGAACCTTAACCTACTTGGACTGAACCTTAATCATTACAACCGGAAACAGGAAACAGGAGCGACTACATGGTAAAATGTTTTTTCTAAATAAACTTGCTACTATTTCTGCATTACAAACAACGGCTATTGACTTACTTGGGGTTTTGAATTGAAATTGAGTTTAGTTTATAACCATTTATTACAAGGCCGACACTGTACTGTCATATAAATCAAGTGATACGTCATTCTTAAACTTAAGTGAAAGTTTAATTTAAATCGATCTAGTAATGTCGTTTAACATGCGTTTAACCACTGTTTAACTGACAGAAGAATTTAAACAAATTATCGTTTTATTAATTTTTATAATTCATATTAACCTACTAATACAACAGTGACAAATTATGTTCTAATGTCTTCGTTGGAAGTATAATACTAATTCCCACAATTACCTGTACTATTATGTAGTATTTCTGTCTTTTAGTTTTAAAAATTTTGGTGAGAAATAAATAAATAAGTAAATAAAATAAATTCGTTTCATGAAATTTGCTATTAATACGGTCTTTATGACATCGAAACTGAACCGTAATGTTGTATTTTACAGTACTAGGCCTTTTTACTTTACACCAACCACAACGAGCGTTCTGTTTGTTAACGCATGCGTAAACTGAGAAAGGCAGCCCGCTCGCGCCCTAATTGAAGTATGGACCTAATTTTAATGTAATTAAAAACGTCTTATGATGCCGTGATCAGTAAGCTGGCTATTATAGTCATCGATTTATTATAAGCATTCGCCTTCGCCTTATGCCTATAAGCACCTCGACTATAATATGCAGCTTACCACAAACTATACTGACAGAAAAATTTAAACATATTATTGTTTTAATAATTTTTTTAATTTATATTACCTTGTTAATACAGAACAGTGACTTATTATATTATACCTTCGTTGGAAGCATAAAAATGATATATTCTTTATTGTACACCAAAAAGTTTAAACATAATATAACCGGATAACGCAATCTCTTTCAGACAACAACGTTTGGATTGATAGACAAGAGCTTGAGAAGAGTTTGGATAGTTCATGGTGTGGCAACTGATAGGTAAATTAAATTAAGCTACACAAATAAAATACCTATTTAAGCCACAGTAATATATACAATATGACATATAAAGCTTATTGTAAACATAAATCAGTTACTAAACGAATTCGTTTTATATAATAATAAATTCCCGATAATAGTATTGTATTATCATCGTTTAAATCGATTTAACGGCAATCAAACAGCTAAAAAATGGTGACGTTGCTTTTTTTACACAGACAACAAAGCGAGCGCAACGAAAATAAATCGGCGGTCGTTCGTCAACCTCTGCGGTGGAGTGACGATACGGCACGTCATCGTGACGTCACGAAGGTGCTATTCATAGCAAAATATACAAAATTAAACTAAAAAGTTAAAAATAATATATTTACTTTAAAGGAAAAAGTATTACTGGGAGCAAAGGAGCAGGATTTATGTCTGTAACTAGTATCATAAGTTGTTTATTCTAGTTCGATCCGAAATTTAAATTTAAAATTGAGTATGTAGTTCGTAGTTCCTAAGGGTAAAAAATTATATTTAAGTGGAAACCTGTAATAGGCTAAACTTTGATTTTATTATCAAATAATACTGTGTCTTAATAGCTGTTGGTTTTCCCACAATAAATAAATAAATAAATAAATAAATAAATAAACTGAGAGGCATATAGTTTATGCAGTCGATCCAAAATCATTCACTTTATATTGTGTTCTATATTAGAGTTGTTAATATATCATTGCGGTGATTGTAATAATTATCTGGTAAGTTAAGTACCCATTTAATAGGAATCTGAATTCACACCGACTTAATGCTATTTTCTTTAATATAAAAAATATTATTTTTAACTTATTAGTTGCTGTTATTGTTATTAATTTTTATATCTAGACAAAGTTTGTTGGCAAGTTTTAATTTTTCTTATAAAAAATATTTAATTTTCAAAATTTTTTTGGTAAGACTGGTAAGTGAATGCAGCTTATTTCTGTAATTGAGAGAGTGTCGTTTAGAAAAAAAAACTATTGATGGAAGGGACGTTTGTTTAAAGAAAATAAGGAAAGAAATGCAATAGTTTATGGTTTGAGTGTTTGGCCGCAGCCATGACCTACAGCGGAAACGAATTATATGAGCCCAAAGACGAGATAGCTGCTGTACACCGTCGAAGAGTTACCCTCGACGGTTTGCCATTTTAATAATCAGATCAGCCTTAGGTTACCATAGTATTGTATTTTCTATGAAACTACATTTATGTGTCAAGTTTTATTTAAACTTGTTAACAGAAAGTGGTTGAAATTAAAAAATGGAAACGTGATACGGATTCATTAAAAATATTTTTAAGATGTGATGGAAATTTTCTAGAAAGTGCCATAACGTCTGAACCTTCTATTATATAAAGCGTGACATTTGTCATTAAAGTGTCTACATAGATGAGATTTAAGCGAGAATGGATAACGAAGTAAAGCGACAAATGTAATAAAATAGAAATAAATAATTGGCCTACGACCAAGCCTTGAAAACTAAATAAAGTTTAAAGAACATGTCATGAGTTTGACCGTTTGTCACACAGTACCCGAGATCGTAATAGTTTACTCTTTATTGGCTTAGATTTCTTGCCAGAGTAATTATTATTGTAATAGTGGCTTAATAACATCTGTGTATTCTTTCGAGAAATTTATTGCGAATCATAGCAGTAAATTGAAAGGGTCGAGAATTCTATTCCAAGATTTAAATGAATTTATCAGCTCATCATGCTTCCACGTTTGTAGTACAGCTCCTACTCATTATCGACATAAGGAGTTTGGAACAAAAAGTTCACTGTGACGTGATTGGAGGAGCTTCTGATATTTATTTGACTTATGGTTTTATAAATAAAGAAGTTAACTCCCTTGGAATGGAAATACCAATCACCAACAACGAGGAGTCACTTATTTTTTATGTAACATGTAACTTAATATAGAAACGGATATAATGTGAATAACGCTAAATTCTAAGTAGGTATACCCGACTAGAAGTCCCGCGATGCCTAATTGACATCTTGTTCGCAACGTAGGCGGATGTTGTATGGAGTTATTATAGTATGGAGCGGGATTTTTTAAATAGAGCTGCCTGTTTTTTTTTACATATCAGGTTTATTTTTCTTCTTCTTCTTTGGGAGCTTTAACCTAGTGTTTTTGGCCCGGCCGAAATTTTCCTCCACGGATCTCTGTATTTTTTTTTTTCAGATTTCGGGCTTTACTTATATTCTTCTAGCCTTTCTTCACTCATTTCCATCTGTTTTTAGTCCTACTCCACAGATTTATTTCATGCTATTCTGTTTAAAATTCATCTGCTGTCTACACTGCTGGACCAAAAACTTTTGTGAGGACTTTTTATTTAAACATGATTAACCTTATTTTCAAATGTCAAAATCAAAATGCTGGGAAGTACCTATCATAAAAAATAGCTTGATGAGTGAGTTATACGCGATTTTTATAAATTCTACTATGCTCAAAAATGTTGAAATACTGGCGGTTCACCCCCCAATTAACTCTCATCACTGAAAATTGCAGTAGGAAACTTCTGAAATAATTTCAGTTGGTGTAGTAGTAATAATTTTTTACTGAAAAAATATAACGGCCAGTTGCATTTCTATGAGAAGTAGAAGAGCAAGGAGTAGGAATGATGCTGAGTGTACGGAACTCTCTGTACATGAGTTCGACTGGTACTTGACAGATTTTTTTAAATTAAATTTATATTTATGTGATTAAGTATTAACTATAAAACTGGAATTAAACTAAATTTATTTTAATGATAATTAATAAATACACTCTCGCCTGCTTATATTTACATTGTTTCCTCATTTTAAATTAAAAAAATATGTATATACATTATAATCTCTGATGTTAAAGTGGTATGTAATTTTTTTTAAATTTTATGGTCCAACAACATTTGGACGCACTTCTTCTTCTTCTTCTACAGACAGAAGTCTGTTCCACATTATTATAGCGATGTGCTCACGGCAGTGCCCGTAGTGCTGAGTATCAATAACGGTTGACCTACATCCGACCCGCCCTAACCAACTACAGCGCATCTACGCGTTATCTTCACTGATAAATTATCAGAAATATATACCAGCCATAGAAGTATCGAAATGTAGAATGGTAAAGTTGCATGGGTTGTACGGACAACGCTCGTGCCCGACTGCTCTGTCTTAGCAAAAATAAATGTTTTATTCTTTGATTATATAATGTGTGTATAGATAGTCGGCGTCAAAAAGGTAGATAAAAATATCACCGAACCGTTCGGTTATAATTCACGCACACAGAAACTGTTTGCACTTTATTAGTATGGTGTTACTAGAGTATATGGTCTGTCACACACACAAGTATGTAAAAGTTGGTCTGTCTTTTTTGTTGACTTTGCATTGGGAGGGTCCATCCAGATATTATATAATCAAAAAAGTTTTAGTACTGATGACAGAGAACTTACCGATGAAAACCAGAGTGGGTAGGAATCTCAGATATTTTGTTTTGGGTGTGTGATTTATTTTTACGGGGTTCTAAGGCATGATTTGTCGTGCGGATTGTTGGTCATCATTTTAAAACATTTTGCCAGTATTTTAATAGGATCACGAATACAACTCTTACTATAGTTTATTTTTTATTACATTTTGAATTTTCGATATGACCTCTATGGCTTGAGATATGTACCCATTGTGCATTTCGATGGCAAATTGCAATTGCAATTCGACGCGTATATTTTTTTTTTTTTAATGTATGACCCGGCATAACTTTTAGCAGAGTAGTCCGATTTTGATAATTCTTTTTTATTAGAAAGGGAATGTCCCGAAGTTGGTCCCATAAAAATGAAAAAAAAAATATTACTATTAATAATAATAACTTTTTGCAGAGTAGTCCGACTTTGATAATTCTTTTTTTATTAGAAAGGGAATGTCCCGAAGTTGGTCCCATATAAATGAAAAAAAAAATATTACTATTAATAATAATAACTTTTTGCAGAGTAGTCCGATTTCGATAATTCTTTTTTTATTAGAAAGGGAATGTCCCGAAGTTGGTCCCAAATAAGTGAAAAAAAATATTACTATTAATAATAATAACTTTTTGCAGAGTAGTCCGATTTTGATAATTCTTTTTTTTCTGTAGTTGATCCGATATAAATTTGAAAAAAAAATTCCAACTCTAAGGGTAGGAAAACAGGAGATGATTGATTGTTCACTCACTGATTGTAATGTATGACCACGCATGAAGATAGCTAATTAAGCTAGCTAAGGTAGGAAGAATTAAGCATGTCGTTAGTAGATTATAGCCACAAAAAATATAAAATAAAAACTTTTTAACAAAAAAATTAAACCGCCGAATAAACTAAAAAGCAAAAAATAATAAACCTTTTTTTAATATTTAACCCAAGAAACTAAGTTCTTAAACTAATATTTTTATACCTATATAATTTTGAGTCGCCCCAAACATTCAATGAACTAAATTACCTTAAATTTAAAGACTCGGTGAAACTTGGAGGCTTGTTTAGGCCTTGTGAAGGTGAACCTCGTTCATGCTAGCAGCGCCAACAGCATCCTGAATGTGTATTAGCTGACAGGTGGGACTCTCCTATGTTGGACCATTGGCTCTACCAACATATGATTTTAGCTAGTTGTACGTAGGTCTTGAGTCGTGTTGTTTTAAATATTTTTTTAGTGAATGCATTTTCATTTTTATTTTGTTTTCATTTTGTTTTTGTATCAATTACTTTTTAATATGTAAGTAACAAAATTTTCATTGTTTATGTTTTGTTTTTATTTAGTATTTTGTTTATGGGTTGTTGTCACCTGAAATAAATTAATATTATTATATAATACTAAAATTAGGATAGTGATAAATATTTCAGGTTGTATATGTATGTAAAATAAAAATATCTGTCTAGTTTGGGACTTTATGACCGTATGCGAGATGTTCTAGATGTTATTATTATTAGATTAATACACTGAGAGAAATCCTTTGTACAGACGAACGTACATTTCAGAAATATACAGTCAACGTATACTTTAGACTTAAATACGTACAATATAACATTAATACGGATACATCAAAAGTACACTAATGGACTTGTCCTGCAGCTGCATGGTGTAATATACTGTGCTACGTTAAATCAAGTCATGCCACGATTTATGTATACAGTATCCTTTTTTCAGTCTGAAATTTTTCTCAGTGTATAAAACAAATTGTCTCGTCAAGAAATCGAACCTCGCTCGTAAGTTGTTCATGCCTTCTTAGTATTAGTATCTCTATTACATAACAGTTCATAGACTACATTTTAGCTTAATATGGAATATCGCGGAACTCCGATGTGAAGATAACGGTTTACAGCTGACACGTATCTGTGAAAAGCTCTATCTACTTGAATATTACTATCTGAATTGTCCGTATGCGTCGATGCAGCAGATTTTTAAAAATGATAAAACAAAAATAAAATTTATGAAAAACACTACACAAAAAAAAACCTAACATTAAAAAGTATAAATTAATGGATACAGGTTATTCATTTTCATATGAAATTTTTTCCTTATATTCGTAGGCGTCAGGAACCGCTAAGTAACTTTTACCATTTGCAAATTAAGTACATATGACGGCGCATACCGTTGCTTAGCCTCGATGATTGATTACACACTTTAAATAAAGACAATATATTTTTTTATGATTTGGCTACAAATGTATAGTTTTCAGATTTTTCACTATACTTGTAGTATAAGACAGTTTTACTGGCCAAATTTCATAGTTCTAGCTAGGTCAACGGAAAGCACCCTATAAATTTTGATTCCCTTGAGAGTGTTGAAATATACGTTTTTGTGGCATAAACGGCCGTAACTTTTTTTTACATTAACTTAGAAGTTTGATTTTTTCATAGCTTTAAGGGACTGTAGACTTCAGTATATGGTTTCAATTTCAATTCGCCACCTCCACTCGTTCCCGAGATAAAGGGTCTTGACAGACAGACGGACAACAAAGTGATCTCATAAGGGTCCGGTTTTTGTTTTCTTTTAAGATACAGAACTCTAAAACAGAAAAATATTAAAAACAAATTTTTTTATTTCAGAATTTTTTATCCAATTCCATTGCTAAAAAAATGGTTTCAAAAGGTGATTTTTAGAGGGATCGCGCCTTAAAACCAAAAATAAAACGAGATTTGCTTATATGGTTTTATTGTGCACTGAATCATTTTCCGTTTACTTTGCGGTGATCAAAAGGCGTCCGTTATCCCGGAGCAGTCAGTGGGTTAACAGCCTAACGGTCGTACAAAATTACATGCGCGCGCATCTTGACCTAAATACCGCAAGATCCACAAAAACGATACATCCTTTATTTATACAACCAATAAGACTAAAAAGACGGTGTGTTTGTTAAGTTGAATATTTTTAGGGTACCCCAGTGAATCGGTAAAAAAGGAAACCTTATAATGTCATCTTGTCCGTTTGTGTGTCTGTCTGTCTGTCTATCTGCCATAGTCATTTTACTCAGAGACTACTAGCTATATACAGATGTTTGGAAAGTAGGTGTAATAACGCAACTGAGGAGCGAAAAAACAAAAACATTCCATTTTTCTCTCTTTTTTCTTTCTCTACAGTTTCCGTGCGCCCGGGCGCGCGGAGTATGTGGGAGTTGCACCCACTAAACAACCGCCTGAAGCAAAATAAGGACCCGTGTCGTTAGCCCGAAAGCTCCAACGACTTCATCGAAGCGGCCAGGAGGCACACTAGGGTGTCATCGGCGCGAAGGTGTCAAGAAACCCCTAAAAGCTAATCGATGCGAAATAAAAAAAATATTCCAGTGAACATTGACGTGTGAGGTATCTATAGATAGGACTTTAAAAATAATATAGGTTTTAATACGATTTTTTATATAAGTCAATCATTGTTCAGATATACGCTCCAATAGTCCTAAAATGTGTGTGTCCCCAGGCTCTTGGAATTCGCACCTGAAAAAGTAAAAATACGAGATCCTTACAGGAACATTTTCTTGTACGTTCGTGTGTCTATTTGTTTGTCACCATCCTTTTTCTCAGAAATGGGTATCAAGTTGAAAAGCGACGTATTTTTTTAAAGCTCTTAAAACCATTAAGAGATTTTCTCAATTATTGTGTGTAAATAAATCGACAATTTTCCTTATAAAAAGAGCTAAATGTTTCGGTTTCAAAAAAGAAACTATTTTTTTTTCATTTTATTTAAATATCCCAAGAGGTGAAGCCATACACAAAAGCTAGTATAGTTGCGAATATGATACCATATATATAACGCGGTTATCCAGTACAGTATATACATATAGCTTTTTATATTTTTGTGCATATTTCATTGACCTTAATGCCCTAAGATACAAAGTAAAAAAAAACTTTTACATTTTATTTTAGTCTTTTGCACAACGGTATCTGATGATTCCACATTTGTTTGTGTACAAATGCTGTATATTTTGAATTTTTTTTCGAATTATATGTTACTCAGTAAAACTCTGAGACTGTCCAAATTAAATATAAATTTTTGTGTTTCTTGCAATTTTCTTAAGTGTATATAATTTTAATTTTCAACTGTGATGTATTACAGGTGAAACTGCACATTAGATTACAAAAAGAAAGAATACAACTTTATATTTCATTCATTATTTTTCCAAATAATCTCCGCGCTATTCTCTTTATCGTCTCATCCGGGAAAACCATTGAGAAAAGCAGTGGGCTTATTATGTCAATAACTATTAATTCAAATTGAATTACATGTAATCATAGGTAATCAAGCTATATAAAAGTTTTTTTTTAAATTTTTTTACGGAATGATTATAATCAGGGAGTAAATCTTAGATCCTTAGATCATTTTCTAGGTGGCGAGATCTTTAGTGTCTCCCCTCCCTAAAATATAAATTAAAACTCTATTTGTGCCGTCCGCGACGAAGTCAAAGTCAGACAGACAAACAGACAACGGCGAAGACATTTTTTTACATGTTTGCACATTTTGAAGGTATCTATCTAACAATAAATAGTCGCATTCGATGGGTAATTTCTTTTTTAATTTTTTGTTTTTGGGAATTTCATTGCCCTTGTGATGACGCCCAGTGTAATCGTATTACCCTATGGCCATTCCTGCTTTTATAAAACGTATAAGCATAACTGAAATTATGAAGGTGAATGTCAGCGATAGTAGAGTCAGAAGTTACCGTGGTAACATTTGCTCGGTTACGTACCATGGTTACGCATAAAAACATGATAGCGAGTCTCTAGTAAAATGAACACGGCCAGTGACGATCGTACCCTATATCGTACCTGTTTGTTGGTCCAATCAAATACAAAATACAATCGTGCGTCTGGGCCATGGGTACTCTGTATAAGGCATTTACATGGTTATCATTATGTTCGGTTTTAGACTGTACATAGGAAAATTTTATGGAAATGATAATGTTTTTTTTTACTTCTATCACTCATGGTGTCTGACATGACGAACTTCCTTTTAAGTACATGTACAGATGACTGTGCAGAAGAATCCGCTCTTACATAAATGCTGTATATCATTAGGCAAAATTTCAGTAGAGAGAAATGTAAAACATATTATAATCACAATGTATCTTACACATTTAATTCACATATTATCTTCTAAACATCTATACCATACCTTAACAGCCTATTATGCCCCACTACAGGGGCTTTGGTCTTCCCTCGGGATGAGGGTGTTTGGAGCATAATCCACCGCGCTGCCCTAATTCCGGTTGGTGAATTTTAACCAGGACCAACGACGGCTCTATGTGCTGTCCGAGGCATGGAGTCAGTGATACTCATTATGTACATGTCCTGGGAACCTGGGATTCGAACCACGACCTACTAAACAAGAAGCGGGCTCGCCACCAACACTGCTATCACGACTTCTATGCCTAATATTAATAAATAAAGATTTTTACAAATATTTTATGAGTTTTTTAAATATATCGAAAATGAATCATATTAATTTATTGAAAAACAAGCATCTGTAAGATCAACGGGTCATATGGTCACATTTTAAGATTGACAAGGTTGTGTCCTTGTCTTTTAAACCATTCGTTTGACTCAGAGTTTGGAACTGTGTAACACTGATTCATCTAATGTTACACGCCCATCGGCATCAATGTATTGCATACGCAACATGCGTCATTTTTTTCGTCGGAATCAATACAGGAATTTCAATGATTTGCAAGTGTAGTTTAACTGGGTCGCTTGCTCTCGCTTGGATCCTGGTGTCTGTTGCCTGTACAGTTGGCGAAATTCATTAAATTACGTATTTAAAGTAGAGTTTGTATTATTTCAGAATAGTTGTTTTAATTTTTACACTTTATTTTTGTCTATATATATATTTTTGTCTATATAGATTTGGAATACACCAATTTGAATGTATACATGTTTTTTGTATAGATTTTTCCTTTGTTTAAAGTTTCTTAACATTAAAAACTTGAAATTGGGACAGTTGAAATTTGAAGTTAGGACAAAACTTGACAAAATTTCTGTCAATTTCGGTTCTAGCTGTAACGGAACGTGGCTTAGACAAATTACTAATTATGCGGGTCGTTCGACAAGACTTCACTTTCTGCCAATTTTGAATGCCATCTTTTAATCAAATATTTTTATAAATTCTCGAGGTACATGTAGTCCCACAAATAGATAGACTATGTCGCATTTTAATTTTAAATAATTAATTATTAGCGCATAGATAAGTTACCACGTAGCAGCACTTATTCCGCAGATTTTCGTTTGACACTAACATTCCCGAAGATTTATCGACCATGACTGAGTGACGCGTTTTTACTACAGTAAGGTTGAATGTATTATTTCTTTCTGTCGTGTTGTTTATTATTTCGTTTCGTGATAGGCGTGTGGTAGCAAGCCCGCTTTAAAGGTCGTGTTTCGAATCCCAGGGCATGTACCAATGAATATTTTCTTAAGTACAGGTCGTGTATAATTTTATAGCGGATCTGAATACAACGCTTCATGCGGGATTGCTCAGGAACATTCATTTACGCCTCACTCCACTGCTCCCCGCTGACATCTAAACTCGTTATTGCGACGCGACTTGTGCCTACTTTCGGATCCGCCATAAAGTTTGATTGTTACTCTACATAAGTCGTCGTCACGGTTGCCATCATCAGATGGCAGTCGGACCTTGTGGATTCTACTGTATTCTTGTAAATCACATTGGATGCAAAATTGCAATGGGATCCTCATATTACTAACTTGGCAAAAAGGCTCAGTTCTGCAGCTTACGCTGTAAAAAGGATCCGCTTCCTTTCAGACATAGAAACTGAGAGAATGGTGTACTTCAGTGGGTTCCATAGTTTGATGACTTATGGCATTCTACTGTGGGGACACGCTGCCAATGTGAATACAATTTTCGTGTTGCAGAAGCGAGCTGTTCGAGCAATTTATAAACTAAAACCTAGAGTATCACTTAGAGACAAATTTAAGGAAATTAATATAATAACGTTGCCGTCTCAATATATATTTGAAAACATAATGTACGTAAAAAAAAATATTGTAGTATTTAAAAAAAATTGTGATCGGCATAATTTCAATACAAGAAATAAGGATAAACTTGCTAATCATGTCAGCCGCCTCAATAAAATCACAAAATCTTTTAAAGGGCAATGTATACGCTTTTACAATAAGATCCCAGCTGACATTCAAGATCTACCCCTTAACAAGTTTAAAACTACAATAAAACGAAAGCTTTATGCAAAAGCCTATTATAAAGTATCAGACTACTTAGATGAGAAAAATCCATGGGTGTAAGCCGCTCGCTTATCAGTTTGTTTCAATAATATTATTCTTTAAGCACTTATTGTTAAATTTTTTTTTTTATAATTTTGTTAAAAAGAGCGTCCCTCAGTTTCTTGCGTATACTTCTGAGAGGAATCAGCATTTTTGAATGCGCCTTTGTGGTGACGTTTTTCCACAAAGTAATAAAATTCACTCTTATGACGTATTTCAAGATTATGTTACATAACTACGAAATAAAGATATTTTGATTTGATTTGATTTGATTATAGTCGTTAAAACCCACCAACACGCACTGAAGTAGCGTGGTGGATTAATCTCCAAGTATCCTCATACCAAGAGGAAGCCTAAGCCCATACAGTAACGCATAATGGGTTGATGTGGTATTGTATGGTGGTTTCATATTTCATTGATTTGACATCCATCTCGATATCCAGTAATCTGTTCCCGTGTTCACCTTGACTAACAATTTCGAGAACCATCATGAAGGTTTGAATTTTCATGAAATCGTAATAGTAATCATTTGAAATCACTGAATAGAAAATGGTTCTATGGCGTTGTGGGCAGCGTTCTCTCATTTTTGAAAGGAGTAAAATCCACCAACCCGCACTGGAGCAGTGTGGTGGATTAAGCTTAAAACACCGAGGGGAGGTGAACTCCCGCAGTGGGGTATCATCATCATTATCAGCCCTTTTTACTCCACTGCAGGGGCTTAGGCCTTCCCCAGGGTGAAGGGGGGGGGATTGGAGCTTAAATCCACCACGCTACTCCACTGCGGGTTGGGGATTGTAACGCCCGCCATCTATTGACAGCACCCGGGACCGACTGGTTAACATGCTCTCCGAGGCACGAAGTCAGTGATAGTTAATGTACTTAAGTCAGAAAAACTCATTGGTACACGCCCGGATTCGAACCATGTCCCCATGGCCTAATAGAAATTTGAGACAGGTTCAGTGGGGTACAATGGGTTGATATGGTAAATGGTATAACAGGCACTCGGGGATATGATAATATAGCGACAAATATAGTGGGCGCATTCTGCTGGAACCCGCATTGTACCATCGCGTAGATCGTGTCAATTATAACAGTGTCATTTAACAGAGCCATGTTAACTTAGTAAACGATCATTGTACGAAGCGCCTACATAATTTGGTCGTATATATTTGCAATCGCCCAGCGTAAATATTACCGACTGATTGTGCAAGTCCCTAGTACTGTGATTCTTTCTTAAGTTGACATGGCTATTACATTCGACGGTGTTATGATTCGATGGCACAATGCGTAACCCAGCTGGTACTGCGCAAAACAAGAAACATAATATATCGAAAATACAACTCCCAGTTCACCGAGACGATCGGGGTCCCCCTTTGAGTGCCACTTTCGATGGACTTTTTTGTTATTTCCGCGTAAACGTAGGCGTTACACGGAGTACATACAGATGGTTAATGTCACATTTTAATGGTCATCAGTGTACATATGCGGGGTGGGTTGACACAGTGGTGTGGGTTCGACGTCCGCAACGGGACCCTATGTGGGTCACGAGGCTTCGCTAATATCGACCGTTAGTTGATCTCAGACTGACTGCCATTGCATAACTGTAACTCACATGTATATATTTCAAACTGTAGATTCGTTCAGTCGCGTATGTAATAATATTATTTGAGATATCTCACGCATCGTCATCCAGCCTCGAACTCAGGCACCGCTTATGCTATGGGTTCCATTCCACCAGCCAATTATACCTCACTGCAGAGGCTTAGGCTTCACCCCAGGGTGAAGGGGCTTGAGTTTAATCTACCTCGCTGCTCCAGTGCGGGTTAGTGGATTTTAACGACTGCCATCTGTTGATGGCATCCGGGACCGACGGCTTATCGTGCTATGTGTAGCCAAATGACAAACATGCTTACATTTTTATAATACACAAAAATTATAAGTATTTATGACCGACGACTTGAAAAAAGATATCAATATTTTTTACATGTTCACCGATTCCTCGCAAACAGCTTAACCGATTTTGGATAGTTTAAACTGTATTCTATTGAGATAGGTCCTTAGGTGCTCTCATATATTTTTCTATTATGTGAAACCATAGATGTTTATAGAGATACCGCTTTGTGACAACAAAATGTGAGCAAGAAAATACGTATACCACGTAGGCCAAATATACGCCAGTTGACGTATTGAAATATGCGCTGTGAAATTGTGATAAGTCGAATTCGTGTGACAAACAGGTGAAATCCGTACTTTAAAAAAAAATAAAGATTCTGAAATTACATTTCATGTGCAATTTAACAAAATGTTTGTTAAATACAATAATAGATAATGATGTATGGTTTGTGTAATCACTGAAGCTGATATTTTGTTCACGTTTTCATAAGACACTTCTATAAGTACTAGCTACGCTATCTATAAGGGTGAAACATACCTATCGTTTTCAGGAAATAGTAAAAAAAAATATTTTTTTTTATGTATTTTCTCTTATTTTTTGGAAATGGGTTAACTGATTTGGATAATTTAAACTTTATTCTATTGGGATAGATTCTTAGATGGTACAATATATTTTTCTATGATGTGAAACATGCCTACCGTTTTCCAGAAAAATGAAAAAAGAAACCGTGTTATTTTCATATATTCGCAGATTTCTTGGAAACAGCTTAATCTATTTAAATAGCTTAACCTATAATCTATTAACATAAATCTTTAGATGGTCCTATATAATTTTATATGATGTGAAATATATAGCCTTTCAAGTGGTAGCCACGCGTTCCGCATGGAAGGCCAATCTCAAGCAATTTACCGATAAAGTACTTAAGTGGAAATACTAAAAAGCGAAAAATGACAATTGTTTATTAAAAACAAAAATAAAATCGTCTACAAAAAAAATGTTATTTTATAACTAATTAAATGTACTACCTGGTACTTACCAGATAATGACAATTAAAAAGAATTTTATTTCAACTATGTCATAGTATAGCCGTTTGTATCTACAAAAGCCATGAAACAAACAGATGTATTCATAAACACAAATATTTGTGACGGGCGGGGATCGAACCCGTTGCTTTCGGTTCGGTGTGGTTTGGTAGTCAAGGTATATGATCAACAGACTAATCTGTAAGACGTATCAGTCGATTCAGTTAAGTATGCTCTCTTTGGGCGTTCTTTATATTTCAACTTTTGTATAGCTGCATGTAAAACGCTCTACAATTATGTTTTTTTTTTGTTCTCGTTTCTAGCTAGCGACCGTCAGTGGCTTCGCCCGTGTGGACTAGACGTTAGAAATAATTTCGGCTTCAACACAAATGGTATTTCTTACATCCAAAGGAAGTTTTTTCTATCATAATCGTACTTAATCACTTTTAATAAGCGAATGAAGTAATCTTTTTTCTTCTTACCTACCTTTTATTCTTCATCCATTTCTTCTTTTATGTAAAAGATAAAAATGATTACTGTAGGTTATCCTTGAGAGATAGTCATATACCATCACGGAGGTTGCTATAGGCCTGTTTAAGTTATACAATTCCGTAGTAGAGGAACTGCAGCGTATTTGAAATATCCCTTTATTTTTTGTGAATAAGCAGAAAAGGAAACGGGTTAGGCCCAAAAAATGCATTAATTAAATGGAAAATTATTAAACTTTATTAATACAGTCAACCTACGAACCTTCTCAAAATTTATATCAAAATAAAAAACTTCAAAAGCTTGACCCTATTTAGGATGCAGGTAATTTGTAGAATAGTTTTTTTTATCCCACATTGCCTGCAGTATTTCAAATTTGCTGCACTTCTTCTACATTATACCAATGTATCTCATATGGTTTAGCCAACGATGCTAGCAATGTAACCTTGATAATAATTCATATAAACCTTCCGAAAGAAATGTATTAAAATATAGTGGAATCGAATCGAAATCTTTACTTTATACGATTTTTTAAACTTTATTTTACTTTAAACTTTATTTTATACTATTTTTACGAATAAAACAGGGACCCTAGAATTAAAAGTAGTCGATGCTCCTCTCTGCAGCTTCGACTATAGACTACGTGCACAAAATTTACTTGCTCAGTTACGATTCGAAGAAAGGGCAAAGAAATGAACGCACTCTTGCGAATTTTCGCGAGTATACGAACGTCTTTTGTTATAATTTCCATTGCCCGATTTCCGTATCACTATTTTTAGAGTAGCCGAGAGGTAGGTCTCTATCTAAATAATCTAGACATCTGCATTGAAATAAAAAGTTTTCACTTGACTGTGCCCATTTGTATTTGTGGAAAATCTATTTGTATTTCCTTACGTATAACAAATTTAGTATGAAATGACGAAGGCGAGATCCACCTTTAAGGTAAATTTTTTGTCGGTGTTAATTTTCCAAGTCGTAGTAACCTGTCATAGTAATTTCTACGTAAAATGAAAAAGTCCACAAATGAAAATTTTCACATTCAGATAAGTCAACGAAAACCTTTTAACAAAATTTCCAGATGTCACAACTCCTTGTCACAAAATATAAATAAACTTGAAGACCAGAATTCAAGTAACCGCGGCGCCGTAAGCCGCGTGTTCAGTGACAGCAGCAAAAAATTCGGAACATTACGCCTATAGTGCTTACTCGGATTTATACAAGAACACCTTTCACCAAATTTCTGATCACCTGGTAGTTTCGTTGGTGGATTTTTTTTTTGGCCAGTCCGGTCGTCGAGTTCGTCGTCCCACTCACCTCGCATACCGTTTGCTGACCTACCTTCACATTTCGGCGTTACCAACGGACGGACAGTTAGATTTTATTACACATTAAAATTCGCCACAACGCTTTAATGTCTGATGTAACGATTTTTTGATTCAGTTGCGATGACGCTGTATTCTAACTGTATTGTTTCGCGTGATGGCATCCGTGATGGTATTTTTTACCGATGCGATGGACATAAATTAAAATTAAGAAGAAAAAACAGATTAGATTTAATAAGAAATATTTAATCTCTGTTCGTCAACGAAAAACCGATCGAAGTGCATCATGTAAAGTGAAAGAAACGTCAATAAAATGCACTAACTGGGTGCATTTCAATAAAAATATATTAACATTACATTCTTCTCCCGAAAGCGCGCGAGATGTGCAAGTGTCATAATTTTTTGTAAAATAAAGTTTGTTCATACAAGCTTTTGTGGTGAGGCAATTTATGTAATCCGAATCACATACCTATCGATTGACGCATAAAAAAACATTTTTTAAATATGTTAAAGTCTTCACCAGTTAGTTAGTTTGATTCAAAATCATAACTTTAATATTTGCTCCTTGTTTGTACATTGAAGCTATTTGTAGCAGGTTTTCGACTTTAGCCTTAGCCCCTCCTAAAGAACTGGCAGGCGAAAAAGGAGAGGAAAATAAAGTAGTATTGACCAATTAATATTATGATAGAAAAAGTTAGCTTTTGCTGTAACTACTATGTTCTAATTTAATTTGTGTTTAAACTGAAATAATGCATACGTGTAAGTTACGAAAGCGAAGCCACTAATATTTAAAGGGGATAGTGGAAGCCGATCCGTATCAAACTACTAAGGAATTTGCGGCATGGTTGCATACCCACAATGTTGACCTATTTGCAGCAAATCGGTGAAATAAAAATTTTTAAAAATGGGTGCCTCATGATTTGACTGATCTGCAGAGAGCAACGCGCATATTAAACTTTATCTTTCCTCGTTAAACATAACAAAAAGTGCATTCTTTACGATAGCCGTAAACGAACAACGCAATGGTTGACCCCAAAGCAAACACCACAACGAAGCTTCACTCATAGAAAGGTGATGGTACCTGTTCGGTGGTCATTTCATGGTGTAATTCATTTCAGCTTTCACAGACATTGTCAATCAGTAACAGCAGAATGTCTACTAAACAGAACTCCGAACAGTAATGGCGAAACTCGCAGTAAAATAGTCGACTCGCCAATCGATATTCACCATTATTGCTCCACGATAACGAATGACCTTGAAAAACAGTTTTAACAATAAAAGACCTGCAGTTAGAAACCATCCGTCATCCTCATAACTCGTCGGACCTCGCCCCAAACGACTACCACGTTTTTCGCGATTTGGACAACTGTTCAGGCACACAAATATTTGTGCCGGACGGGAATCAAACATCTACCTTTGGTTTTGCACTTAGGGTCTCACCACATCACCATCGGTTAGTCATTATTTACATTTATTCTACTATTTCAAAATTTCAAACGTTTAAAAACTGTACCTCGAAGGATAATAAAAAAATTGGCCGTTATAGGGATTCTACAATTAAATGAGCACGTCGTGACGGTGTCGTGACGCGGACCCATAAGATTTTCCCTTACCAAAAAGTGCCCAACGCGGCTAAAGAATTTTCACTTCAATTGTACTGCACAGTGATTCTACAATTAAATAAGCATTTCGCGTCGTGACGCAAACCCATAAGATTTCCCCCTACCAAAAAGTGCCCAACGCAGCTAAAGAAGTTTACACTTCAATAAAAGAAGTCATTTTACAAGTATCTACGTAATACAATACCGCCATGACACTTATCAGAATCTGTGGTATAGACATACGTACATTGTTTGTGATTGACTGGAGGATAGGAAAAGATTAGTACTATACATAATACATATACAAGGTGAGATTTGAGTAACCAGCCAAAATTTTTCTAGAATTTAGGTATCACTAATAGATCTCATTGCGTAAATAAAAAATATGGGTTACATTTTCATAATAAATTATTTTATATACAGTGTTATTTTATAACGTTTGGTTGCCTTCGCGCCCGAGGCCTTGAAACGGAATGGGGCGGCGGGCATGAATGGTGACTAGAGTTTTTGGTTTTCTCGGAAAAGGTTTGTGTAGTCATATCTCAATATTTTTCTATAGAACGATACTAAAAGGAAACAAGACGGCTATCGGTTTTCTACCAAAGATTATTATATTAAAATTTGGCTGGCCATTAAAACCTCACCCTGTATCTACTATAATTACTAACTTCCCAACTTATTACACGCAATTTTTTTTAATATTTCATTTTGGTTAAGAACTGTCTACGCGTTCACTGTATGAGACGTTACTGGCCCCACGTAATAAAATAGGACCTTTTACTTTAAACCAGGATCATCTGTATTATGAACACCAGGGCAAAAAATTTACATTTAAACCCGAACATACGTTAGAAAATACGTGCACGGAAATTGAACTCGAGATTACATTGCAGCCACAATGTAGGCACTATACCACGGAGGCATACTATGTTTCCTCTCACAAAATGAGGTATCATTCATCTTCGTTCGCTTACTGTAATTTGTGTCGCACTGAAACCTTCAATTTACATTTATTGAAATCTGTTATACCGGTATTTAAGCGTGATAGATAGACAAACAAACGTACAAATACGATGCACTTTTATTTTATTAGTAGTGGTGTCTAGATCTATTTATTCTAGACGTATTTTTTCTATAAAAGCGTATTGGAAACATTAAAAGTCGATATAAAGTGACAGTTGTTATCCTATTTCCTATATTAAAATATATACGTATGTATATTTGTATGTTTGGCATTCAATCACATAGCAACGGAGAAACGGATCGATGTGATTTTTTGTATACATAGAGCTTATGAGCTAGAAAATGACATAGGCTACTTTTTATCTCGGAAAACTCATAGTTCCTGTGTGACAACAAAGCTTCATCTTCTAACCGTTGAAAGGATTTTGATGAAATTTAGTACGAAGGTATGACTAAAAGCTTGGAATAACACAAAATAAATTTTATCCCTTGGAAAAATACATGATTTCCGTGGGATAGCCAGTCTTCATGCTAAAATGGCTAAACGGAATTTGCTGTTTGGTACAAAGATTCCGTAGGTACGTGAAGTTTCGGAATTTTCTAGAAAGGCAAATAATTTCCTTTAGTGGTTCCGGTACAACTGTGTTGCCAGGTTAGTTTAATGTATTTTTATTATTTTTAGAAATTAAATAATTGATTCGCTTGACCGTAGTAGATATTAGACGTTGTTTGTTAGACGGAATCACATGATGTTACGTTACTTACACGGAACGTTTGTTACTTGACTTAGCAAAAACTATCGTTTGCATCTTATAAAAAAAAAAAACGTGTATGTGGAAGTTATAATATCCTCATAGACTATCGCCTAGGTTGACTCGATTCTCGAGCAGCACGCCTCCAGACCCTTTAGAACGTAAGTTAATTATGAGTTACCTATAAGTTAGCCACTAAAGTGGATAAAAATATTCCTTTTTGCGACAGCAATAAAGTGTGTAAGCCACTGAAGCGATCAGAAAGCTGAAGTGGCAATGGGCCGGTCACATTTGCCGTAGAACTGATAACCGATGGGGTAGACGAGTTCTCGAGTGGAGGTCGCGTATCGGGAAGCGAAGCGTTGGACGCCTCCCGGCCAGGTGAACAGACGACGTGAAGCACTATACCGGGGGTAGTTGAATGCGAAAGGCGAAGGACCGTGTGTGAAGGCGAGCCTTGGGAGAAACCTATATCCTGCAGAGGAGAGACACTGGCTGATGATGGTGATGATGTGTAAGCCACATCATTACTCCAAAATGAACTTGGCAGGCAAACTCCACCCGTCCTGCAAGAGAAGGTTGAGGGTTGATATAAACCCCCAACCTCATTAATTCATTAATTCATTCATATACCCAATAAAATTCAATTGATTACCTAATTTCCATTCAATTGAGTTAATATTTTTGTTTGCTTTCAAACTCAATTGGGTTCGTTTATCGACACGAGACATTAAATTTGTTTATCTGAATCGTTATTTTCAGGTCATCGATCCATTTATTTTCACGTCGCTTATATTTGTGTGTTATAAGCGTGCACTCTGAAAAGTGTATAATATTAGAGACAGGGAATCCAACAACCGCATATATCGTAATAAGGAGTGTCACTTTTAGATATCATTTGATGTGTCAGTCGACGAACTATATATCGGTTTGATGTGATATCTGAAAAGAAGTCATTGTACTCTATATACGCCTAGTAACTACACAAATATTTTTATGTGAAACCGTCATTTGTACAAAGTTTTGTTTATTACTTCACGTATAGTCCTTCTCTGTGTACGATATGGCCGTAAAAAGAAAAATTGTAAAATGCTTCTAGTGTGATAGAAACCAAAAACTGAAGAAATATTTTTTGATGGCTTACTGTCAATCAAGAAAGATAATAAGTGAATACGCCTCTAAGGAGACTACATTGAAAAATAAAAATAATTGTCCATACTTGCTTATCTTTTCTTTCATAGTTAGATAGATAAACTTAATGGTTACTTATCAGTTTTCTATTGTCTATGGGAATCAAACCGGAACTGGAAATGAAAGTGACAATGGAAAGAAAATAAACGCGGTAAAAGATGTGGGAAGAATAGTTTATGAAACTACGATTTTATAGGTTTAGATATTTACTGGGAAGACATTAGATTTTATATAAACTCTAGCTATTGTATGAAACATTATTTTCGGTGAAGGTCAACTACTCTCATAGTCACTTGTCATTTTGTCATACCCTTAACTGTTTTAACACGTCCTAAAGGAGAGTAAACATCTGATGTTCATCTTCATCAGCCCATTTTTTTTTACCCCACTGCAGGGGCTTAGGCCTCCCCCAGGGTGAGGAGGGGAGCTTGAAGCTTAAGTCCACCACGCTGCTCCACTGCGGGTTGGGAACTGTAACGACCGCCATCTATTGACAGCGTCCGGGACCGACTGCTTAACGTGCTCTCCAAAGTACGGTGTCAGTGATATTGTGTACTTAAGTCAGAAAAACTCATTGGTACACGCCCGGATTCGAACCATGGTCTTATAAATTTGAGACAGGTTCGTTGCGCTCTGGGCTATCACGACATTATTCTGATGTTACTACCCCTTATTTCCTTCACGGCTGGCATTGAATGCCACGCTCCGCTTAGAATTCTACTTTATATACTATTTGCTCTTTGGTTTTAGAATCTGCTATATTCTGCTATATATTAGTATATATTTTCATTGTCAAAATACGCCAATAATTATATAGAAATCGCCAAAGTTCGTCATACCGACGCCGCCGTGGGCGCCGTATTAGCTAAAGTGGGTGAAAGGTGAACGCCCTGCTTATTTCGCCGGCCGATGACTTTGACTGAAGTGGTATTGGACCTCCGCAGTTTCTCAATGGCGCAGGTGTTGATAACGAAGAAAGACGTTATATGCACGAACAACCTAACTAATATGCAAAATGCAAAAGAGTTTTTTTTATTTTTCTCATTTTAATTTAAGGTTCCTATGTAAACTTGAAAACTGTAGAGATTATGAAAACCGCTCGAACGGAATCGCAGGCGTTCGCCAGTAACACTGGCCCAAAACTCATGATGGTGTATCGGAAACGAACGAAGTGAAGTGAAGGTGTGGAAAATTTATTCCAATTAAAGTTGAAATATTATACAAAATACTAGAGGCAAAACAATTTCTATTTTTGGACTTATAACAACGCGGAATTTGCTATATGGAATATTTTTTTTAGTATACGGCCTTTTAGTGTAGTACGAAGAACAACTTTCCTATACGAATTTCTGTAGAAAGTCGTTTGTAAGCTAATTATGTTGTTTGTCGTAGCGAAAGTGTCTATTCTACCGTCTGGTTCCATGAACTTTAAGCGTTTTATTTTCGTCCAAGGAGATGTGCGACATACTATATATTTATATAATATATTTTTGTACAATTCACCATGTTGACAGTAACGCAATATGTCTTGCTGTGCTCTTATTTGAAAAGTTTCTATAAGCTATTTTATTGAATTTGGTATAATCCATATTAAGGTGCACCGCATTACTTTGGGCTTCATTGCGGCAGCGGCGTTTTTGTTTTAGTGCTTACATTATTCAGGGCGGATTCTTCCTTCCGCATCGCGCGGCTTTCGCAGTCAAGTGAGTTTGTGTACTTGGGACGACGACGTCTTCATGGATAAGCTGCTGAACTGATTTGATGAAATTTCTCGGAGAGGTAAAAACAACTTGGAAAAGGAATAGTGTACATTATATCATAATATATTAAGGCAATTCTTTTTCATGTGACCACACTTGATGTAGTAACAAATAGTACTCGCCATTCATAGTTTGATTAAAAGAAGAATTAGAAGAAGAATAGAAAAAAATGTAGTCCACAAAGGCGAACCCTAGTTCACGGAAAAGCCTTGAGTTGTAATACTATATAACTGAGTTTATACTCCGATGCTTGTCATTTGTTACCGACATCACGTGTGGTCACATGAAAAAGAACGGCCTTACAATATTATGACATCACTCACCTTATCCCTTTTCTGAGTTTAGTTACCTCTGTGATAAATTTCATTAAAATTTCTCAGAGAAGCAACGAATTACATATTAATGATAAATATAGGCTTCTTGTGATGGATTCATTAATACCCGATTTTCGCTAAAATTAGAGGTTGTTGTAAAAAAAGAAATTGTTGAATATTTTATGTTTAATTTTATACATTTCAAATACGGTTTTTTTGAAAAAAATGTTAATTAATTTAAAATTAAAATGATAAATAAAACAAATTTCAATAATTTTGTTGCGCATTTTATGGTGTAATTTATTTTTACGCACAATAATAATATTGTGCAGAGATATTACAATTGAAATAAAAATAATAGTAATATATAAAAAAAAATTGTTTCATATTTAAATTTTTTTAGCGTTTATGCTCTTTTCTCCACGATCTATTATATTTTTTTTTTTAAATAGTTGTTTAATCGAAAACGTTTGGATTTTATTTCGAGGTAAACAGAGACAAAATTTAAAACCGAGCCTTAGACTTTTCTGAACCCTTCGATAACGCTATTATGATGAATAACATGAAAATTGGCTTTTAGAGACATACCTGGTAAATTTTGTGTATATTAATTTTCGATCCATGGAATCTAAATATAATTTTAAATTGAAAAGAGTATGTTTGTTAGCAAAGAATAACTCTTCAGGAGATCATTACTTCAAAATTCACCCACTGTTTTTTGGCTGCATTAACATGACACATACGTCATAAAAATTCACGTATATGTACAATACTTGCCATATATATCTGCGACGCCGCAGTGCGATGCGTGTGCGCAAAGGCGCTGGAATACTTTCCACTGCAACTCCTCTATGAAATCATGTTACTATGGCGACATTTTTGTGATGGGCGTTGCGTGATTTTTGTGTAGATTTTTGGCTTCAAGTGGCTCGAATATATATGCTGAGCGAGCACCTTTTAGAACAAATCGATTTAAGTAAATGCTACATTGTATATTTTATTTATTTAGAGGATGCCTATGTCAAAGGACAAGCTGTTGTTGAAAAAAAACCTATCGTCACCAACATATGTTTTTTTTTTGTTTTACCTTTGCGATGGGAAGGCGGATTAAATTCTATAGCTTCCGCGCCCCCGAGCGATCGGGGTATGTGTGAGTTGCACCCACTAAACAACCGCCTGAAGCAGACTAAGGACGCGTGTCGTTAGCCCGAAAGCTCTAACGACTTCATCGGAGCGGCCAGGCGGCACACTAGGGTGATGCCGGCGCGAAGTTGTCGAGTAACCCCTAAGGATTACTTGAGGCGAAATAACCAACAATTGTAATACCCATATAGTATGGTAAATGTTGTAATGTTGTGTTGTAAATTATACTAGAACAGCAATAAAGTTTTGTTTATTTATATATTTGCTTATACTTTATATGTTATAATAAACCCTTTTATTATTATTATTATGTATATGGCAAGTACTGTATTTGACTTAGAAAAACGAAAAATATTCAGTATACCAGAAAATTATCATATAAATTGGATGATTAGTCAGTGTTGAACGTAAGCTTGAGTAAAGTTCGATAAAATAAACTCAATGCGTTTATATATTTGCGGTAATGGTTTTACGATCAGAAAGAACGATGTGCATTTTGAGTACTTTGGCACAGTATAACAAATGCTCAGTTCGCTCACTCTGTACTGAGTGGCTAAACGCTACTATTTTGAACCAAACTCTTCTTATTAATCTCGATAAATGACTGACCGATTGTTGGTCTAATGATGCCGCGGCTGACTGCAAAGTAGAGGTTGTGGGTTCAATCCTCGCCTGGGACAAATATTAATAAGTGTGCAAAAGCATGTTTATTTGTTTCGTGTCTAGGTTTAAAATATTTATACAGGGTGAGTTTTTGAGATGGGACTGTATTGCAAAATCGTAAACTATGAGAAATAGTGAAAACCGTTCAAAGGAGTCATGAGCTCGATTTTTGAGAAAACAAACTGTATATTCACATTTGAAAGAAATCTGTTACTGTAATCGGAAGTCAAACCACTTGGTTTTGTAAAAAAATTAACAACCTGTGTTTGTAACAATCGATTTTGTTGCTAATAAGCATCGAAACTTGCAAAGGAATATCACATGAAAAATGAAAGTAAATAACTTTCAATTTTCTTCAATTTTCACACATATCAAAGAATAATAATTAATTAAATGTTCAAATGGTAACCATTTTCTTGAATACACTAGTTAATTCGTTTCCTCATAGCTTTCACGGTGTCCCTTCTCGTAATATAATTTACTTTGATAATATTTCTTCGAAGGCCTTTTTTGAACTTTTCCTAGCTTTTTTACAATTTTCGTAAATTTTCATACAAATAATTTAGCCAGTTTATAACCTGTTCTTTGATTCGCTCCGTGGTCGAAGGTCGACCGACCATACTCAGTTTGAAACCACCAATAATAATTAGACAAGAATAAGTCACTTCGAATTCCATCAATCGACAGGATATTATAATATGGTTGACAGTTTTTGTTACACATAATATATAAAGATTTTAGGTTTTGACACTCCTTTTTCATATAAACTTTACCTTTGCTAAATCTCACACTCCTCCCCGTATTCGCAATATGCTACACAAGAAGTACAAAGTATTCTCTTCACGTATTAATATATAGATTAAATTTTTATACATGTATATACATTATTATACTAGTGTACCCGGTATTTGTATATTTGAATGAAAATTTTTGTATAAATTTATTCACGACGTAATCGTTATCTATGTTTAACTATTTTTGAAATGAAAATTACGTATAAGTTTAAAACTGAAATACAGTTTCGGCATTTTCGGCCACACATTATCATGAGCTTATTTTCGTGTCCTAGGCCTCTCCTCGGGATGAGGGGGCTTGGAATTCAATCCACCACGCTGCTCTAATGCGGGTTGGTGGATTTTAACGCCAGCCATCCATTGATCACCACTGGGACCGACGTCTTTCCGAGGCACAGAGTCAGTGATAGTTGAGTATAGTCAGAAATAGATAGAAAGTTAGTCAGTAGAGATAGTTAGAAAAAACTCATTGGTGCATGCCTTGAGATTCAAACCACGGCCTTCTAAACAAGAAGCGGATTCGCTACCACTCGGCTATCATTCTTCTTTATTTATTTTTAACTTTATGGTATGTCATAATACTTTCAATTTGATTACCTTCGATTTCGAGCACGTTGTGCTGAAATCCGTGATGTTAACGACCTGACGGACATATCCTCGAATACGAAGCAGTCACACAGACGGGAACCATTGATGGAGTTGCAGCTTGTGGCACTGCGTGTTACTATTCTTTGGTAATACATTCCGATGATTGTTATAAAGCGAAAGAGCTATGTATGGACCGTAGGTACCAAGAGGACATTCTTAGTTTCTATCTAGTGTACCTACTACTTATGTAATATATTCCATGTGTTTGTTTTGTTAGATTATATATAATACTCTAGCTAGCTGGTGCAAGATGGCGAGTTTTAGTCACCGCGCGCCTGTCTTCAACCCCGCGAAATTGCGTAGTGTCGCTTCGATATTGTGAAGTGACATTTATGACTAATTAAAACCAAACGCTGCTGTCAAATTAAGTTACTCTATGCATTACGTATTCTTTTGTTTTGTATTGCGTTACGTTGTGTTGTATGTCTGACTGTCGGATCGGCCGAATAGTTAAGGACACTAACTGCGGAACCAAGGGTCGCGGATTCGATTCCCGCTCGGAACAAATATTAGTGTGCATGAACATATCTATTTGTTCCGTGTCTGGGAGTAAAAAAATCAATATATGTATATATCATAAAGAATATTTAAATACGTATATCAGTAGTCTGGTATACCCATAACACAAGGTTTGCTTAGTTTGAAACTAGATGGCGCTGTGTGAGATGTCCCGGGTATTATTATTATTGTCTATTGTACTGTATTATATATAATATATATATTAAATATCTTATATAGAACTGTTTTCCTGAAATAATATATTTCCTCCGTGAGGAAGAGACAATCGTCATTTGATCGGATATTTAAACCTATATGATATCGGGTATCGAGGAGGTATCACGTATATAGATCCCTGTATTATATAGTGTTATTCTATAGAACTTCAGGCCCGCGCCAACGGAATCATTTCGCCTCGAGCAACCCTTAGGGGTTACCCGACAACTTCGCGCCGGCAACACCCTAGTTTGCCGCCTGGCCGTTCCGATTAAGTCGTTAGAGCTTTCGCGCTAACGACACGCGTCCTTATTCTGCTTCAGGCGGTTGTTTAGTGGGTGCAACTCCCACATACCCCGCGCGCCCAAGCGCGCGGAAGCTGTAGAGTTTAATCCGCCTTCCCATCGCAAGGGTAAAACAAAAAAAAATCTAAAAAACCTAGCAGCATTTCCAAGTTATATCAATAATAAATATAACTTATATATGTTCAAGGCGATCACTTTTGTGGTAATATTTTTTATTAAAATACACAAAAGAAAACTACACATATACACAATACAGAAAACGAAAGACATCTTCAAAAAAAAACCCAGACAAACAGACAAACAGACAGACGGACCGACATGGCGAAACTATAAGAGTTCCTTTTTTGCCATTTGGCTATGGAACCCTAAAAAGCGCTCTCATTTAATTTTCCAAAAATTTTCTCAATTAACTTACAATTTTTCTTCAATATTATAATTATACATACGAAAATAGAACTAAAAAATATAGATATTATTTCTCATTTCGCACAGTACGTCAAGAAGGTTGATAAACTCCGAGTTCGTCGACATTTCACCCATTTCTATTTGGGCGGAGATCGGACCGAAGACACGGTGTGTTCCAATACCGCCGACATATAAGGTCGCTGATCTTATTATATCGATTATTACTTATATAAAAATAACGTATCATTTAATCTAATATATGTTTTAATCTGCCAATTTAAAAATGTCATTTATGCCTATAATTTTAACTTAAAATGCGAGATTAAGTTAATGTTATTTTGCAACTTCACGCCTTTAGGCTCTTCCTGCCTTTTACACTTCTTGTACATTTATCATCTATTCTCAGTCATGTTTTATTTCTTGTAATGTCGAAGTAAAAATTAAGCCATATTCAATAATTTTAACCAAAACATAAAAAATACTAACATATTATGAGAAAGCTTCTGTAATATTTCTCACAAAAAACTCAGTTACACATATTTGTATATTAATTAATTTATAAATTTGTTGTTAATTATTAATTAATTAACATAAAAATTAACTCTGCAAAAGTCTAATAATATATTTTTTCATTTAAAAATATTTCTTAATAAAAACATATGACGGTTGTTTACACATTTTTTTTTATTAAAGAATTATATTTAAATCCATAATTATGTCATGATGCCAATATGAGCGCATAATTTACTAGTGTTTAATACGCACCAGCAATGTAGTACATAAATATTTTACATTTATCACCATCTATCCATTGTCCATTATGCTCCACTGCAGGGGCTTAGACCTCCCCTTGAGAAGAGGGAGGTTGGAACTCAATCCACCACGCCGCTCCAGTACGGGTTGTTGGATTTTAAGGACTGCCACACGTTGACGGCAACCGGAACCGACGGCTTAACGTGCTCTCCGAGGCACGGAGTCAGCGATAGTTATGTACTTGAGTCAGAAAAAACCCATTGGTAGATACCGATTTCTGGGATTCCAACCACGACCGTCTAAACAAGAAGCGGACTCGCCACCACTCGGCTATCACGACATTTAAAAATTAACAGTTATTATAAAACAAAAACGTGGAGCCATTGTTCATTATTTTAAATTCTCAGCTGTGACAAAGATTTGTATTAAAATACATCTTTTAATTTTTCCTAAACTGTTTGATGTATAATTATTCTGAAAGATTTTCTCAAAACCAAAGAAATGTTGAATATACTTACCAACCCTAATGTAAATTAAATCAATTCTTTTAATTCAATTTGTTATAGGATTAAATCTTTTACAACGTACATCACTTTTTGTTTTGAATTTTCTTTATTTAAATATTTAGTCTATCAATTTAACTAAACAATTTTATTGTAATAGTTTATTTTAAAACACGTCTTTATATAGTATATATTAGACTTTTTCATTGTTGCCGACATGTCGACAGCATATCATGCGTTATGAATGTAGCTTCAAGAGTAATTTAATATTATATAACCGCCATATTCTTGTTTATATGTCGCACACATGTATTACTCGAGTCTTTGTCCTGTGATATGAATGATAAGTTTGTTTGTATGCTTGTAACAGAACTTGTTACTTATTAAAATATTTTCCAATATACAAGAAAATTTACAAAAACTACTGTGTTCAAGTTAATTATAAATAAATAGAAATTGTTTCATAGAAATACTGATTTAGATTCTTTAAAGATTTCAATGAAGCAAAGGAAAGTAATATTTTCTTATTAAAATAAATATTGTCTTTTAAAAGTTTTAAATATTAGTATTTTTTCATTTAATCTTTGTTACACTATAAATCAGTATAAATATGGTCCTTCGATCAAAATCAGGTATCATCATCATCATCAGCAGCCCATTTTTACCCCACTGCAGGGGCTTAGGCCTCCCCCAGGGTGAGGAGGGGGGCTTGGAGCTTAAGTCCACCACCCTGCTCCACTGCGGGTTGGGAACTGTAACGACCGCCATCTATTGACAGCGTCCGGGACTGACTGCTTAACGTGCCCTCCGAAGCACGGCGTCAGTGATATTGTGTACTTAACTCAGAAAAACTCATTGGTACACGCCCGGATTCGAACCATGGCCCTATGGGGCCTTATAAATTTGAGACAGGTTCGTTGCGCTCTGGGCTATCACGACATATCAAATCAGGTATATTACAGAGTTATTTCACCGTAACCGAAACTATCGGGTAACCGAAATAAAAAAATCTAGAAATGTCACACTTCTCGCAACAATCGAAGGACGTTAAAAATGAACACCAAAAATGAATACTTAAAACACATTTTTGTCAAATAAATTTATTAAATTTTTCGATAATTTGGTACTGCTCCTGCATCTTTTGACACTACTGCTTATCGTCTACCTTTATAACTTTTTGAAATATAGCCGAATCTCATTCTCAGGGGTAACTTATCAGATAATTAATCAATGAAAACGACACCTGCCCAGCCCACAGTTTTCGACCGATCCTAAATTTCTTTTCCCAAACGGTAGACAATCTATCTGGCTCGGGATTTATTTTTTTGATAATTCGATATTGGATTACGTTTTCGAAATAATCAACTTTTTGTCCAAAAAATCGGGATCTCCTTTTCATAATTTTCGATTTTCCGAAAAATTTTACGAACCAATTTAGTTTAGTATTTTGTCTACCATCATAACTTTCGGAAATATATAGCCGAATCACTCTCCTTCACGAAAAGGATCTGATAAACAATTTCCATGTAAAAAATATTCCTAATCGGATGTAATGTATCGGATGATAACGGATCGACATCCGAATTTCATTTGATACAGCTAGGGTCAATTTTTGGGTTAATTTAAAGATATCCATAATCCAAAACTGTAACAGAAAAGCATTTCATGATAATCGAAACTGATGAAAGATTGTAATTACATCCATGAATATTAAAACACGTTGACCGAGTGGTTAGAGACGCTAACTGTGGAGCCAAGGATCGCGGGTTCGATTCCCGCCCGGGACAAATATTTGTGTACATGAACATGCCTCTTTGTTCCGTGTCTGAGTGTAAAATATCTTTATATACTATAAAGAATATTCAAGTATGTATATCAGTTGTTTGGTACGCATGATACACCTTTGTTTAGTTTGGGACTAGATGGCGCTGTGTGGCATGTCCTAGATATTATTATTATATAGGTAATGATATCTAGGAAATACTCCTCTACTATATCCACAACGACCCCGATAAAAATACAACATGCATATTACCTACCTTTGTTTCCATAGAGTTGACAAATACTTAAACTTCTATTATAAACACTAAACGTGGTATGATTTGGCCAAATTTTTGGCGCGCTCGCAGGTCGTCGGCCGAGCGACGATCTCTACGTGACGGAATCATTTAATTGACTTGAATCACGAGATGGTTGCACAAGGACTAAGTTATATTACCTTTAGTCCTAACGAAAGAGGCTGAAAGACCTATCTCTGAGATGACCTAAGATAAATTTAATTCTACATAAAATTTGCCAATTTTACATTAAAATTAAATAATTACATTTAGTGTGTATACATATTAAGTACGTAATACCTAAACTAAGCAAAATATTTTGACTGTATCTTTGATACAGGGCTTATTCAACAATAAAAATCTTTACGCAATGTCACAGATAAGATAATTAATACTTAGCATTATGGATTTGAAACTATGAATGCATTTATTTAACTACTTTTTTTTAGCATTGTTTCATTTTATACATTTTCTGTGTCATCTTTAGCTACTCTATTGTGTGGTTTTTTTTACATGCAACTTTATTTCTTTATTTATAGGGTAAATAAATATATAGATATTAGTTTATTTTATTGTAAAGAAAACTAATACTTGATGTTGACGACTGCTTAGCCTAGTGGGTAGCGACCCTGCCTACGAAGCTGGAGGTTTCGGGTTCGAATCCCAGGTCGGGTCAGTATTTATATAATGAATATTGATACTGGTACCGGGTCTTGGTTGTTATATGTATGTGGTGTCTTCGCTTGGTACCCAAAACACAAGCTAATGCTTAGTTTGGGGCCAAGACGTTGTTGTGATGTAGACGTTATTATTTTTATTTTAGTTTTATAACATAGTAAAATTATTGACTTAAAAATTTATTTGTCGTTTTACCTATATATTCAGTTCATGTTATTATGGCTATCTAAGTAGAGTCAATGGTATTATTTTGTCAGATATCTTCTTATGTCAGATATCTATTTTGAGGTCATCTGAGGTTTTATATCTCAGTGATGATTCGTGATACAAAAGCGTTCTTTAAATGATTTTTGTTTCAGTTTGTTTTCAAGCACTGTAATATGTTGGAATAATAAGGTAAAAACTTTAAACCGTTTCCTATTTGCTTCTATTTAAAAAAAATTGTAGTTTTATTTTGAATGAACTATTTAAAAAACTGTCAAATTAAAGGACATAAAATGTGACACTAGTCATGGCAATATAGAGTAAATAAATAACGTAGAACAATAGCGTATTGTACCTATACTAGGTAGTGCAGTGTTTGTTTGAGTTGTGGAAACAGGCCGACACGAAGCTGTGGAGGTGAGGTAGTGGAAGTGCACTGGAGTTGGTTCTCGTGGCTGTAAACACGCAGTTTCGGGTTCTCGTATAAAAATTAACTGTTGCGATACCGCCTTAGCTGCCATGCTATCATGACAGCTACCGTCACCTCACCTACGCTAGAGCAGTTATATATGTAAATATCATGTATTAAAGGGAAGTACGAGCGAGGAAAATGACTCCTCTAGGAAAACCCGCGCTACATCCATTATTGTAAACCTTACAGTAATAAAGACACAAATTGTAAATAAGTTTTACGTTAAAGTACATATTTTTGAATACTTTCACGAGCTTTTCATTCAGAATTAAATAAATAAACTTCTTAAATGCCCCTTGCGTCACCAGTAAAATTTATTCACATTAGTTTGTTTATTTTTACTTGATAAATTACACTGAAAAGAAAATTTAAATTTCATCTTATTATACATACAGCGACAGTGAATTCGTTCACGACAAAAAAATAATTAAAAATTCAAGCGAAATGAAATTATTCAAAATTTAAATTTTAATACAGTGATTTATCAATTTTAAAAAACATTATGCGAATCGATTACGAAATTTCATATGCTGAAATGCAAAAACTTTTGTCTGGAAACGCCTTGATATATTTTGCCAGTTCGGTTCAGTGCCATGTAACCTTAAGTCATTGAGTTCGATTTCTAGTTAAAAATTTAATTTTTAATTACATACATTGTAATCTAGGAATTACTATTGATTCTATGAGTATGTTATGCATACTTCGATGTTAGTTAGTTCAGTAGGATTGTTCGATAAGATAAATTATCTTTATACTAGCGACCCGCCCCGGCTTCGCACGGGTAGAAAAGCATATAAGCCGTAGTGTTTTTTTTTCTGTCGTAGTGTTCTATCAGCTTGTTGCGTCGAACATATGGATTCGTTTTAATTATATTCAAATGTCACGTAACTTCATCCTAATTGGAGTACTTTTAGTGTACTTTATTTCCAATTCTATGAATATTTTAAAAAGTAAAGAATAAATACATAAATACAAACTAAACTATACATTCGTATACAACTTCTGCCTAATTTTAATTAAGGCGAGTCGCGTCGCGGCCAGACAGCTAGTCGCGCTAGTTTTTAGTTCGTGATATCTCCTAAGATAGTCATTTAAATTGTTTGGTGTGAAGGGCAATTATAATGTGCATGAAATGTTGAAGGTAAATAACGTATTTAATTTGATAAGGATTAATACTGTATCCGTATAAAATGGTTTGCAATCACCTCATCATATAACACTATTTAAAAAAATATAAAAATAGGTATTGTAAGCCATTCATAAAAGATAGACATATGCCATCGCGGACTTTTCTTTAGTCCTATAAAGGAGACACAATCCCTCCATATATTATTTTGTTATATCTCAAAAGGATTAGGCAGCGTTTTTGCTGAAAGCTCCAGCCAGCTTGATTTTTTCCGACTTCTTCAACAATAATCGTCATTTTTCAACAAATTTACACAAAACATTAATAAGTTATACACGTAAACCTTCCTCTTGAATCACTCTGTCCATTCGTGTCTATAATATGCCAATCCGTTTGGTAGTTTTGAGTTTATCGCGTTCAGACAGACAGACAGACGCGGCGGGGGACTTTATTTTATAATATGTAGTGATATATATGCGTCACTTCTTGTATATACTATATACAAGAATGAAAACGGTCATTATAAGATTTAAGAAATACGCCTTACGGGAAAGCTACGTCTACGGTAAATCGCGTTCGCACTTTGCGTTTGCAGGCACCGGAAAACGGCGGACTAAAAATCTGAACATGACTTTCGACGGCGCGGATTGCGGCACTGTCAGCGCAGTGGCACGTGGTATGCTTCATATAATTTCTATACATTTTCGTAAATCACTCGCCACACTTAGTTTCCGAAGATAGTGGCAAGGTCGTGATCCAGTCGGAAACGAATGCGCTGGACCGCGTGAACAGTGCCACGTGCGGCGACAGCGGATGCGTATGACGCTTGCGGCATAATCGGGGCGTTTTTGCGGGAAGCTGCTGCATTCCGAACAAAACTTGTTGAATTTTACGTGCCTGTTTCGTCAGTATAAATTTTGAGTTATTTATACCAGAAATTATGCAAAGGCCTGCTATATGGGATGATAAAACTAAAAAATACGCTAATAATAAGTTACAGAATAAAATAAAGCAAAACTCTTCAAATACAGAAAGTATGTATTTGGATTCTTCTTCTTCTCAGTCGTACACTCCTGACGGAGTGGTCGTGGTCATGGATTGTCTGATAGATTGGTTGCGTTCTTTGCGAGATTTGTCCATCTTTCTCTACTCATGGCATTGCGTGTAAACTCAGTAAGGGAACACTTCGTCGATGATTTAATGAGGTCTGTCCATCTAGTAGGTGATCGGCCACGGGAACGTTGACCCTCTACTCTTCCTTGCACCACCAATCGTTCCAGTGAGCTTTCGTTGCGTATAATATGTCCAAACATCTTAAAGATTTGCATTTGCACAATCGACGAAAGTCTTTGTTTGATGCGAAGCTCTTTTAGGATGGAGACGTTAGTGCAGTGAGCAGTCCATCTTATTCACAGCAAGCGCCTCCAGCACCACATCTCAAGGGAATCAATTTAGATATGAAAATATGATAGGGGGTTCTTCTACGTAACTTAAATATGTTGGCTCTACATAATTGTTTTCTATTCTTATGCAAAAAGCTCCCACAACGAATTAGTACACTGCTTTCTTCGTGTGTGATAAGCATTTGACCTACTAATCCATCTACCACCGAACTTTGACTTTGTTCAATAGAGGAGTAATGGCGTTCAGTCCGAGAGCCAAAGTTATCACATTTGAGTCATAGGAACGCACGTATGGCCTACGCGATTGGTTATGCTTAGGTATTAACCGTCCGAAAACCGAACCGAACTAACCTAACTAACAGTAACCGAATAAAGAGATTATTCAAAATTATGAAAAAATCATAGAAATGAAGTTGGTAAAACTTGTCGGTTTTGAGTCGTTGAGTATAGTAAGTGTGCTCCTTCGTATACCTACGTTCGGAATTTGTGAAAATTTTAAGCTAATTTTAATTCCATTCCATTCAATAAGCTCATTATACACCACTGCAGGCGCTTAGGCCTCCCTCCATGGGGAGGTTTGGAGCTTAAATCCACCACGCTGCTCCAATGCCGGTTGGCGTATTGTAACGACTGTCATCTATTGACAGCAACTGGGACTGACTATTTAACGTGCTCTCCGAGGCACGGAGTCAGTGATAGATGTACTTAAGTCAGAAAAATTCATTGGTACACGTCCTGATTCGAACCACGGCTATATCGCTTTGTAAAATTGAAACAGGTTCGCTGCACTCAGGCTATCACGAATTTTAATTCAATTCTTAGGGAATACAAATAGTGAAGATAACTGAAAAAGTTTTCTACAATAAAATTTGAACTTCAGTGACCGCACTTTCCATAGATGTTGAAATTCAGTTCAAAACATTTCAATTTGTAATAACTTATGTATGACGCTCGCTTCTAGATCAAAATTTATAATATCGAACACATACATACATATATATATACATGGTGTGTTTTAAACCTCATGACAGCTTGACGCGGGTTACCAAGTATTAGCTTTTAAAGCCCAAATACAAGTTTAACAAATATTTTAAATTTCAAAACAAAATAAATTTCTTTTTCTTTTTGTAGAATTAACGCATTTCCAATGCTATTGGAAGTGTTACAGGACGAGATTTGCAGTCAATAATCTTGTGTGCCTCCGCCTTCCGCATCCAATTACCCCCGGTATGGTGCTTCAGGTCATCAGTCCACCTGGCCGGGGGGCGTCCAATGCTTCGCTTCACAATACTTTGGTCCACTCGGGAATCCGTGTGTGGTGGCGAGCCTTGGGAGAGACCTATATCCTGCAGTGGAGAGACACGGGCTGAAGATGAATCTTGTGTGACCGTTTAGATATTGCGTATCGTCGATAGGGCGCCGTTACTTTGTATGTGTTGAAATAGATTTTTTTTTTAAATTTAATTAACAGAATCAGTGATAAGGTTTTCATCCGAATAAATGGGAAATGCTTTCAAATGTGTATTCTTCTATTGACCTTTTGTATGTATTAATTTGGTAGATTGAAAAACTATACTTTGTATATTAGGTCGGAGAAAAAGTCTTTTCGTATATAGCCTGTATATACTTTTAAAAAAATCTCTTTGGCTGTACTAGTTGTATCTGGCTGGTTTTGATACCATTAAAAACGTTACATATCAAAAAAAGAAACAATTTAGTAAAATATTGTTTCGCGCTGGTTTTCATTTGTTTTTCTTTCTTTCAAAATGAGTGAATCTTATGAAGAAATTCCATACATTTTAAAATTTTATTTAAAAAAAAGGAAAAAAATGCAACGTTAGCTGCGAAAAAAATTTGTGACGTTTGTTTTAACGTTTTTAATGAGTGTCATGATAGCCTAAAGCGCAATTAACCTGTCTCAACTTTATAAGGCCATAGGGCCATGGTTCGAATACGGGCGTGTACCAATGAGTTTGTCTGACTTAGGTACATTAACTATCACTGACTCCGTGCCTCGGAGAGCACGTTAAGCAGTCGATCCCGGGTGCTGTCAATAGATGGCGGTCGTTACAATCCCCAACCCGCAGTGGAGCAGCATGGTAGATGTAAGCTCCAAGCCCTCCTCACCCCGGGGGAGGCCTAAGCTCCTGCAGTGGGGTAAAAATGGGCTGATGAAGAAACGTTTTCAATCCGGGAAATTTGATGTCAAAGATGCACCTCGCTGTGATCGCCCTGTCACGGCTAAAATGGACACTATTTTTAAAAAGTAGAGCAATATCGGTAATTACGACATAGCTGAAGATCTAAGAATCGACCGCAATACAATTTTGACACATTTGAAAAAAGCTGGGTACCGAACCGTTTTGGAAGAGATTGATAACTGGTGATGACAAGCGTATCAAGTACGATAAGAACGTGCGAAAAGGTTGTGGTCAAAGGTCGGTCAGACTTCGCTTCACAGACTATGGCAAAATCCGGGCAAATTCGCAATACTTAAGGTGATGCTGTGTGTATGGTGGGATTGGAAGGGTATGTTCATTATGAGCTTTTACCGCCGGGCCGAACTATCGATTCGGATCTCAACTGCGAACAACTAATGAGATTAAAGCAAGAAATTGAGAGAAAGCTGCCGGAATTAATCAATAGAAAGGGTGTAGTCTTTCATCACGATAATGCTAGACTTCACACCTCTTTAGTCACTTAGAAAAAATTAAGAGAGTTTGGCTGTTGGCTGGGAGGTGTTAATGCATCCGCCATATAGCCCTGACCTTGCACCTTCAAATTTTCACCTGTTTCGGTCACTTCAGAATTCATTAGACAGTATCAGGTTAAGGACATCAAGAGAGGACTCCCGAAACTACTTGTCGCGTTTTTTTTTTTTATCAGAAGTCCTAAAATATCTACAGAGATCATGTAACTACCTACAAAATGGCAGACAGTCTTCGAACTAAATTGCACATATTTATATATATATTGTAATTAAATGTGATTAAACTTTGAAAATTAATGTTTTCAGTTTTCATATAAAATGCATAGAACCTTTTTCTCCGACTCAATATTAAAGTGTTGGATTCAAATTTAAAATAATAAATTGTAATTAAAAAACTTTTATGTTTGTTTATATTTGCGAAAATGTCCAAATCATTATGTAAAAAAATTAAACTCTATTTTAAAATTAATTTTTAATATTCTAAGAAAAACGATTACATAGGTACTTAGGGCTTTTATAATTTACAAAAGCGTTAATATATGTTATAAATATCATAATATAGTCTTACACTGATTTACAAACATTTACATTTATTAATTAATTAATTAATTATTAATAATTAATTAATTTTATATTTAGTTATATTAGTAAATTTTCCGTTTTCAATTTCGATACCATCAGCCCATTAACGCTTCACTGCATGGGCTTAGACCTCCCTTCGGGATTAGAGGGCTTGGAGTTTAATCCACCAAGCTACTCCAGTGCGGGTTGTTGGTTTTAAAGACTGTCATCTATTGATGGCAACCGGGAACGACAGCTCAACGTGCTCTCGATCTACAATCAGTGATAGTTATGTACATAAGTTAGAAAAAACTCATTGGTATATGCCTTGGGAATCGAACCAGCCTTCTGAACTAGAAGCGGGCTTGCAACCACTCGGCTAAATTTTTGGTAATATTGGCGTGCAATTGTTTTTATCACTAAGAAAATGTTTGGTTTCGGTACCGACTTCATTATAAGGCAGTTATTAAAATAAAATATTTTTGGTAAAAAACGGACAATCAGTACCCGTCAAGGCTGTTAACATTTTTTAGTTACAACAATAAACGAACGAAAAAAAAAATGTTTTGTCCATTAAGGTGCATCACTTCGCACACTGTTCGCGTGAATTGTCGCGGCGTTTATTTGAACCGGGCCGGTGGCACAGTGGGTTCGGTCATAAATTAAACGGAAAGAATACGAACGGTAACGTTTGTAAGAACTGTATTTTTTTTTTGTCTTTACGGTTCTCCGATGACGTCGTGTGAAGGCATCCATCATTTTGTTTGGCTGTTTGTTTGTGTTGGTTTGTAACATGTTAACACAGGCGTCTACTGTTTAGAATACCATTAAGAATGAGAAATTATTGTTGATTAATATATTTTCTTTGTTTTTGGAAATGGGGAGGGGGGGATAGACACTTAGAATGAAGTAAATAAATAATACTTTTAGTATTTAAAGTTTTGCAATTATTTGGTCTAACCATATACCTACTTAGTAAATTAATTTGAGAGCAGCGTTTGGTTTTAATAGAATCATAAATGACAGTTCACAGTATAGAGGTGACTTTACTCAATTTTCGGGGGTTGAGACCGGTGCGCGGGGACCTTGCGCCCTGGAACCCGGACTAAAACTCCCCATCTTACACCAGCTAGCTGTAATATGACTGGTTAGACGGTAAACGCAGAAGAGGGCTTGTCAATTCGTACTTTTAGGAGTCTAATTATTGCATGTCGAATTTTTTTTAGTAAACAATTGCATTTACTTCTCAAAATTATGCAACAAAATAAAATTATGACTCAAAAAAAAGTATATTCTTACATAAACTCAACAAAATTAACTGACACTTCGGAATATAATATAGTACTTTGGGACGCCACGTGTGACAGCACATTTGCCTTGGTCGCACTGTGGGACTGGCCGGAGCCACTGCGGAGTCTGCAGCCGCCAGAAAACGAGTCAAATAGGTACTGTGAAGAGTAAATACTTGTTTGTCCCTCTTGCGGTTGAAGATGCTGGCTGTTGGGGGAGTGAAGGTTTCGTTACTTTGAAGAGAAAGGGGATTCGACCCCCGTTCCGGTTCCTTCCTGGTGCAAAGAACTGCCATTGCCATTCAGCGCGGCAATGCGATGAGCATCATGGGCACCTGTGTGGTGGGGGTGACGAGGGGTGGATTATTGGATTAGTTTTATTTGTTTACATATAGACAAAAGTTTAATTCTGAATTAACGAGATTATATCGGATGTCTATATCAATACATATAGTAATTGTTCAAAATCTTGTTTATGTTAATTACGTGTATTGAATTAAAATAAATTAAAATTAATTACCATTAAGTAACAGTTAATAAAAACCGGGAAGTCAAATGGTAGCTAAAATGTAAACAAAGGAACTGTTATTTGGAACAGGTAACAAAATCACAATACGATCCTGGTTCAATGGTAGAATTAAAACAGTAGATTTTTACAGTAGCGGTAGAAACCGAATACGACATTTCTATTTAAATTAACCCTTTTCCCATTGTGGTGACATAACGGTACTTGGACTTCTGGGGTAATAAACATTTTGGTAGTAAATCATAGCGGCTTGAGAAACGGTAACTTTCCATGCTGTGAATTTTAAAGCTGGGAATAAACTTATTTGTGCTTAAGTGCGTTTCAAGGACGAAGAAAAATATCCTAAAAATGTGGTCAGAAACATAATAATGTGACAGTTAAGTTTCTCGTAAATATAAATGTTTCTGTTAGACAGAAATGCGACCACCCAGTGTTATATATAAATAAAAACGGCATTTTAGTTAGACAAACGAAAAGCGTATGTTTTTTTTTATTCGGCAATTTTTACAGCTTTTTTATTTATATAGTAATTAGAAAATTTTAATAATTAGGTAAATTATACAAACAAAATATTCAAACGCATGCAACCATTCATATGTGTACACGATACCTGCCATCTTATATATATAGCGGTACAAACGCCATCATCAGTGTGTCTTGTCTGGTCCCAATGTGAAGAACAGAGGTATGGGGCGTTGAAGCGAAGCCCATGACCCGGGCATCCTCTTGGGACCTTCCAGTCTATACAAACGGCGTGAAACGTTACACGTTCTTAAACCTTAACCGATCGCCGAAACAAAATTTCATGGTATTCAGATCAGCAAAAACTAAGTTCGAGCGTTTTGTCATTAGATATGTTTTGTCATTATATATGACTTTCATTTCGTTGGAGTATAGGGGTCATTTGGGAGTTTTGTGAGACAGGCAGATTGCAAGAAGAGTTTTTGAGATATCGGGATAAACGTGGTGTCAAAAGACGCAGCTCGGCAAGTTCTACAAGATGGCAAAAGACAATTTGGAAAAAAATCAAAAACAAAAAAATTATCGTCAAAAAACTAAAAAAATCGCAATTTTTTTCCCCGATTTTCATTTTGGGAGCCGGTATCTCGAGAACTAGGTCCGAATAAGAAAAAAATTAAAAAAACGGCTCGGGGTAATTAGACGGGGGATCGATTGAGACTGAAATTGTTAGAATTGAATAACCGGAAATAGTGGTTAAGGGTGCCCTTAGTTGGAAGTCGGACATGCGTCGGTGTTACATTTCGTACTAATTCGGTTTGTTCGATCGAAATGTCGCATAGAATGTTATATTTCGAAGTTTTAAGCTTATTCAGAGTTATTTTTTTCGCGAAAAAAATATTATCCAAAATATGTGTGTTTACTTTATTCCGTTAGGTTCATTTCCAATGTCGTAAGAAGTTCGTGCGAAAGCAGGAGATCCGTTGATTTTTATTTTTTTAATTATTATCGACACTGTTTTGTTCACAAAGTTTTGAAAATGCATTTAATTTAATGATGAACATGTGAAAAATAAAACATTACACGCGCATTTAGGTTTTTTTTCTTTCGATGCATCATAATAATTACAAAATCTCTTGATTTCGCGTTTCTCGCTACTATTGGAGGATATTAAAAATGAACATCAAAAATAAAAAGTTAGGTATAACCCATTTTTAACAAACAATTTTAATAAATTTTTCGAAAAAAGTTATGGATCAATTTTCAAAAATTTGGTACCATACGATGCCTCGCAAACTCCTGCGTCTTTGAACACTACTACCTTTTGTCGACCTTTATAACATTATGAAATATAGCCGAATATCACTCTCCGGGGTAATATAATCGTTCAATGAAAAGGGCTCCTTCACAGCCCACAGTTTCTAACCGATTTCAAAATTTCATTTTCCAAACGGTAAACAATCTATCTGCCATAGAAGTACTTTTATATTTTTTTTATATTGACTTTCGTTTTCAAAATAATCAACTTTTTGTCCGAAAAATCGGGAAATTTCGTCTGTTTTTCACCATTTTCGATTTTCCGAAAAAAGTTACCCACCGATTTTAGAGAATTTGGTATCGTACGAAGCCCCATAAGCCTCTGCATCTTCTGAAATCACTGTTTTTATCTTGCATCATAAATTTCCTAATTACACTTTTTCATAAAAGCGATCTGGTAAACATTTTCAATGTTAAAAATAAAAACGGGACCCAGTTTTTGCAGATTTCAATACCATATAATTTTCCTTGTGGCAATCGGTTAAGGTTCAACGCAGTGCAACAGTTAACACCGTTTGTTTAGGTATTTGCAAGTACACAATCCTCTTAACTTGATTCATTTATAAATTGGATAACTCGAATCTCATGAGGCTGATACTGTAATCGGCGCAATTTTACTGACCAAAAATTTTAACATTTTTAAATATTTTCATTAGAACCATCGAACCATGGCCCTTTGGCCGAATCCGGGCGTGTACCAATGAGTTTTTTTCTAACTTAAGTACATTAACTATCACTGACTCCGTGCCTCGGAGAACACGTTAAGCAGTCGGTCCCGGGCGCTGTAAATAGATGGCGGTCGTTACAATCCCCAACCCGCAGTGGAGCAGCGTGGTGGATTTAAGCTCCAAGCCCCCCTCACTCTGGGGGAGGCCTAAGCCCCTGCAGTGGGGTGGAAATTGGCTGATGAAGTGAAGTGAAGTGAAGAAATATTTTCACTTAGAAAATATAGACAGTCTGGAGCGCTTTATTTTTATTGTTTTGTATGTGGATTTTAAAGAAATAATCGATTGTTAAAAATTAGCTGATGACGTCCCTATTATTATTATTATTATTATTATTATTATTATTATTATTATTATTATAGATAATATCGTATCTACGTATCGCATTTGTTCGTATGACCATCGACCGCTGCATCTGGTAACGACGTTGTACTAATGTTTTTGTTTTTTTTTAATATCTCTGTTAATACGCCTCCAAAATGTTTCAATTTTTTCTGTTGAATAAGTACACCTATTTTTATAAATACAATTTTTTTTGGACCATGTTGAAAAATTTTTAACAGTACCCATTAGCATATACATGTATGTACATACAGTTTGTTTCAATGAAGAGCTGGCAGGGACTTATAAGTCGCTATAAGTACGACCCTTACATATCTCTTTTGTTTCATCGAGAATTATTATTGTTTTTTTTAATAACGTATACAACACAACGTCTAGGCCCCAAACTAAGCATTAGCTTGTGTTTTGGGTACCAAGCGAAGACACCACATACATTTAACAACCAAGACCCTGTACCAGTATTAATTTTTATCATATAAATACTGACCCTGCCTGGGATTTGAACCCGGGACCTCCAGCTTCGTAGGCAGGGTCGCTACCCACTAAGCTAAGCGATCGTCATCATCTTTGATGTCAGAAATGTGAATCAAGACAAGGTCTATATATAAAGATGCCATAAATGCCGGTGCGAAAGGATCAAATAGACAAATCAGGACAGACTTACTAGTCTATGGGGTTGGTGCACTATTTTTTTTCAGTTCGTTTTCTTGTAGGAAATACCTTGGGATACCTACCTACCTACCTACCGCGCTCGTCTGCACGTGGAAGAGATAGTGTAAAGGAGTGCGTGTTCTCAGACATTATATATAGAAAATTTGTTCTTGTTTTCATAATGAAATATTTACTTATTTCGGTGTATAAAATAATAATAACACACACAATCACAACAACGTCTAGGTCCCAATCTAAGCATTAGCTTGTATTTTGGGTACCAAGCGAAGACACCACATACATATAACAACCAAGACCCGGTGCCAGTATTAATATTCATCATATAAATACTGACTCGACCTGGGATTTGAACCCGGGACCTTCACCTTCGCAAGCAGGGTCGCTGTCCACTAGGCTAAGCGTTCGTAAAAGGCGAAAATTAGTAAAATAAAGTATGTTATTTACGTGATAATAAATAACATACTTTCCATTACAAATCAGGTTGTTTGAAAGCAGCCATTTTTGAAGATATTTGTTAAAACTAACCGATTTGATTTAAAAAAAATTACGAAAATTCGGCATTGATCAGATTAAACCATTTTTTTTTAGTGAAATTGGTTGGTTTTGTATTGAGAATACTTTAGATATATTTTAAAGGATTTGTATCAAATCCATGTATTTTCCATCGTTATTAGTAATATTTTATGAATTACAATAATATATTGTAACAATATTTTATAGTATACATCCATATGGCCTATTAAGACGTTGTTAAGTTGTTTGTCCCTTTTCTTATAAATATTTATCTTAGCGAATCAGTGTCACTATTTTAAACAAAAAGTAAATATGTCAAATTCTCTTAACAATACGATTTTAGAAAGTTTTACTCTAACACCATGACAATCGACAGTTTTTTAAATACTAAACGGCAAATTTTATTATTTTATTACTCAAAAAACACCTTTTGTGCAAATAAATTGGTAAAAAATGAGGATTCTTTGTCCATAGAAAGTTTTGCACAACACTAAAGTTTGTGAAAAATAAAAAAGTTTGCAATGGACTGTTTTGTTGTAACCTTTTAAAAAGTTGTAAAACAATTCCGAGTCGTTAAAACTTTTTTTTTCAGAATAGCGAACAAATCAACTCATAAACCTTTAGTCCCGAACTTTAGGGTTAAATTGTTATTCACGTAAGGGCATTGTACACAAAATATTTGAATTATTCGTTTACACTTATGTACATAAAACGAAAAAAGAATAATAATAATATAATAATAATAATAACACACACAATCACAACAACGTCTAGGTCCCAAACTAAGCATTAGCTTGTATTTTAGGTACCAAGCGAAGACACCACATACATATAACAACCAAGACCCGGTGCCAGTATTAATATTCATCATATAAATACTGACCCGACCTGGGATTCGAACCCGGACCTCCAGCTTCGCAGGCAGGGTCGCTGCCCACTAGGCTAAGCGTTCGTCAAATCAAAAATGAGTTTGTGTGGTTAGTCGATGACGTTGTCGTATAAAAAATATTATAAAACCTTATTATATATTGTCTGAATAGAAAGTCCACATCAAAAACCGTAGATGAAAATATCACCTAACTGTTCGGTCGTAATTCACGCACGCAGAGACGATTAGCTACCAACCACGACACATGATTAGCATGGCGTAGCTAGAGTGAGTGATCTATTGAGTCGCACACACAAGTATGTAGAAATTGACCTCTCATTGTTGATATTGTGTTGCGAGAGTTCATTTGGACATTATATAATCAAACCACATGTAGCCTATGAATTTATTAGTACTTTACGATTTTCATTATTTAGTTTTTAGCCTATTATTATGTTATATCTCTGCTGCGCTGGGTGCGAGGCAGTCCCAACATTATTCGGACGACCGCTTAGGTTAGTGGGCAGCGACCCTGCCTGCGAAGCTGGAGGTCCCGGGTTCGAATCCCAGGTCGGGTCAGTATTTATATGACGAATATTAATACTGGCACCGGGTCTTGGTTGTTATATGTATGTGGTGTCTTCGCTTGGTACCCAAAATACAAGCTAATGCTTAGTTTGGGACCTAGACGTTGTTGTGATTGTGTGTGTTATTATTATTATTATCCTGGCGATGATATCAAAAAAGTGTGATTGTCCTTTTATTGGTCGCTGTTGCCGCCTTCATATAGTGTGAACTGGTCGCTTGGGAGAGGGCAAGGCTCCATGAAGTAAATAGCATCACTTATGTACTAAATTCCGTGAAAATAGTGACTTGTTGTGACTTGTGTTCTTTCTCGGATAGCCATCTCATATAGGCTAGATATTATATTGACACGTTTCGTATGACTTAGTTAATTTTTATTATTTGATGTCGATTTGTGATTTGCAGTTGTTTTAATTTTGACTGCTATAACGTAAGTGTTTAACTAACAAATGAGTCCTTGTTACTTGATATGAAATGATAAATAAATAATAAATAAACCCTATTAATATTGAATCATACTCTTTAAGCGTGAAAGTTCCATATTTATTCTTAAGTAATTGTAAGCGACCGAACTAAAATTTAATCAGGCAGGTAGACAAAATAAAAATACTTTGTTCAGGGCTGACAAAAAAAATACTTAGTTCAGGGTTGATAAATTAACAACAGAACTAAATATACCTTATATGTACAACCATAACTCTATTTGTCAATTCGATTCTCAAATTATTTTTGTAACACAGATTAAAGTAACAAATAGTGTCTTTTTTATAAAGATTGTTTTGACTAATAAAGGTCCTTTTCATTCAATGAAAAATGAAATGAAATTTATTTATTTAACCATCATATTAACAATATAATTCTACCAATGACCCCCACACTAGGCTACGCCTGTCCTGTGGGAGTCAAAAGTTAATGCGGACGGTGATTCCCCAAGCCAAGCATTTTATCGATGAATTCGATGATAAAGTTTAATTATCTATTTAAATATAAACGTATCATTTATCGACAAATAATAGCACTTTAATTAATCTAACAGTTATAGAAATAATTCTATTTAGAAAATTGGCGGTAAAATGTCAATCGTATACGCTATCAAGTGGTTATTTTTCATTCAATTTAATACAAATTAGTTTTCCATCGTTTCCTTATCGAGTTCAGATTTATAATAGATTATATAAAATGATTTACATTAAAGTAATTAATTAATATCTTAATTACCAATCTTTATCTTTCTGCGGTGGGGCAGCACATACAGCACTCTACAAATTTTTCACTAGTAAATAATATAAGCGCTCTACTTTTAATTAATGGACCACATTTTATGTTATTATAAAGTATTGATTAACAAATACAAAAATACTATGATAATAAATGTCATAGGGCACTGGCAGTAGATGGCGGTCGTAACAATCCCCAACCCGCAGTGGAGCAGCGTGGTGGATTTAAGCTCCAAGTCCCCCCCCTCACCCTGGGGGAGCTCTAAGCCCCTGCAGTGGGGTAAAAATGGACTGATGAAGTGAAGAAGATAATAAATAAAATATTGTGATGTTTAAAAAAAATATTTCGATGTACTTACCTAATCACTTTTTGGTCTTGATATTGTATTTATACAGCGGTTGGTGGACGCCACGTTGCTAATTACCACAACAATCTGAGTCAAATCAGTTAACTACTGTCAACTGTTATTAACCTAGTTTATTGTGACCGTTAACGCCGAAACAAAGTCACAATTTTGAAAAAATCTAATGTTTTTATACAATTTTCGTTTTTTTTTAATGTTTTTTTTTGTATTGTTTAGTCGATACATTGTCATCTCTTTTAAGATGCGGTCATTATGATTTCATTCATTTCATTTCTATCTGTGTAAGTACGCATGCGTCTACTTGAACATACTCATACCGTACCGACCGCCAGTAGGTACGTTGCTAAGTCGCACTCATATGTACTTACTCGGTCGCAATCGCAGTAATTCAATGGGTGTTCAGTGACAGGGAGTCTAGAGTTTTTATAATAATAATAATACCTGGGACAACACACACAGCGCCATCTAGTTCTAAAGTAAGCAAGTATTATGGTTGTATTATGGAATACTAAATAACTGGTATGCTTAAATATTTTTTTTATAATCATCATCATAATCAGCCCTTGTCTCTCCACTGCAGGATATAGGCCTCTCCCAAGGCTCGCCACCACACATAGTCCTCCGCCTTCCGCATCCAATTACCCCCGGTATGGTGCTTCAGGTCATCAGTCTACCTGGCCGGGGGGTATCCAACGCTTCGCTTCCCAATACGTGGCCTCCACTCGAGAACCCGTCTACCCCATCGGTTGTCGGTTCTACGGCAAATGTGACCAGCCCATTGCCACTTCAGCTTGCTAATCACTTCGGCTATGTCGACAACTTTAGTTCTTCGACGGATTTCAGTATTCCTGATTTTGTCCATCAAAGAAATGCCGAGCATAGCCCGCTCCATAGCGCGCTGAGCGTCTTTAAATTTGTGGACCAGTCCTGCCGTAAGAATCCATGTTTCGGCACCGTATTTCATTGTAAATGCATTTTATAATATATAGATATATAAACACTTTTTACACCCATACACGGAACAAAGAGATATGTTAATACACACAAATATTTGTCCCGGACGGGATCTGAACCCGCGACCCTCGGCTCCGCAGATAGGGTCTCTAACCACTCGGCCAATCGGTCAGTCTACCAACCTACCACAGCTTTTAGGTCGCTCCTAGATCGCAATTTGAGCGGGTGCTATCCTTAGATAGCATAATACTCAAAAAGTAAATTCATTTGACAACAGCGTTTGATTTTAAGGTTCTAACAGAATCATAAATGTCAATTCACAGTATCAAAGTGACATCACGCAATTTCGCAGGGTTGAAAACTGGGGTGCGGGGATTTCACGGGGGTGCAGTACGGCGCGCGGGGACCTTGCGCACTGAAACTCTGACTAAAACTTGTCATCATACATCGACTAGCTAGAGTACTTTTATGAGAATACTCACCTTGGAGCGTTTTATACATAGAAACGATAGAAAACGTGAGTAAATTGCACAGACAAGTCAACCTTATAGGCCACGCTTTGACAGGGAGTAGCATTCGCCAAGGCTATGTAGTGACACTACATAACTACGTCTCTTCTGAGCGGTCAGTTGGAAGTACGTCGGAAGCCATTAAATTGTCAATTTTGAACGAGCCAATGAAAACTAGCCGACCTCTCCCCGCACCCCGCCACTTTTTGGCGATTTCGTTTTCGTACTGAAGTTTATTAAAGCGTGGTCTATAGGTTGACTGGTCTGTGGTAAATTGACAATCTTATAAATTGGACAGGACCATACGCTACCATCACCATTTTAAACAAATATTTTGTTAAATTACAAATGAAATGCAGTTTCTGATTCTTTATTTTCTTTTCCAATACGAATTTTACATGTGGATTCAATGAAATTTTATTTCACAGCGAATATTTCAAAACCTCAACTGGTGTATATTCGGTCTAATTGATATTTTTTTTTGGTCGCGTTTTTGTCGTCACAAAGCGGTATCTTTATGAACATCTATGGCATACTCTTAATATTTTTATAAGAAATATATAAATGAGGTGAATAATCACCACCCTTTTATTTAAATTTTTATTTATTGGGAAACAAAGAGTGTTTTTATCTAACATATTAATAGAACATGTAGTTTGTTCTCAACCAATGGAATTTGCAATTTTGCAAATGCAAAATTGCAAACAGTGTCAACTTATATTTCAATTACAAATACTGTTTGGTAGGTAAGATAAAGATATATTACAAAAAGTTACAATTATAAGTTACAAGTTATAGGTTGTAAGTTATAAGTTAAGTATAAAACGAACTTTGTACAAACAATCTAACCTAACGTAATTATGACAATAAAACTCAGCTATTAGCATTTTATACCAGAGCCTATATCAACCACACTGGATTGAAACTTGATATTATGGAATTATTACGTACTTATGAAGCGTTTTCACTGCAAATTTTCAGTTTATCTGAAATAAGATCTAATCGAGAAGTTTATGTAAATAACAGTGGGCCTCAAACAAAATTTTAAGATCACACTAATTGCAATTAAAATTAAAAAGAATAATGTTCTAGAATAACCTCTCAAAATATCGATTTTTTCTATTAACTACTTACTTGTTAATAGTTTGTTAATAAAATTTTTAATTAAAAAAAAACTAAAAATAGACGACCGCTTAGCCTAGCGGGTAGCGACCCTGCCTACGAAGCTGGAGGTTTCGGGTTCGAATCCCAGGTCGGATCAGTATTTATATTATGAATATTGATACTGGTACCGGGTCTTGGTTGTGATACGTATGTGGTGTCTTCGTTTGGTACCCAAAACACAAGCTAATGCTTAGTTTGGGGCCTAGACGTTATTGTGATGTATACGTTATAAGAATAATAATTTTCCACATATTTTTGATAATTCATGTGATGTTGAAATTGTTCCTATAACGTCATCTGGGCGTTTGGTTTATTGCGCCGCTTTCCACGATAATAAAGAAAAACTAAAAGTAAATAAAAATATTAAGAGAAGGTCACTATGTGGAATAAAATTGAAATATTATGACTTTATTTGGTCTAAGATAATGTAAATACTAAACATCTGTCCAGATGACGTCACAGGAATATTTTATTAATAAATTTTTGGAAAAAGTTATTGAGAGAATTACAGACTTAATTTGTTTTTATTTAATAAGGAAGGTAATTTGGTTTATATTTATCACAATGGTTTATATTTTCGGAAAAAATATAAAAACTATATGTCCTAAAAAAGTCATGGTCTAAGCCCAATAAATAAGTTCCTTAACTCGTCGTCTCAGCCACCAGACGTCTACTACATAACATAGACCTTTCCCCAAGATCTTTATGAGATATGGTCTTAGGTCACCTATATATGGTGCTCATTTTCACCAGATCGTCAGTCCACTTAATGGGTAGCCGTCGCATACTGCCTGCCCGGTTTGGGGTTATCGATTCAGCGAGCAAAATAGCCGAAATTTACTATTCGTATGTAGTAATACGATTAATCTGAAAATCTATTAAACAGTTTATAATTATTAAAACATGCTAAATAAACGTCGTTAAACAAAATGACTTAATAATTTGTCTCAATTGAATACGCTAAATAAATAGCACTTTTTATGCTAATGATTTAAGTAACATTGCGAAAGTTAATTATTTAAATTGTATATAATTAACGATCGAAAATTTGTGGACTTAATTAAACTTTATTGGATAAAAAATCGGATGCATAAATAAAGGTGAATTTAGTACGATGTACAATTTTCAATACATTTACTATTAATATGGTCTTTACGACATCGAAACTTACTTTTTACTTTATACCAATCATAAACGAGCACTCTATTTGTTAAGCATAGGTAAACCGCAAAAAGCAACCCGCTAGCGCCCTTAGCTTCTGCCATTATTACATTTGAAGTATCTACTTAATTTTAATCGCAAATGTATTGAAAAATGTCGTATGATACGATGCTCGTACTCGGTAAGCTGGCTATTATAGTCATCGGTTTATTATAAGCACTAAGCACATAAGGCTTTGCCTCGTGCCTATAAATACCTCGACTATAATATGCAGCTTACCATACTTGCATCATAATGTACTATTGACCTGTCTCAAATTTATATGGCCCCATAGGGCCATGGTTCGAATCCGGGCGTGTACCAATGAGTTTTTCTGACTTAAGTACACAACTATCACTGACTCCGTGCTTTGGAGGGCACGTTAAGCAGTCGGTCCCGGACGCTGTCAATAGATGGTGGTCGTTACAGTCCCCAACCCGCAGTGGAGCAGCGTGGTGGATTTAAGCTCCAAGCACCCTGGGGGAGGCCTAAGCCCCTGCAGTGGCGTAAAAAATGGCCTGATGAAGTCAAGTGAAGTGAAGTACTACTGATTTCGCTATAACCATACAGTTCCACTGGTTATCCTAAACTGTAAAAAATTATACCCCGAAGATAATTAAATACATGTCATTATTTGAATTGAATTTATTAACTGTAACGTAGTTAATATCTGTACACGAGAGATATTGTGTAAGTTAATTGACCGGTTGGCCGAGTTGTTAGAGATCCTAACTGCGGAGCCGAGGCTCGCGGGTTCGATTCTTACCCGGGACAAATATTTGTGTGAATGAACATATCTATTTGTTCCGTATCTGGGTGTAAAAGTATCTATATATGTATATATTATTAAAAAAAAGAATATTTAAGTATGTATATGAGTTGTATGGTACCCTATAACACAAGCATAATACTTGCTTACTTTGGGAGTAGATGGCGTAGTGTGGGATGTCCCAGATATTATCATTATTATTGTTGTTATTGTTAGTATTATTATTGTTGTTATTGTTGTTATTTTTATTATTATTGGAGAAATTGTCATCAATCTATAATAATTCCTGAACTCTTTTCTGCACATTTTTATTCTTTATGTCTGTGTATTTGAAAACTTACAAATAAAGAATCACTGAACCGATTTTGATGGAACATTTAAATTGAAATAAATAATAAGAAGAAATACATGATCCAACATGAAAAACATGTATACAACACCGACACTTATGAGAGCAAAACGATAAGAAGAAAAGTGTTGAAAGTTGATGTATGAAAAACACGTTGATATTTTTTGATATTAAACAATACAAATAAAACAAAATTAAGTGAGCTGTAAAAGTCATGCAGACGAACTCACAGATTAAAGCTAATATACAATGAAAAAATAGTTCTAAAAGTATACTTATTTGTTGGATTTTAAAATATCGCCTTTATATACATATCTAAAAATAAGCACACTTTTATATGATTGTGTGTGTGACTTGTGAGATTCTTCTACACTCTCACCCTGCTACGCAGTGCTAACCGCCTCTGTGTGCGCCGTCGGTGCTTCATGGTAGTGTTCGTAACAGTCTGCTTCATAGCGATTTTCGACTTACTAACAGTCCCCAAATACATGAAGGACGCGTCAGAGGTTTCTTCACCGCCCCGGTCTTGCACCCTAATCCGTTACTCTCGTCAGCGGCCTCTTACGAACCCCCACTTACCAATTCTCAGACGTCCACGGAATACACTCTACCTCGACATTATCAAATGCATGTGCATTGGACAATGTCGAGGTAGAGATTTTCAGAGCTTTAGGCATATCAGACCTTCAGTCTGACGCATGTGAGTAGTACCAGAAATCACCCAGTTATAGTAATTTTGGTCAATTATTCACAGTCATGCCGTCCAGCTCAAACTGCCCTCCCTTACCGAGGGATCTACAAGTGTCGACCCTCTGTATGGATCTAACTCAGAGGCAGCCGTGCACGAAACCTTCCTCAATGGGTCCGGTACCTATGCATTCACTTCATAGTACAATTTGCGGGGCTTAGGTTGTGGATGTCGTTTATCCGGCCAAGCTGCACGTTCTCTGTTGTACCAACACGGCTCTATCTGCGCGGTAGGTCGGGTGCGCTGTCTGTAATTCTGTATACAGATTAGCCCTCACAAAAAAAGAAAGCGGTCAACTATAGCCGAACAGATCATGGTTTTATCTACGTTTTTTGACGCCGAAACTCTATCTAGACGTAGGTATATAATCAATGAGCGTCGAAATATTTCTTGTCAAACTTGCACCTACTTGTTAGGGATCTACCGCTTTTTTTTGACGTGAGCAACAATGGATAAAAATCTTTAATGTTGTTACTATTGACACTTATAGTTTAATCCTAAAAGGATACCGCTTCGTTTGTCCACTGGTTTGTTTCGCACTTTCTAAGAAACACCATATTAAACTGACCACCGCAAACAGTCGTAAAAAGCTTAGAGATATTAAAAACAATAGAACCTTCCTTCCGTGGGGTTTGTTTGTTAAGTTCTCGAATGTTTGGGAACAAGTAAAAGGATTAAAAGCGGTTACTAAAGTTAATTGCGGTATTAAGATAAGAGATGTAGAATAAAATAAAGGTATCGGTTATTTTCGCACTGGCAGGTTGGAAAATTTGGCATCCGACGCGGCAAAATATTTGATGTTGAGGCTTTGAAAAGAAAGTACAGTATTGAGCTTACTTCACAACTTTAACTGAGGAAATATAAAACTTAAAAAGTACCGTTAAAAGTAGACTTTTTTTAAGTATATAACAACTTTTGTCGATCGATATATAAGGAAAAACATGGAGAAGCTGATCATCTGACCATCTGATATACGTTTTTCAAATGTTTTAGAAATAGCAATTATTTGATTAAAATATTTAAAATAAATACATTGAGACAAAAGCGATTATTTAAACATATGTGTCATTATATTAATAATATCCGTTCTGTTATATAATGTTTGATTCGTTCGTTCGATTAAAATTATTGATTGATTTTTATTATTGACTAGCTTTTCGCCCGCGGCTTCGCTCGCGTGGACTACATAGTTATACCGTGACAGTTAAAGGAACGCGACGCTCCAGAACATTGTAACACTTTCTAGAACGTTCTGAAACTTAACTACCTAAGAAATCTCTACACCTAATTTCATAAAAATCCATTTATCCATTTAAGCATGAAGAATAGCTAATCCCACAAGTCGGTCCCAAAATCTCGAATTGAAAATTTTTGAATGTCACTTATCTTTTAATCTTGTTATAGATTGATATCTTTTTATCATATAATAATCTTTTTATCATATCTGTGAAGTTTCAATGAAATCGGTTCAGCCGTTTCGGAGATCAGCTCGAATATACAGACAGACGGACAGACAGACAGACATAAAGTAACTTATGTCATCCCCGATAATACCCTCTGTGTGTCTGCAAAGTTTTATTGAAATTTTAGCCGTTTTGGAGATCAACTCAAACATACAGACAGACGGACAGACAGACATAAAGAAGCCTATGTCACCCACAATAACGCCCTATGCACGTCTGCAAAGTTTCATTGAAATCGGTTCAGCCATTTCGGAGATCAGCTCAAACAGACAGACAGACGGACAATACAGACAAAAAGTAACCTATGTCACCCCCGATAATGCCCTCTGCACGTCTGCAAAATTTCATTGAAAGCGGTTCAGCCGTTTCGGAGTTTAGCCGGAACATAGAGACAGACAGACCCTACAATTTTATTAATAATGATTTTAAATTAGTTATTTTTTTTGTATTTTGCATTTCTCTTTGAAATTTGACAGAGATTCCAATGTTTTACCACTTGAATGTTATATGTGTTAGAACAAAAAAAATATATAATATGTTTACGAACGAATCTAAGTATTTGTTAATTACTTTATTAATAATATTATCGAAGGTAATTATTTTATTAATTATATGGATATAGATTTAAGAAAAAAATATAGAGCCATGTAGCTCTATGACTCATCATCATCATCATCAGTCTGTGTCTCTCCACTGCAGTATATAGGCGGTCCCCCGCCTTCCGCATCAAATTACCCCCGGTATGGTGCTTTAGGTCATCAGTCTACCTGGCCGGGGGGCGTCCATCGCTTTGCTTCTCGGTACGTGGCTCCACTCGAGAACTCGTCTAGGTACACCATCGATTGTCGGTTCTACGGCAAATGTGACCAGCCCATTGCCACTTCAGCTTGCTAATCATTTCGGCTATGTCGACGACTTTAGTTCTTAGACGGATTTCAGTATTCCTGATTTCGTCCATCAAAGAAATACCGAGTATAGCCCCTTCTATGACTCATGAGGTTAAATCATTAAATATATATATATATATATATACTTAAGATGTATATAATAATTGTATTCAAGAATTACAATTATTGTGTTCAAGTTGTGTGATAGCCCAAAGCGCAACGAACCTGTTTCAAATTTATAAGGCCCCATAGGGCCATGGTTCGAATCCGGGTGTGTACCAATGAGTTTTTCTGACTTAAGTACACAAATATCACTGACTCCGTGCTTCGGAGGACACGTTAAGCAGTCGGTCCCGGACGCTGTCAATAGATGGCGGTCGTTACAGTCCCCAACCCGCAGTGGAGCAGCGTGGTGGATTTAAGTTCCAAGCCCCCTCCTCACCCTGGGGGAGGCCTAAGCCCCTGCAGTGGGGCAAAAATGGGCTGATGAAGTGAAGTGAAGAATGAAGTATTCAAGTCAATACAATATTGGAGATTGTCAGTTACACAAAATATTTGCCTGTTTTACAGTTTTCTTAAAGAATAAAATTCTTGTACCACATTTGAATTTTACAGGTAATATGTTAATTAATGAAAAATTTGTTCTATTTCTTTTATTACAAGTACTTGTGTGACGATTTGTATATATAACGTGAAACATTTAACAATATAATAGACATAAATTTTATAAAAGTTATGATTAAAGCAAAATTTTGGTGGCTTCTTTCCACCTAGTCAAGGTGAAATCAATGAATTTAGAATCAAAAGGATATCCGACTTTACATGTAACACGTAACTAATGCGTAATAAACTAAACTACTTCATACGAAATTAATGATTTGATTGGAAAGATACGATTTTATTGTCATGGGATGTGATGGCAATTGGTAGGGGCAGGGGGTAATTGGATGCGAAAGGCGGAGGACCGTGTGTGGTGGTGAGCCTTGAAAGAGGCCTGCAGTGGAGAGACCCGAGCTGATGATAGTGGCAATGGGTTTGAACAAAATATTAATAGCATATAGTTCTTATATTTGTTTTTTTCGAAAATGTAGACCAATTAATAGCTTTCCCTTAAAAAAAAAAAACTCTTTGATTTGCTTAGTTTTTAGTTTTTTACAAAAATTCATTAATAAAATATCCTTATGACGGCAACTGGACAGATGTTTACTAATTGCATTATTTTAGACTAAACAAAGTAATGACATTTTTATTGATTCATAAATATTTTTTATTTACTTTTGGTTTTTTATTGTGGAAAGCAGCGTAATAAGCTCAACCGCCCAGATTACGTTCCAATAACAATTTTAGCGTCAGATTATTTCCTTAAATATCTTGGAAATTCGTAAATAAAAAAAGTTTGCGTTTTGAGTGATTATTCTGGGATGTTATTCTTTTTAATTTTAACGGCCATCAGCGCAACTTTAAAAATTTGATTCAAGCCCATTCTAAATAAGCACTGGGCACTTTCCGATACACCCGGTTGATCGCACTTGACCGCAACGCTGCCGGGCTTCATTGGGTCATAATTAAACTTAAAATCGAATAATTTTTCGTTAAAAGTGTTTTATAAGTTGTATTAATTGAATTTTTTTCAGAACTTTCTACCCCATAGATGAAAATATAAAAAAGGCAAAACATGTCAGGACTTTGGGAAAGCATATCACAGCAACTATCAAATTAAGTAAAAAAGTAATTTCGAAACCTCTATATCATTTTTAAATACTATGTACTGGTACCCACCAACACCTGTATGTGCGATGGATTTTTTTTGTCCCTTAGTTACTCAGTATGGTTTTCCTCCCACCATTTTTTTTTTGTTTTTGGTACATTTATTGCATAGAAGTTTGTAAATTACATCTAGTTTCCCAATTTCATCTATGTAATGCTAATGGTCTTTTAGTAAAATGGCTGGACAGATGGACAGACAGACAGACTGACAGATGGACATCATCATCACCATCATCAGCCCATGTCTCTCCACTGCAGGATATAGGCCTCTCCTAGGGCTCGCCACCACACACGGTCCTCCGCCTTTCGCATCCAACTACCCCTGGTATGGTGCTTCAGGTCATCTGTCCACCTGGCCGGGGGGCGTCCAACGCTTCGCTTTTCGGTACGTGGCCTCCATTCGAGAACTCGTCTACCCCATCGGTTATCAGTTCTACGGCAAAAGTGACCGGCCCATTGCCACTTCAGCTTGCTGATCGCTTCAGCTATGTCGACAACTTTAGTTCTTTGACAGATTTCAGTGTTTCTGATTTCATCCATCAAAGAAACACCGAGCATAGCCCGCTCCATAACACGCTGAGCGACTTTAAATTTGTGGATCAGTCCTGCCGTGAGAGTCCATGTTTCGGCACCGTTCGTCATTGTAGGTAGGACGCATTGGTTGAAGACCTTGGTCTTCTTTGATGGACATAACGAAATTATAATAGTAGATTTTTTTTGTCATTTGGTTATGGAACCCTATAAAGGGAATTGATATGTGTAATTGTAAATAAATATTTTAAGTATTAGAATTTATATGTCATCATATGTAAAAGAAACGAACTGTTGTAATTTAGGTAATAATCACTCATGCTCTAGGTAGCTGGTGTAATCATTTGGCAAGATGGCGAGTTTCGTTCCGGTTTCAATCCACGAGGTTCCCGCGCGCCAGCCTTCATCCCCGCGAAATCGCGTTAGACAGTTTCGATACTGTGAAATGACATTTCTGACTCGATTAAAACCAAACGCTGCTGTCAAATTTATTTACTCTGTGGTAATAATAAAGTAAATTTAATTTATTTTCCTTCTCAATTTCACGTTACAGACAAGGCAATTATAATATCTATTATTTAGCTTGTAATAAATAAATATTAATAAATGAAATGTGGGACATTTAACACACTAAGTCCAAACTAGGTAGAAGTGTGAATACCAGATAACTGTTAGGTGATTTTTTGAGGTGGGTTGGCCATACACGTAAATGAATGCAGAAAAAAATTATTCCGGCATACATGAACGTAGAGAGACCCATAAATAAGATTTAAAAATTGTATTGGTTTCAAAAGACTTATTTATTTAAGTCAATAGTTGTGGAGATATAGGCCAATGAATGTCCTAAAAAGTGTGCACCTCGCTTTAACTTTTCATCTGTGATAGAGAATCCTGAAAAATTAAATTAACACAATTTTAAAAACACTTTCAACTCAAATTGGTTTGAATAAAAAATGTTGACTAGTTTTTTAGATATGGGATTTTCGGTTACACGCTGTTATAAGTTAAACGACTGCAGATATTATAAATTATTACTAAACTTATTATTTGAATTTTAAACATAAATGCTCATTCCGACTACAGAACCCTTCACTAAGAGTGACATTACAGGCACTTGACCGGTTTTCATTATTTAAAAACTCATTGTCTAACCCATTGGCCGAGTGGCTAACTGTGGACTCAAGGGTCGCGGGTTCGATTCCCGCCTGGGACGAATATTTATGTGCATGAACATGTCTATTTGTTCCATGTGTGGGTGTAAAACTATTTAAATATGAATATATTATTTAAAATTATATTATTTTTAATTTATTTATGTTTCCCTCCTCTAAAGTTAGGAATATTTAAAATTCTAGTATATTTTATTAAATCAATATTTGTAAGAGCTCGGTGTGGTAGTGTTAATAGTTTTTTGAAGGTTTTAAATAAAAACCATAAATTTAAAAAAAAAAGAATATTTAATCAGCTGTCTAGTACCCCATCATACAAACATAATACTTGCTAACTTTGGGACTAGATGGCGCTGTGTGGGATATCCCAGATATTGAACGCTTATGGTGGGAATCGAACTCATGATTTTTGTATAAAAGTCGTTGTGTTTAGCCACACACCCACCACGGTTCTTTGAGTTTTAATACACAGGGTTTTCGCCAATGACGTTACATATAGTTTTTAGATAGATATGTTATACGCCCTATTGGCCCGGTAAGTTAAAAGTAAGGTTTAAGTCTCAGTGTTAATCTTAGTTAAGTCTTGTCCTTAGTCTATGCTCAGTCTTAAGCAGTCGATCTGTCACGTAGCTTCTATGTTTTCCCTGCCTCAGTTTTCAAAATGCTTTAATTTGTAATACGTAAGTGTGGAAATAACACTACAAAAATGAAAAAAAATAACGTTTTATTCGTAAGCATTATTTTAATATTTTTTAAACAATTTTTTTTATCTCGACAAATTAAACTTATATAGGTACCTATAAGTAGTAATTTAGCCACATTCCAGGTTTCGCCTGTATTAAAATGACCAGTCTGATATTTGATATTGTAACGATTATACATTCACTGTAGGCCTACACGCCCTGGCAGACATATGAAGAATGCAACAAACAACCAATTGGCTAAAAGACAGTGAATAGAAGATTCAAATATTATGCATAAAACAAGAGAGAGTCAAAAGTCGACGTTCGCCTAAGATAGAGATAAATAAGAGTGCTCTCCCCTTGCTCACGTATAAAACAATTGTTGTAAAATTAAAGCTCACTGTAGTAAAAGCTTTTACAATATTGTAGAGCTGGCTAGTTGTAAGCCAAGTTCTCGATTTAAAATAAATCATTTGAATTTTATGGAAATTCAAATTATCCATGTTTTTAGAACATGAGCTCTAGATGCTCGTTCTGACAGAGTTTAATCCTGTAGTTAAATCGGCGTGGTCTAAAAGTGTAGTTAAAGATATAATGGGGAGTTCTAAACAGTTGCAATGTAAAGAAATATAGTATATTTGAGGAATTTATCATCTTTCGATTTCAGCTTACCGTCTGAGTTATATTACATTATGACGACCGCTTAGCCTAGTGGGTAGCGACCCTGCCTACGAAGCTGGAGGTCCCGGGTTCGAATCCCATGTCGGGTCAGTATTAATATGATGAATATTGATACTGGTACCGGGTCTTGGTTGTTATATGTATGTGGTGTCTTCGCAAAAAATATTTATATATGTATATATTATAAAGAATATTTAAGTATGTATATCAGTTGCCTAGTAACCCATAACACAAGCACAATACTTGCTTACTTTGAGACTAGATGGCGCTGTTTGGGCAGTCCCATGTATTATTATTATTATATACTACATAATCAATAAAAATAAGTAAGAGCCTAAAAATGGCAATAAGGGGCCGTACAATATTTATTTTGTGATCCCAATATTGTACAAATGCTCCTATTAAGGATATAGACACACTGTACGTTTTGTGTGAGACTGTATTGTGAAATTACAATGAAATCAGTAGTTTCGTGGAAAAGTATATCGATTTTATTAACTTTTAAATTTTCGTTATTTTTCATACTTTTTATTGATAGTGAATAAATACTGTATAATCGGTATCAATATGGTCCGTCAAAAAACATTGGATGTGAGTATCTTATCTGCGGCGGCTGCGACTTTTCCCGCGTGGAAAGCTGGAAAAGTCGCAGCCCTAAAAATAACAGCGTAATCACATCCTATATGCTGAACGCAATTAAATAGATTCTACAAAATCAGTTAAGTCGTTTATGACTTATTAAAAGCGTTCAAATATCACTCTGGTACAAATCAGGCCTTAATATTTTAGAAATAAACCTCAAATAAAAAATACGTATTTATACATAAAAGAGAGCACGTGCAAAACACCCTTCAGGAAGAATGGTGGGAGGGGGTCGCAAACGCCCACTAATCTACGAATCGATGCTCCCTGTGCTATATAAACGCGCACGTGCCCGAGATCCGCAGTCCGCTGAGAACCTTTGCGCGAGCGATACGTGTATCTCGTTGTCCATAAATCACGCTTTCACGTAAAAAACATCGATACCGAAAATGAACGTCAAAGTTTTGGATCCAACTGGCATTTATTGAAGAGAGCAAATTTTCTGGAAGACAAATCAGTAGCATCTGGAATATTTTTTTCTGAGTGTGCATCGAAAATTACGCCCAAAATGTTCAGTCTAGATCCGACGAACGTATACTGAAAGCGGCTGAAAATTATCAAACTTGGAATTTTTTTTTGGAATTCTTCAAAATGTTCGTCCTCGATCCGACCAACGTTTATTGAAAATCTGGTATTCTGGAAAACCACATAAGTGCTTCAAAATGATCGTCTTAGATCCCACCAATGTTTATTGAAACAAATAAATTGTGAAATTGTCAAAACGTAAAATAAAAAGTGCTACAAAATGTTCGTCCTCGACCCCACCAACGTTTATTAAAATCTTGTGAATTACCTTTTTTTTAAAAGGTAAACTGAAAAATGTACAAAATGTTCATGCTCGACCCGACCGAGGTATACTGAAAAAGACATTTTTAGTGTTAAGTTTATATTTAAATAAGTGTTCAATATGTTTGCGTTAGACCCCACCAACGTTTATTAGTTTTGAGTTTATATATTTTTTTTTTTGACTTCCTTTTAAAAATGGATTTTGTTCTAGATCCTACCGGTGTTTATAAATTTTAAATATTTCTAAAAATTACATAAAATGCAGTCTTATATATTGGATCCTACGGGAACTTATTAATTACAATCTCATGGTTTTTTACTGATAAACATGATATTTCTAATTTCCAACCGTCACAGAACAATAACTCTCAGCAGGAAAGAGATTTCCGCGAACAGAAAAAAGAAAAAGGAAATCATTTTCTTCTGATTTTATTTCTTTTGTAAATAGTACCAAAGACTGTTTGTCTTATCCTGATCGCATAGTCTGATTCTGAGGCTATTGAAAGTAACTTAGTGATTAAATTATTTAATTTTGACAAGTTACCTTAGTTAAGTATTTATTTATTTACTAACATTTAGTTAAAAATCGATACTAACAATTTTGTAATTGCCAATTTTGTTGATTTTCGTGTATGCATGTTGCATTTTTTTTTTTGGTAAATGTTGATGTGTCTTCGATGTACCTATTGCATTTTCAATAATTTGAAAGATTTTTTTTATACTCTCAATTAAATAAGACTGTGTTAGTTGAATACTCTGGCAGAATGTTGCTAATTTTAGAACTGTTAATTAAACTTTATAAAACTTAAATATTGTTGTATTTCTATTATTAAACGCTCCTTATCCTCTCTTCAAATATAAGTGAAATTTATTAATGTAATATAATGAAATTCAATTTAAAAAAAATATTAATGGAATAAACTGATTTAAACTATTGATGATTTTTTAAATATTACAATATAATTAAAAGAATTGCACATAATTAAGTCTAAGTGTCCGAATTTCTTTTAAATGGTGTAATTTTTAGTAAACAAAATATTTTTTTTTAATATAAATGAGTTATTTATGGTAGACACACAGTATTAGTACAATATTCATAATTACAAAAAATAAACAATTTTATAAACATAAACAAGTTACTACAATGAATGATGAAATCAACACGTCATCACCAACAATAAGAGAGCGGATCGCCCAATCACTAAAATCACAAGGTTAGTTTTCTCGAGCCACCTTCACGCCCTTTCATTTCCATCGCACAAAGTGAAAATACAATAAAAAGGGTACCCCATCGATGTTCCTTTTTTACTCTCTTCGACGTTTGTACGTGAGATGGAAAATTTTCTCTTTACGCAGTGTAATGTAAGGCCAGACGTCTAGTTCGCTATAAAGTGTATTGGGTTTGGTTTGCACAGGTGTGTGCTCGCTCTCGATCCTCTGATACCCATTTTTGCTACTGCGACGCTACTCGGTTTGAATTCAGAGTGAACTAAAAGTTTGGCGCAAGCTGTACAGTAGTTTACAGTGAATTACTAGCAATAAAATGTAGCAGGAATTGTATTAAAAATATTGTATGTGAAATTTTTTATTGTTTTTATTGTTTACCGTTTCTTCTCAACCAATACAAATTATGAGGATTTTAGAATTTATATAGAATTTAATCACATTGGAATAATAATAATACCTGGAACATCTCACACTGTGCCATCTAGCCCCAAAGTAAGCAAGTATTAGGCTTGTATTATAGGGTATCAGACAACTGGTAAACATACTTAAATATTCTTTTTTATATATTAATGTAAAAAGTAGCTATATGCGTATATATGCATATAGATATTTTTTACACCCAGACACGGTCCCGGGTGAGAATCGAACCCCGCGACCCTTGGCTCCGCAGTTAGAGTCTCTGACCACTCGGCCAATCGATCCGTCAAATACATAATAAAATGATAAATATTATCTTTATAACTAAAATCCCTACTGATTATATATGCGAAAGTGTGTTCATTGGTTTGTCCTTCTTTTCATACAGCAACAGGGCGACGCGATTTTTGAACAGAGGTGGTATGTGCGCCGAAGAGAGCATAGGCTTCTTGATCCCGGAAAAATGCATGGTCCCTGTAGTTCATGCGTCGAAGGTGAGGGCGGAAAAGTATATTAGTCTAAATGAAAGTTTTAAACCTGCTGAAAGTTAGAGTATTTCACAGACGAATACCTTATAATTAAATATGTCTTTTTTAAAATAGCACAGGTTCAACATAATCTTTCGTAAAGAAAAGTAAAAACGAGACTTAAAACTTATTAATTTTAAATTTTTCTTTCTTTCTATTTATGAATATAATATAAAAAAGGATAAAATGCAATATATTCTGTAAAGCGTCGACTTGTTTGCAAAACTACTACGAAATTGAGTTCATAGTCAAACTATTAAATTACAATTACTCTATGTTCACACTCTACGCTACGCCTACACAAATTTTGGGGTTTGGTTACCCTTATTTCTATCGTTTTTACCACAATCTTCTTACCATTCCCCCATTTTATGAGACAGGATTTTATACCATTTCCAATTGTCAGGGTTCTTTTCCAATTATACCAAATTGATTTAAAGTTAATAATTGATTCCGCACATTTGTTCTGAAAAAGCACGACGACTCTGTGGTTAGGAACGTCTTTTATTCATTTATTCTTTTACCTTTCTGTAACACGGCTGTGTGTCTAATTGTAGACCACCTCCAACCAGCACTGGATCAGCGCAGCTGGTCCATACTTCTTGACGAACTGTACTTCAACAAAAAAGGTGTAAAAAGCTAATGATTGTGACGAGATTTTACAGATAAGAACAATATATCATGTTACCAGCTATAATTATCTATGCTATTCAGTGAACATATCGAAAAGGTATGATATGACACGCTGAAGCGTATGAGGTTGTGTGTATGCCTGTTACCATTTCCCTTAAAAACTATTGAACCGATATTGGTGCGGTTTTTTCACGACGACGCAGGTATTACTTCGGAGCAGATCCATAGATATGTAAAGAGACGATTCTAGGCCACCAGGAGGCTAGAGACGCTGTATTAGACGTGTTCCTTTAAAGTTACTGGCCCGATTCCGTTGCGGTTTTTTGCATTACATAGGTATTACTTCAGAACAGGTTTTAAGCCATGTTTTATGGTAATAAACTACCAAAAGGCGCCACAGTAGATGTGTTTCTCTAAAATTTTAATGGGGTTTTTGCATTACATACGTATTAGGTAGTGCACGTTCATAGACATGTCAAAACGACTACATTGAAAGTAAAATAAAAATGATCAACTTTTACTAAAAGAAACTGTTCATATTCACTTTGCACTCTATAAATTGTTGTATCCTACTTTTTTACTTTAACTTTAACTTTTAAAAGTCCCTAAACATTTTAAAATTTTAATCATATCGGAAGTGAGGATCCACTGCCGGACGAATCCCATTTTCGTGTGGTTTCAATCACTAGTGACTATTAATAAATTAATTAATTAATAATAATAATCAACGTCTCGGCCCCAAGCTAAGCATTAGCTTGTGTTTTTGGGTACCAAGCGAAGACACCACATACATACAACTACCAAGACCCGGTACTAGCATCAATATTCATCATATAAATACTAACCCGACCTGGGATTCGAACCCGAGACCCGAAGCTTGGTGGGTAGGGTTGCTATCCACTAGGCCAAGCGGTCGTTATTATCACAATGTGGTCACAATACATACTACATTGCTTGAAAGTTTCATTTCTAGGCGTTAGTTGTGCTCTTTTTAGTCGCAAGAACCTACGAGCTAAGCACCACCACCTTATTTCTGGAATCCTAAAATAAGCCTATGTTCATGTTGCATCCTCATGAATTGACTGCTTGTGCTGTAGGAATCCAGTGAAACGATATTGGCACAACAGGTTCAGGTCCAGCAGCCACTCTTTCCAAACTCCTGGTAGAATAAATAACAGATATTATTATTGGGTACGTGTAAATAATGAGAGCCAGATGATATATATTTGCATAATAACTGTAATGCGATATTTTTTAAAGTTTATTATGAAACACGAAGTAAAGTAAAAATACATTTACAAAGTTTAATGTCTATTCATGCATCAATAGAAACATGAAGTAAAATAAAAATGCATTTACAAAGTTTAATGTCTATTGATGCATCAATAGAATCATGAAGTAAAATAAAAATACATTTACAAAGAATAATGTTTATTGATGCATCAATAGAATCATGAAGTAAAATAAAAATTCATTTACAAAGTTTAATGTCTGTTGATGCATCAATAGAAATAAGAAGTAAAATAAAAATACATTTACAAAGTTTAATGTCTATTGATGCATCAATAGAATAATGAAGTGAAATAAAAATACACTTACAAAGTTTAATGTCTATTGATGCATCAATAGAAACATGAAGTAAAATAAAAATACACTTACAAAGTTTAATGTCTGTTGATGCATCAATAGAAATATGAAGTCAAATAAACATACATTTAAAAAGTTTAATGTCTATTGATGCATCAATAGAAATATGAAGTAAAATAAAAATAGATTTACAAAGTTTAATGTCTATTCATGCATCAATAGAAATATGAAGTAAAGTAAAAATAAATTTACGAAGTTGTCTATTGATGCAACCGTTCAGAAATCAGAGTCTCAGGGTGGGACTCCTAAAGTAAAAAAAAAGTATATTTTCAGCATCAGTCGGTGTGACTTTATTTTATTTCTGTTATTTTCACTCTGTAGTCATCGTTACGTTCGCTTCTGTCTTCATCCTCGATCTGTGTTTTCATGATTATTCAGGTTCATGATCAGCAGTTACGATACCTATAACAGAAAAAAAAAGTTGTACTTTAAACCAAACAATTTGTACAGTGGTGAGTGGTAAAAAAAGCTTATCAACTAGCTAAACTTAAATAATATTTTAAGATCGAGAGCCATATGCTAAAGTCCGATAAATCAACATGCTCCATTTCGCAGTTTCGCTTCTTATTCAAAAGCGATTTCTTCCTTTCACTCACGAGACCCTAGACGTGTGCGGTTCATTGACTTTGACATTTCTAATTTAGGTTGCTTTTTATGCTACAAAATGTGGAATATATGTTGGCATGCGATTTTTTTTTGGCCAAAACGCACTCCTCAATTCGGCAAGATTATCCAGAGAAAGACGTTCTCGCCAAAGAGTTCAACTTCGCAGCTTTCTTTTATTCAAACTTGTTCACGGTGAAACTAATTATTGTGTTGTATTTAAGAGGTGCAGCAATTTTGGGGAATTTTTGGTATTTTAATTTGTTGCCACAATTATAAATTTAATATTTTTCATACTCTTAACTTTTCCTACTAAAACTAAATTTGGCTTTGAAAGAAATTACATAAAATATTACACCGTCCCATAGTTGTGCTGCATGACAACATAAATACTTTGTCGTCATTTAAGGCATTTTTGACACCATACCATTTATCATTAAAGTAATAATTTTCCTGTATTACACAACCTCTAGCTACATAGAAAGAGAGTACTTAAACGATAATATTACATATATCTATTAATAGCTTTCTGGCGGTACAATGTGTTGAATTCAAGAGCAGGTAAAGGCCCACGGTCAGCAGCGGCACTTTCTTACGCTAACCCACTTCCGAATAGAGAAAATTATGCATCGGGTTAATACAGAATTACGAGTACAGTAAGCGGCACGAAATATGAACGCTAGCTTTAAATAAAAATGTTTTTAGAATTTTTGTTTTTACTTTGTTATAGATTTTTTTTTTTTCAAAATGTCGTTACATCAAAGTTTTATATTTAGGGTGTCTTGATTGAGAGGTCTATATACTGTAGTGGAGAGATGATGACGATGATTATTGGAATAATGGGAGACCGTCGACGCAATGAGCTATATTAATTGTGATTGAATTGAAGGACCTGGAACCAATTATTGTCGTTACTATTCCAAACACGACAATGAAAACAGTACGAACTTTTATTATACGAAGAAAATATGCTGAAAACTGCAAGAAGAAGCTTTGCTCAAAAAAATGCAAGTTTTCATATAAATACTGATCCGACCTGGGATTCAAACCCGGGACCTCCAGGGTCGCTACCCACTAGGCTAAGCGGTCGTCAACTATATATGCAAATAATATTTATTTTATTTACATTCCTTTTTTGCTTTAGAAAAGTTTTATCGATTTTAGTATTGAGCAAGATGGTTGAACAACAACAGATGCGTTGAAAATTTTGTTAGCTATAATGGCTTGTTTGCTACCTGATACCTGGAAAATAAATCTACCAAATAAATGAATTTTAGTAGCATGACGTGTATTTCAAAAATATTGTGACATTTTTATGGATAGATTTACTTTGGAATTAACTTTCGGGCAGAGGCTAATCATTATAATAAATTCAATAGTTAGTTTATATGACATAACCTACTCTACGCATTTCGTTGTCTTTAGTTTGCGCGTCTGGATGAAGTGTCGCGATGTCCGTTCTAAGCGCTCTCACCGGCACTCTCGCGCGCAAACTGATCACTTAAGTATACTCAAAAGCGAAAATGTATATCTATTTGTCTGTGTAAACATTCACTAAACCGATTACGATTTGTTTACATTTCATAGTTATTCGCGGATGCTTTGACAACATGTTTACAGAGAATTTGGCAAACTCATGGCGGTAACTCGATTTTCGTGCACATCGACAAATTATTAAATAAGTATAATAATAATAATAATAAAACTAAGCATTAGCTTGTATTTTGCATAACATATATATAACAACCAAGACCCGGTACCAGTATCAATATTCATTATATAAATACTGACCCGACCTGGGATCCGAACCCGGGACCTCCAGCTTCGTAGGCAGGGTTGCTACCCACTAAGCTAAGCGGTTGTCGTAAGTATATACGTATAAAACATTTTCAAGGTTTAAAAATTTGTTTAAGATTTTTTTTCAAATATATATTTCAGTATTAATTTTTAGTGTAAATTTTCCAAAACTAAAAGGGCAGGAATTTTTATTCATGAAAATAAGTTTAAATTAATATTAATTTCCCTTCAAGGCAAATATTCAGAATATTAACATACAACGCAAGTATACATGCCCAGTTTGACTTTCTCCGTCTAGCTATATGAACATATGAACGCCATTAAAAATTATCTAAATATAATAATATTAATTAATAAAATTTATTTTATGGATACTACGTTAAAGAGATGTGTAAATTAAATTTAATTGAAATTCATAGAGGTCAAGACAGCTCAGAAATTAAAGTCTAGTGTAATAGTTTATACTTTGCATTTATTTTCATCAAAATAATGTAAATTGTCTACAAAAATTATGAAAATATGAATTTTCCACATATTTATTGACTTCGGTAAATTATACCGTGCTTCGGAGGGCACGTTAAGCAGTCGGTCCCGGACGCTGTCAATAGACGGCGGTCGTTACAGTTCCCAACCCACAGTGGAGCAGGGTGGTGGACTTAAGCTCCAAGCCCCCCTCCTCACCCTGGCGGAGGCCTAAGCCCCTGCAGTGGGGTAAAAATGAGCTGATGATGATGATGATGGTAAATTATAGGCTTTCGTACCCAAAGGGTACCAACGGGAACTTTATAACTTACTCTCTACTGTCTGTCCGTTTTCAGTTTCAGTTAAAACTTTTTTCTTGAGCGAATAAGATTTTTCATGGCAGTTTTTTTATTTAACCTGAAAATGAAATTCGACATCGGAGATATTTTTTAATAAAATAGATTTTAAAGACAGTACCTAATACATTACTGAACACGAATGGAATAGTAAATGGAGTATATATATATAAAACAGAACGTGTACACCAAATAAGTGCCATAAATACCGGTCAAGTGCGAAACGGATTCGCGCTTTAGGCGTATCGTGTCTATTGAGCGAAAAATCATATACGTAAAATAGGTCTTTGATTGGTGTTCTTAATTCTATACATAAAATATTTTAAAAAAATTTGAAGACTTCCATGTTTAGTATTTAGTATTTTTAATGACTTGTTTTTAACTTATACATCACAACAACGTCTAGGCTTTTTATTTTTATTATTGTTATATATATATATTATTTTTACAATTTGTTTAAAGAATGTTTTTGTTATAAAATAATCGAAGTTTTATCTTTCATCTTTTTAAGAAGCTGTGATAATTTCGTATGACTTTTAAATAATAAATAGATATTTTTAAGGTTTTAGTTTATAATAGCTATTATTTTGTTGAGCCCAGTCAATTACGACCAAAATTAATATGGCTTAACTTTTTATAATTATATAAACTTCAACACACTTTTTATTTTTAAGTTTTAATTAATTTTTCGTTAAAGATCCTATTGTCCGGGCCAAACGTTATAACATCTAAAAGTGTAAAAATGTCTAAAATTTCAATATGTAACTAATCATCATAACTAACTGTTAATATACACTTAAAAACTAATAAAATAAAGGATAGTCCGCATCGTTTTATAAGTAAATAATAGTTTAATGAAAAAAAAATATTAAAATATATTTAATTAATTTAAAAAAAATATTATTAACCATAAATATAGAGAGAGTAATCACATAGCTGCAGTGAAAAGCGGTTTTCTCCCAGGAAAAGGAAATCTACAACCAGTCTAGGCTTAGCTACTGCCGGCTTGGCTAATGTGGTCATAATTTTGTGAAAATTTAGGATTACTCAATTTCACTTATATCGATGCTTATTGGACTAATTATTTTGACTTATTAAAATAATTAATACATAGATCAGATATAGTAACAAAAGCCAATTCTTTCCTATACTATACTAAAATCTTTGTGAGTTTTGACTGATTATTTCATACATCCAAGAATTTTTTTAAACGTTTCAACGTTTTTATATGTCTGAATCCTTTTTGAAATTTATGTACTTAGATAATTACGTATTTTATGTAATTTAAATACGTTGAATTGGTATGCCCGTTGAAATCTTTTATATGAATTAAGTAAAATCAAGAGTAAGTAAGCTTTTGCTTTATAGTAAATAATGTTTTGTTTTTGTTTTTTGTAAATATAAAATTTAATAACTTTTTAATGGTAATTATTAAATAAACTCTTCGGGCTACTTTACGATTTTATTAAATTAATAATAAGTACTGTCATTAATTAGCTATTTATACCATACAAAAGTTTGGTTAATTAATTAATTACTTTACTTTAATAGTAAAAATTAATAGCAAAGTAATGTTAATCTGCTGTTAATTCTCAATTTGAGAATCACTTTGTTGTCCGTCTGTCTGTCTGTCTGTCTGTCTGTCATGACTCCTTTTCTCAGGTACGTGTGGAGGTCTCAAGCTCGAATTCACATCAAATACTCAAGTCTACTGTTCCTTGAAGCTGTGAAAAAATCGAACTTCTAAGTCAACGTAATCAAAGGATACAGTCGTTTATGTTGCAAATTTTCTATACTCGTAAGGGAATCAAAACGTACATCCCTCAGTACTCAGAATCTTGAAATTTGGTACGAAGACTTATAGCACAGATAAAGGAAAAATTGCGACAAGCATAAATTTTTTAGTTACATCATATAATAAAAATATTTAAGCTGTAACAAAATCAAACTTACTTTTACTTATATACCTACAGGTTTGTACGGAACCCTCAGCGCTCGAATTCGACTCGCGTTTAATATTTAAATTCAGTAAGATACATATAAGTACAGGTTTATTAGTATAATGGCAAGAATTCAAATCGTAGTTTAATTTTATCATTCCGCTTTTATGCACAATTTATTGAATGTAGATGTTAATGCTGTCATATATCTGTAATTTTTACAATGAGTACAGTAAAAAAATTAAAGCAAATGTGAAAAAATTTAAAATGTGCAGTTTTTAATAAAAAATGTAATAACGAAGCGTTGCAATATTATTTGAATGCGTAACCTTGGTAACTAGGATTTATAACTTTAGTCCTGCCACTCGTTACTAGATGGAGCTGAATGTATGGTTCGTATATACGTGCGCGCGCGCTATCATCGTCTCATTGGCCATCAAGCCGTCTCAGTGGGTAGACCTGTGGCATAATACTTATGAAAAAATCACTATTACGCGATCAAAGTGATCTTCTTCAGTGTATCAAGCAAGTGCGAAGAATGAACTACCTCACTCTAGACCCTACTGGGTTATATTAGAAGAAATTAAATCCCAAAATGGAAACAACAACGTTAGACCCCACAGGACAGTACTGATAAGTAATAAATACTACTTTGGATTATATCGGTCTGTATTGAATTTTATTGTTAGATTTAAAAAAAAAATGTTCATTACACTAGATCCTACCGGCCAGTATAAAGTGCAGAGAGCGAGAATGGCGGAGATTTTGGATCCGACTGAAGTATATTAATTATAAAAAGAAGCAAAAATGTAACGAAAATGTGTTGCGGCAGGAGAAGAATAGAGTTGACGGGAAGGAGACCGGAAGAAACGTCTTCTTGTCGAAAAAGAAGATATTTTTAATACTGTATATTTATCGACTGAAATTTCATCAAAACGACACTGACCTGTAAATATGTATAGTATGGAATGGGAATCAGCTGATTGCTATGCGGAAATCAGGAGTGTGGATATGATAACACTTCCGCGTTGAAGATATCAATTTCGAATTCATGTGAGTATACATTATTTTTTCTATGTATTTACAATCGTTTACTTAACTTAATTGAAAACTTTTCGTTAAGAACAAAATTTTTTAATTTTTAATTTTGCTAAATATTTTTTACAATAAATAGTTTTTAAAGACGATTCGAATTCGATTTCATTATTATGTTATGTGATTTTTTTGTGTTCTGCTAATTTAACATTAGTTTAATTTTCTTTTTAATTATGATTCTTTAATTAATATTTCAAAATAAAAAGTAATGATATACATTTAGATAATAAAACTTGAAAAAGCTCTATCAACTATAATGCACGTCGCATATTAAAGTGCAAGCAAGCGCCATATTGCCGTTCAAAAAACGAGCGCGGGGAATTCTGATTTAGCCAAACACGTGGTCTGAAATTTTAAAGTTCAACGCCACCTGAACCCGAACCGACAAGCAAAAAAGAGGGTCATGAGTTTGTTCTATATGAATTTTTATACGCTTGTTAAATACAATTTTACTAAATAATTTGCATTTAATCATGACCTCGTTATCAATAACGCCTGGTTGTTAAACTGTCATGTCCTCTAAGATGGAATATGAAGACAATTACCTTTTAAGTTACCGTTTCATATATATTTTTATGGAGTAGTTAAATTTACTACATAAAGTGATCGCCATTAAGATAGACCATTCCGATATTTTTTTGTTATTTATCATAAAATTTATACTTATATGTAAGACTTTTTTTTTCTATTTAGATGAGTAAGTATACGATTCTATAAGTAATATTTTTTTTTAAATCAGACATTACATTAAAACCGAAATACCATATTAAATCATTATAAATAACTCCAGAGTTATCGAGATATTATATTATATTTTTTTAGTAAAATTTTCTGGTATTCGCGATTTTTATGGCACGGAATTCATAGTTCATTGACCGGACATATTTTATTTCATCGCGCGCTTCATGTACACAAACGCACACATTTAAAGTCGAACACACATTCGCAAAGACGCACACATCAGTCTATCTATGCGGGTGTGTTATTAACATATACGCTTGTATACGTAATTGCCATTAATTTATTGTTTTAATTTCACATGATTAATTGATCAGTGATACTTCTAGATATGATCTACGTACGCCAAATTGGAATAACGTACTAGGAAAATTTCTGAAAATTATTAATTTGTCTCATAAAATATTGTGATGTTATATTATGTAGGATTTTTGGAAGTATGCAAATTGAATAATTTAATAACAAAGCATTAATATAGCTAAACTATCCTTCAATTCGGAATGACCAATATTTAATTTAAAATAATAATGTTTTCTTTTTTGTATTAAGTGTATTTTACTAACACTAACAGGAAGTTAAAACAAAAATATTTTTTAAAAAAATAAGGAAAATATTCGGCAAAGAAACTCTTTCTGGATTATTTAGTTTTGTAGTCAGATACCTACTTAAAATTATTACAAAAATGCCCTGTATATTTTATCAATTAATATTATATCAATAAGTTCTGAAATTTATATTTTTAAAATGGTTACACTTAATTTAATTTCTTCGTTTGATATCCTAACCGTAGGGGTGGAGTAAAATATGAAATATTGGCCAAAATTATTGTTCCAATTAGTATTGTCTGTTACGTACCTATAAAACATTTATTTCATTGCAAAATAAAACAATAGTTATATATAAAACCGAAAGATAATTTGCAAGTCTGTATAAAGGAAACAGTCGATTAAGCATATCAATTAAATCCATAGATAATAGTCTATTAATCATATTTTTAAATATAAACAGGGATGGTTTTAACAAAGATGTTTTACAGAATGTTTACCACACGACTTAAAAGTAACTTTTCTGGTTGTATTATTCCTAATCTCTAAAATAATATCGAGTTCATATATTTTCCTTCTTAAGTACGTCTATTATAGATATTTTAACACAAATATAATTGGCAGAAGCGAGTCCAACTTTGCCGAATTATTAAAGGTTCAATAACCGGCCGAACCGAGTTCAAAATAGACGCGAAACGAACTGGACGGGCGGACGGGCTACGGGTTCGGTGCCCGAATTTATTTGTATTGACCACAAAATGTCGTCTAGTATTAATACACATGGACATATTAAGTGCTTTGCATTATTATATACCTACCATGACCCATCCATTACTTATAGCTCATGGTATCCTATTACTCGATGGCGACATTCAATTCATCATCATCATCATCATCAGCCCACTTTTACCCCACTGCAGGGGCTTAGGCCTCCCCCAGGGTGAGGAGGGGGGCTTGGAGCTTAAATCCACCACGCTGCTCCACTACGGGTTGGGGATTGTAACGACCGCCATCTATTGACAGCGTCCGGGACCGACTGCTTAACGTGCTCTCCGAGGCACGGAATCAGTGATAGTTATGTACTTAAATCAGAAAAATTCAATTCGAGATGTCACAACTATCACATACAAAAAAGCACGTCGCATTTTAGTTGCATAGATCTCCATTATTGAATTTGTCGTAAGTTTCTTAACGGTGTCTGCAAATTAAACGACCGATTCAGTTGCCTGTTCCTAAATCTAAAAATGTAGTTTATTACTGTGTCAGCGAACATGACTTTCGCTTTGAAAAACGTGTAGTTTCCAGAAGTTTTAGTTACAATCGAGTCACCGCAATCCTAATAAAACAAACAATAATTTGGTAAAAGTTCTGCTGGTTTTTTATTACATAATGCTTATTTAACTAGATCCAAAACAGTATCAACTAAAACACAGGTCAAAGGGGACCTCTGTGCCAAGTTTTAAGGAAATCCGTTGGAAAATTGCGCAAACAGATGGATGGACGGACAAGCTACGGTATCAAAATTATAAAGGACCACCGGTACTTAATAACATAACATAACATACGTATACATCACAACAACGTCTAGGCCCCAAACTAAGCATTAGCTTGTGTTTTGGGTACCAAGCAAAAACACCACATACATATAACAACCAAGACGCGGTACCAGTAATAATATTCATTGTATAAATACTGACCCGACCTGGGACTCGAACCCGGTACCTCCAGCTTCGTAGGCAGGGTCGCCTAATAGCAATGGTGTATATTCGAGTGGCAATGATGTCAGCGAAATAACTTATAATACGATATTATACACAGTACCACCTGTACCTGCGAAAACCCACCTGTTAACTTCGTACAGAAAAGTCTTTAAATTTGCCCCGAACTCTACTTGTGACATGTATTACCACTTATCTGCATGAATTTAACCCTGTTGGGGTCCTTTGATTGGGCTGTGGCAAAATCAGGGCCGACAGGGTATTTATCTTTAAGTCCTTATCGATTGATCAGAGTAATATGTTTAGAGTTGGTTGACATACTTTTGTAATTGTTATTGAGAAATGAGCTTAAATATCAGTTTGTATCAAAACTTTTTTAACAATTTGTTCAATCCTATGGAATTGATATTTTTTTATTTTAACTTTCAGCAGTAAATTCTTCATATTATACGAAATACAATTATTACATCAAAACATCAAATGGGCCCTAGTCCCCACACTAGGATTCCCTGTGTCGTGGGGCGTATTGGCGAGCGCTTTTTATGTGTGTGATGAGGAATCTTAGGATTGGCTATACGGTAATCTCAAAAGGATATGTCATTATGATACTACGATGTATATTCCTTTATCATGGATTTGTTTTCATAATCTGTTCGAGTTTCTAGACATTTTATAGTGTGAATGGCAGTTAGATAGTAAAAATCTAATAAAATCTAGGAAGATTTGAAATATGTTTTATTAGCTGGATTGAACTGACGCTGAAAACTAAAATTGATCTCATGGAGGAGCAAGGGAAAGGACACTCCTTTATCTTAGGACCTCTCTTGACGCAGAAATGCATATTATAGTTCCTTGACTAATACTTTTTAACAGATAAAATTTAGCAAAGTGTTAACTTGTTAATTGGATCGAACTGAAAACAAAAATCAACCTAAAAGGAGGACAAGAAAACAGAGATTTCTTTATCTTGACACATTCCTTGACGCAGAAATGCATATAGTTTATTGAGTAATAATTTTTAAGAAGTATAAATTAGAAAAGTGTAAGCTGGATTGAAATGAAACTAAAAACTGAAGTTGATCTAAAGGGAGAGCAAAGGAAGGGAAATTCCTTTACCTTGAGACCTTTATTAACGCAAAAACGCATATAGTTCTTAAGTTATAATTTTTAATGTTTGTAAATAACCTCTAAAATCAAAGCAGTAAGGATGTTTTCACTCATTTCCGTTTAACCTTGCTACAGATCCGGCGCCTCCAGTCCCTCAGTTTTTGCATAAAATAACCCAATAATTTTGCCGACTTCTGGAGACCAGCTTCAGTCTCTAAGTCTCTACGGCTCACACGGCTATTTACGCTTTGTTAGAAAGGGCGGGGGCTGCTATCCAACCTCGCTTCCGTCTTTACGAAAACATAACAGCAATAGGGCAGACAAGTTTGCGTGGCATCGATATCGGCCTATTCAGCCTTTGAATTTAACTTAAATGGTCCGTTTTACAAAACTTAAAAAATATGTCTTCCTAAAATGTGTCAACATTTCCGTGGAGAAGGAATAGAAATTTCACTAGCTCCCATTTTTAAACTTCAGATGCACATTTAAAACGCACCAAACACTCTCTTACCTAGAGGAGGCCTATGCCCCTGCAGTGGAATATAATGAGCTGATATGGTGACTTTTCTCACTTTAAGTTGAGAGTGTATAAAAAATTAGCAAACTTGTCGTTGTACAGACCATAAACTTGTAATTTAAATTTCACCTGCACGGCTACATATAAAATTTCAAAATCCAAAGCAGTGTATTTACGAGGGAACTACAAAAACAATCTACGTGTTTATACGACATTACCATATTCATGTCTATTTTAATTCGGTGTCGATGTTTTTCAAACCCATCGATGAATCATAGCATATGTTTTACACACAATACCCGTGTTTATTAATTGTGTTATTACGACCGTAAAGTATTTTAGTGTCACTAGTAATACTTATCTATTTTTTGGAAATCCTAATTTATAGAAAAATAGTCTGTTTTTTAAATTGTTTTCATTTATTGTTTAAAAAAAAGTCTAAACAGTAATGTGTGCTCTGATTTTGACTGTATTTTTTTTAAATCAATATCTTTTTTGGAATTGTTAATTTATTGGAAAATAGTCCTTATTAAATTCTTTTCATTTATTGTTTAAAAAAAAAATCTCTAAACAGTATTGTGTGCTCTGATGTCGACTATATATTTGTAATCAATATTTTTTTAGAATTCTTAATTTATTGATAAATCATCATTTTTATAATTTTTATCACTTATTATTTTCGAAAATAAATCTCTAATAATATATTTTCTGACTTTGAATTTTTTAATACAATATATATGAAAAATTTGACCTTACTTGTGTCGAAAATAAAGATATCGCGCAGTCCATATTACACCGTGACCTCCCTTGAACCCAGATAGCTTGTTGTAAGCAATTTATTAGACGAAACTGAGTCATGGTGTAAGAGTAATTAAATTTTGTACTATTTTATAGTGTTGGGTTAGGTCTAATTCTTTTTGTTTAAGCCTGAACTTTTTAACGAGCCAATATTTTATTCCTGAACAAATATACAACATATTACACATTTCAAGTAAATTCTAAATTAAAATCTATTTAAAAAAAAAAAACATAAAATACCTATAAATTAAAAATACTATCTAAATAATGATAAACGAGAAAATTTTAAAGAGACGACGGGTTCAGGGTGCCAAGGATACTTGCCGCGTTGTCACGCCGTATTGCGACACTGATCCTCTGAACAAAGTATTCCTTGCTCAAAGGATCACCTGTCAATTATCTCGTATCTTTTTAGGCTTGCAAATCAAATTATCATATCGGAATATTTATATAATTTTAGGTAGCTCTGAAAAACAAAGTGGGGAACAACTGTTTTTGTTTTGATTTTTTTAATAACTTATGCGATCGAAATTGTGATAGCCTTGGTAAAGGGGGTAGGTTTCGCCACCATTCAACGAATTCGGGACTTGTAGCCGCTGTGGGTGTACAGTAGAACCCTCTTGTTCGGGCTGTCGCGAAATCGAATAGGGTAGTGTGGTTTAGCCATTAAAATTATAATTTATTGATTAGTTTACAATTGTGTCTTTTCTGTCTAGTTTATGGTGTAATATTGAGACATAAGCGGGAAGAAAGGCATATAAACTGAAATTTTACAAACTGAAATATAAAACATAAAGCACATAAACTATCCTTATTGAGAAGTGTCCGAAAGCAACAAAAAAGCTTCCGACTTAGGATGTTGTTAATATCCCCAACATTTATTTTCAGCAAAAAGCTGCGGGACCCCAGAGCGTCTCCCGGACAGATGCTAATAAACCACATACCCTATTTTCATATAATAAATACTACCAGTTACGTCTATTACATAAAGAAAATGGGGAAGTTACACATTCATAAGTTTCGACACACAAATACAATTACAAATACAATAAATTACACATACGTGTAGGGGAAAATGGTGATTAAGTGAAGATTTTTGTACTTCTAGCAAGTATTTCCTAAACTTTCGCTTAAACCTACCACAAATATCAGTTGTGGTAAAAAAAAGTGTGTTGAAGCTAGAATTAATGGGTTATTTATTTCATTAGCTTTAATTTCATATGTTCTTTGAAGTCGTATTTTCAATATTTAGCGAAATATGAGCATTATAAAAAAAAATTACTAAAGCTTCTTTTGCGGTACTTTCAGGGCTAAAATTGGTTGACTTATCTAATTTGTTCAATTCAGACTACAACCGCAGGATTATTATTTATGTATTATTATTATATTATATTATTATGTATTATTCATAAAATTTGCCCTATTTTTTTGCGCATGTGGCCAAGAATAAGCCATTAGGTACGCGACATATCGTGACGAAGCGCCAGTCTCTCTAGACAGGCCGATGCAGCGGCCTGATTACGTCAGTGAGGTCACTAACTCTGCTACAGTTTTTTTCCTCATAAAATCCCTAATACGTACATTACTGTCTTTGGAAACACTCTTTTTGGTAAACTACCTTTTGGGAATGCACGATTTTGAATAATTGTTTTTTTTTTGTTTAAACAAATACAGTCACGGTTTATAGTTAATCTAAACCCGAATTTCGCGTACATATCTATATAAAACTGAAAAACATGTATGCAAACGTGCATTCAAGATTTTTTGTGGGTGAATTTTTCCTTGGAGTTTTTTGACTTTTCACACAAAAATTGTATTTACCATTGAACAGATTTAAATTATGTGTAAAAATTAATTTGGTTATTGTACAATTAAAGGTCCGTTAAAGTTACATACGTTGATCACACGATTAATAAATAAATAAAAAACTATTTAAAAAAAAAATTTAATTGTTGAGTGTCTCTTTCAACTTTATTGTTAGTATCCTGACGAGTACCTTATTTGGGCCTGAGTGATTTTTTTTCCATTCCATCAGCTCCTTTTTATACTCCACTGCAGGGGCTTAGGCCTCCCTTCGAGATAAGTGATTAAAGTGCTTTAAATAAAGAATTTGAAGTTTTTAATTTTTTATTATTGAAAAAGCGAACAAACAGGATTATTTCATAGAGTCTAATAACTAGTAAATCGGTTTATATAAAATCATTGAAAAGCTTTTAATCCATAAATTTTTCATGTATATAATAACAATAACGTATACATCACAACAACGTCTAGGCCCCAAACTAAGCATTAGCTCGTGTTTTGGGTACCAAGCGAAGACACCACATACTAACAACCAAGATCCGGTACCCGTATTAATATTCATCATATAAATACTGACCAGACCTGGGATTCGAACCCGGGACCTCCAGCTTCGTAGGCAGGGTCTCTACCCACTACGCTAAGCGGTCGTCAAATTATTATATATTACATTGAATCAATTTCGCCAACGTAATTGACTTATTCATTCACTTTGATCAATCATGTGATCGTCACAGTCTCGATTTTTTTAGGTTATGCAAGCAACTTCAAATATTATATATAAATTCTGATACTGAACTGTCACGCCACAATTATAACCCTTCGATTAATTTTGAATGACTTTCGGTGATATAATTATACTGCATAGCTTGTTTCAGTAACTTACAATTAGGAGTTTAGGCAACTTTCTATTTATCTAGATAGGTAAGAAGGTCAGCCAATTGTACTGCAACTAAAGCTTAGTAAAATTGTAAAATTACTAAAATCGATCAGGAACATTGTATTATCACAACTTTAATACGAAAAATTAAATAGTTACAATTGTGTTAATAATCACTAATAAAACCTAGAAGTCGGTAATTTCTTTTTGTAATATTTTTTTAATGCGGGTCATAAAATCTAACTTATATACAATCAGAAATCAAGGGATATTATATATATTCTTCTGATTTTAAATATAAAATATGAAAATTCAATGAATCAGCTCGTAAAAACAATCCTACGTCGTCGCTAGTATAAATTTATTTATTTTTCTGTCCACAGGTATTATTCATGAATATTTATTTTATTTAAAAAACTCTTTCGGCTCAAGTTTAGCGTGCTTTCGAATTGTTCTTATTTTCTGCATAGTGCATGTCTTTACAAAGGTGCAATGCATCGGACAGGTGGTAAGTCTAATTAAAGGTTTTATTTTTAAATAATTAAGTGGGCTAGCCGGCAGGTGGCGTCGTGGTCTCGAATAAAATCGTTATTTACCTACGTGCCAAATTGTAGCTCGTTAATAATTTTATATATTGTGACTTTAATAGCTTTCTGACATGAGAACTATTGTTTTGTTTTAGAAGCGATTTTTAGGTTCATTAAATCGATTATTACATTTTAAAAGTAATTTTGCTTTGTCGTGATAGTCGAGTGGTAACTATAACGGGCGCGCTTCTTGTATAGAAGGTCGTGGTTCGAATCCCAGGGCACGTACCAACGAGCTTTTTCTAACTTACGCACACAACTATCACTTACTCTGTGCCTCGGAGAGCACGTCAGACAGTCGATCCCGGTTGTTGTAGATAGATGGCAGTCGTTACAATCCACTAACTCGCATTAGAGTAGCTTGGTAGATTAAGCTCCAATCCCCCTCATACCGAGGGGAGGCCTAAGCCTCTGCAGTGGGCCAATAATGGACTGAGGATATGGAATGGTATTGCTTTACTTCTCTTGGTTTCAGGGCGCACTTGTTAACATAACACGAAGCTTTCACAGAATAAAAATAACCATAGATATTGTGAATAAAAATTTGAACTTGTGGACTATAAAGCTATTAAAAATAAAAGTTAAAATTTGCAGCAATATCTAAAAATCTCGAAACGGAATATTACTCTAATAATAATTTAAGTTATAGAAAAAAAAACCACCTGAACACGACAAAACTGTTATTCGCGTTATCAAAATATCGAAATATCCATTTTATTACCCAATAATGTGGTAAAAAAATAAGCCGTTCGAAAATATAATCAACAAATACCACTTCAAAATTATGCAATACGCCTGATGCAATAGAATTAGGAATTGGTTCAGACAAGGTTGCCTTGCGATATGCAATATTACATATGTTCTAGTATGATTTGGAAATATGACTTTTAGAAAAAAAACTTGTGTATTTCACATGTTGAAGGATCTAGATATTAAATAAAAATATTGCCAGGTTTTTAAAAATACCAGTTCAAAAATTTAACTATTAGCAATTTCTCGTTTAATATGTAATAATGAACTGAACGATTGGTCGAGCGGTTAGAGACTCTAATTGCAGAACCAAAGGTGGGTTCGATTCCTGTCCGGCATAAAATTCGTGTGTATGAACATATACAGAGTCGTGATAGCCCAAAGCGCAACGATCCTGTCTCAAATTTATAAGGTCCCATAGTTCGAATCCGGGCGTGTACCAATCAGTTTTTCTGACTTAAGTACATACCTATCACTGACTCCGTGCCTCGGAGAGCACGTTAAGCAGTCGGTCCCGGGCGCTGTCAATAGATGGCGGTCGTTACAATCCCCAACCCGCAGTGGGGTAGCGTGGTGGATTTAAGCTCCAAGCCCCCCCTCCTCACCCTGGGGGAGGCTTAAGCCCCTGTAGTGGGGTAAAAATGAGCTGATGACGTGATGAAGTAAAATATGAACATATCTATTTGTTCCGTGTCTGGATGTAAAAATATCTGTATGTATTTAAAAAAAAAAATTAAGGATTAATATCACTTGTCTAGTAGCCGAAATATGGGCTCTGTCTAGTTTGGGACAAACGCCAAAATATGACTCAAAATAGATATTGTTATAATTTTATTTAAATCGTTTTATTATTCTACAATTCGAATTAAAATTTTAAAAAATTACCCGAAAATTTTCTATAAGTGAAATATTTTTGTTTTACTATTGTATACTAAATCAATTTTATAGGTTAAATGTATATTTCTTAAATTACTTTATTTTCACACGCATGGTCCGTTTCAAAAATGAAATCGTTTCATGAGCGATCATCGTTGCATGACATCGGCCGTTGTAAATTAGTCTATGTCGAGAGAAAAAAAAAATATTACTCAGTACGGACATTATATTAGTATTCAACATAATAGATTTTGCAAAACGTAGCATACAAAATTTTTTACAAACGTCTAATTTATAAAAAGTCTATTTTGACGCATCGTTTGCGACATTTACAATTTTATAAATATAAAAATAATTATAATTGATTAGTATATATTTCATGATGCAGATCACGTATATTTGTGCTCCGTATAATATAGGTAACGTTGTCTTTGAAGCATAATAAATATGTTTTTTTTAGGGTTACATACTTTTAAAACCTTCATAAAATCACCTTTCACCATCACCATCAATGATTACAATTTTCCGTCTGTCTGTATGTCTGTCAAGATGGTTTTTTTATTTTGTGTGCATTGAAACTGCTGGTATCTTAGATTATTTATATTGTGGCAATGCAGCTTGACCCACTAACTGCATTCCCGTGTTGATGTACCGGCGTTGCATGACATCTATTGCAAAATTAATCTACATCGAGCGATGAAAAATACCAGTTCGCAATCGCCGATTATTATCTTAGTTTATTACTTTATTTTTAATTTATATGTTTTATTTTTTATTATATATATATAGAGAACGGCAAGTAGTAATTTAATTGATGAGTTGAAACTCATTAGTGAAATTAATTCAGTAGAATATTTTAAGAAAGAAATAAGTAACATAATTTAGTGAAAGCAACGATTTTCATTTTAACCTTTCGACTTGTCATCAATCATTATCAATCAATTGTCTCTGTCAATTAAATGGCTCGTGACTTTCAATCTGATCAAATTTGGTTAGTGAGTAGTGCATAGGTTAATGGTTACAATAACAAATAAAACAGAAAATCGGTTGACATTTATGTCACAGATATTATTATTATTTATTTTGTCTAACTATTAACTTATTACTAGAACTGAATTGCAAACGGAATAAAATTAATCTATACTAATATTATAAAGCTGAAGAGTTTGTTTGTTTGTTTGTTTGTTTGTTTGAACGCGCAAATCTCAGGAACTACTGATTGGAATTGAAAAATTTATTTTACGTTGGATAGTCTATTTATTGAGGAAGGCTATAGGCTATATATATAAAATAATACTATATATCTGTCTGTCTATTCGAGCAAATCTTCAAAACGGCTAAACTGATTTTGATTAAACTTCACAGATATGGAAAAGAGGTAGTCAAAAGTGACATACGCTACTTTTTGTATGTCTGCATGTACGTCCATCTGTCTATTCGAGCTAATCTCCAAAACGGTTAAACCGACTTTAATGAAATTTCACGGGTATGAAAAGGAGGTGATCAAAAGTGACATACGCTACTTTTTGTCCGTCTGTTTGTCTGTACGTCTATGTGTCTATTCAAGCTAATCTTCAAAACGGCTCAACAGATTTTAATGAAACTTTGCAGACGTGAAAGAAGGTTGTCAAAAGTGACATCAGCTACTTTTTGTGTCTGTCTGTCGTTTGTCTTCACTGATCTATCAACGTAGACAAAGCCGAAACTACTAAGTCTAGGAAGCCAAAAATGGAACAGTGGTTCATTTTATAACGTATCAATTTTTTTTGAAAGGAATGTTTGGAAATTTCAAATTTAAGGAGGGAGGGACGGAAGGGCTTTGTATGAGTCTTTGTTCTTTAAAGTTAGAAACATAAAAGTTTTGACATAAATAAATAATGATGTCTTTCAGGGTTTTTGGATTTCCACATTTTAAGGGTGGGAAACGGGAGGCGAAAAGTATGGGAGTATCGGTTTTCCTAAAGGAGTGGGGAGAATGAAGATTGATAGTTTGAATGGGTGTATTCAATATTAGTTTGAGCAAAAAGTATGTATAAACCCTTTCGAAAGTTAATACTACCTAAAACAGGAATGTGTAGTCTACGCAAGCAAAGCTGCGGGCGGTCGCTAGTATTTCATAAAAATCATGAATTTTGTAAAAAAAGTTCAGTAAATAATTGTAACTATAATGATGTCTTAATGGACTAGATGGCGCTGCACGAGATGACCCAAATATTATTTATTGTATATAAAAAAAGACGAATATGGATTAGATTTAACTTTTAAGTGAGTCGAAAAGAAAATGAAAACGAGGTAAAAAGTATTTACCCAGAATTTTATACTATCGAATGAATTAATGCGTGCTTGCGTTATTTTGCAATTAATTTGATGTTATGTTTTGTATGTGATGACATATGCCAATGTGGCTATTAGAAAATTTTAATATGTATGATAAATCAAATTGTTGTATAACATAATTATTATAAAATTGAAATTCAATAGTAGATTGTTACACAAATCTGTATACGTAACTAATTGGCACTCGACAAAACAACTAAAAATCTAATTGCCGACTTCTTGCCTTTTTTATATTCTTGCTTTCTCTGTGGCATTCTACCAGCCAGTATTTTTCATCATTAATGATGGTAAATATTTAGTTTAAATCTAAATAAATTAAATGACAATTTTTTTTAATAGTAAATTATAATAAATTCATATTACAAAACTGTTGATAATACGCCGCGACAACAGAGTTGCTGTATAAAAATTGGGACATGGCTTGCATAGTTTTTTTTTTTGTAATTTTTTGACAGCTGGCAAAATCGTTTCTCAGGGACGAAAAGTACTGTTTTTATCCCTATGATCAGGTAGCTTCAAGCGTACTTTCCGAGTAGGTATGAGTAACGAAAAATATATATTAAATTACTATTGTTGCCAGTTTCGAAAACTATCAAATTCTTGACATTTTATGTATGTACAAATGAGTATACAGGATGAGATTTTAATGACCAGCCAAATTTTAATATAATGACCTTTGATAAAAATCCGTTGACCGTCTTGTTCCATTTTAGTATCGTTCAATAGGAAAATATTCAGTTAAGACTACGTAATCCTTTCCCAAAACTACCAATATTACTAGTCACCGTTCACGAGGACGCCAGTGCATGTACCCCGTCCACATGCCCAATGCCCCGCCCTTTCGTATGTAAGTAGAAGGTAGCCAAATTTTGTTAAAAAATATTTAGGATATAATTATTGATTATGAATATTTGACTTATATTTTTATTTATGTAATGAGGTCTATTGGTGATACCTAACATCTAGAAAAATTTTGGCTGGTGACTAAAATCTCAACCTGTATAAATCTTCATGTCGTAGAACAATAAAACCGGGGATTTCGCGAACGGACTATAAAGAATATTAAAACCGATTATTACATCATCTCACTGAAAAAAATATGTATAATAACGATGAATGACGTGATCTAGTGAAAAGTGGAAATAATCTGTAATTAAATTTTTTTTTAAATCTTTTAAAATTTTGAAGTCATATTTTCAACAATAATGTTTATTTTGGTATTTGCGAGATCTAAGTGATCACGTGATCAAATTAGCATTTTCCTACTACGACAGTATCGATATTTCACTAGATTAGTTTAACTAGTGATACGTCAATATTATCAATAGATTTTTTCCAGTAAGATTAGTTAATCAATTGTAATACTTACTATTACTACATCCGGGATTGCGGGGAATTCACCTTGCGTACTACAGCCACGACATAGGTTTTGTTTTCGAATTTGGTTTCTAGGGTGCCTGAAAGGGTTACCGACCACTCTATTAGTTAAAATTGGATATAACCTTATATAGGTTGTGATAACCGAAGGGTGGCGAGCTCGCTTCTTGTCTAGAAGGTCGTAGTTCGAATCCCAGAAAACAGCATGTACCAATAAGTTTTTCTAACTGAAGTATATACTTATCACTGACTTCGTGGCACTGACTAGGCACGAGTCTCGGAAAGCACGTTAAGCCATCGGTCCCGGTTACCATCATCAGATCCACAACCCGTACTGGAGTAGCGTGGTGTATTAAGCTAGCTCCCTCTTCTCTAGGGGGCCTAATGAGGTATAATGGGCTGATATAGATATGATATGGATAGGCATTAGCAAGAGGATTGTTTTGCCATAAATTATTGTAGATATGACGGGGCGGAAAATAAAGTTTAGGATACTACTAGAAAAAGCTCGGTACGTAGGTGCCCACAAAATTCCTTAATTTTGAATTAATGCACAGAATTGTTTAATATGTTAAAATTGTAGCCAGCCATCGCGAGAAAAAAGATAGGAGAATCGTAAAGGGATTGGAGAATAGATTAATTATATGAACGTTGTGATACATAAAATTTTAGTACAATTTGTGTGTTTTTTTAACATTCGAGATCTAATGCAAGCCATAGACAATTATCGCCGTCGACATAATCTCGTGTGAAACAAGAATACTTACCGTAGACACATCTCGGTCGAGTCAATGACTCAGTGCAGCGTCCGCGCCTTGATAGGTGCAGTTCAATAAACTTTGGATGCAATATAAACTCAGACATCTCTAACACGTATACACTTCCTGTTTCAATGTTTATTGATAATATGTTTTTAGCCAAGACGCTGTTTGGAACCCAGATAGCGCACAGATAGGGTATTTGTCGCTTATTATTAAATTGTCTTATGAAATGAAATATCTTTACAGTAAAAATGAGACAGCATCCAAAATTTGAATTATTTACATTAGCGGTAAAACGGGACCCGCTAAATTATGCCTGTGACGTCATTTCAGGTGTACCGATGAAGTCTGTAACGAATAGATACATAAGGTTATAGGGTCGGTATAACTTTTTTTATATTATAAAACTAGCTTTCCGCCCGCGGCTTTGCTCGCGTGGACCACACAGTTGCACTGGGACAGTTAAAGGAACGCGACGCTCCAGGACATTGTAACACTTTCTAGAACAATCTGAAACTTAACTACCTACCTAAGAAGCCTATACCTAATTTCATAAAAATTCATTTAGCCATTTTTGCATGAAGAATGTATATAAAAATGCTTTTCACTCCTGACAACGCCCTCTTTATGTTTGCAAAATTTCAGTAAAATCGGATCAGCCGTTTCGACGATTAGCCCTAACAAACAGACAGACAAAAACCAACTTATGTCACTCCTGATAACCTCCTTTTTATGTCTGCGAAGATTCATAAAAATATGGTATAGTCGTTTTGGAGATTAGCCGGAACAAAAAGAGAGACAAACAACCACACGGACAAAAAGTTACCTATATCACTCCTGGCAACCTATTTTTAATGTCTGCACAGTTTCATTAAAATCTTTAAAAATTTAGCTCGAATATACATATAAACAGACAGACAGAGAGACAGACAAACAAAAAGTAGTATATGTCCCCCCTCACAACCATTTTTTGACGTCTGCGAAATTTCATTAAAATTGGTTTAATTGTTTTAGAGTTTAGCTCGAACGGACAGAGAGACGGCCAGACAGATAAACAAAAAGTATTGTATATCACTCTTGACAATCTTTTAATCACATCTTTGAGAATTTCATTGTAATAAGTTCAGCTCTTTCGGAGATCAGTTCGAACAAACATACGGACGGACAGACAGATAAATAAAAAGTATTGTATGTTATTCCTGATTATCTTTTTATCATATCTGTGAAGAAGTAAATCAGTTCAGCTGTTTCGGAGATCAGCTCAAACATGCTGACAGACGGACAGACAGACAGACAGATAGACAAAACGTAGCCTATATTACCCCCAATAATGCCCTCTGTACGTTTGCAAAGTTTAATTGAAATCGGTTCAGCCGTTTCGGAGATTAGCCGGAACAGACAGACAGACGGACAGACAGACAAACAAAAAGTAGCCTATGTCAATTCCGATAATGCCCTCTGCCCGTGTGCAAAGTTTCACTGAAATCAGTTAGCCATTTCGGAGATTAGCCGGAACTGACAGACAGGCAGACACTACAATTTTATTAATATAGATAATGACTTACCGTCATTATGTGTAGTAAACTTCTTAACAACGTCACATAAGGAGTCTTAATAAAAAAAACTTAGCTTTTATATTACAATAATAATTATAGAAATAATAAATAAACCTCAAGTTCATGTGAAAATTTTACAATTTCTTCATTAGATAAGTTATTATATTCATAACTGTGTAATATAATTGTTATTGTAATTTATTTGAAAGCGTAGTTTGCTAATATGTAATAATATAGATTTTATTATAAATGTTTCTGTAATTAAACATGTTTATTTGTTTCGTGTCTGGGTGTGAAATGTCTATATTTCTTTATTAATACGTACGTAACGTATTATAAAGAAATATCTAAATATTTATATCAGTTCTATAATACCCATAATAGGTACTGCCTAGTTTGGGACGAGATAGCCGTGTATGAAATGTCCCAGTTATAACAATAATTATTAATAAAATGTCCCAGTTATAACAATAATTATTTTATTATATATATATTTATATATATATAATTATAATAATACCTATAATAATATCCAGGACGTATTACACACAACCATCTAGTCTCAAATTAAGCTAGAGCCTGTATTATGGGTATTAGTATATGTATTGTGGGTAAAAATAAATAATTTATAAATATTTTACACCCAGACGCGGAAGAAATAGATATGTTCATGCACACAAACATGTGTCCCGGGCGAGAATCGAACCCGCGACCTTCGGTTCTGCATTTAAGGTTGTGGTTAGGATCTCGTAAGTACCTATTCGACCAATCGGTCGGTCAAATATGCTATGATTTTAGTAGGAAAAGATATGTACTAGGTATGCCTATAATTCCTATGATAGATAAGTAGAACGCAGTAGAAATTTATGAAACGTTAACGAAATGCTAGATACTGCAATTATTGTGAAAACTTAATTTCTAATTTATATCATTCGAACCGAATTATGGCCAGCAATCTATAATTCATAATTTGTAATTTAAAGATTTTTATTATAAAACATTCAAAGTCTGTTTCATCTAGTAAATTGTTTATCATTTAAACTATTTCTATTCGTATAAACAGTATGGTGATGTTAATTTAATTTTCTTTTGCTTTCGTAAATTGTTTTTTTTTGTTTTACCCATTATCTGCACAGAATTAATTATTTGTGTCGACATCATTATGATGAACGTATTACGTAAAAGATTCAAGATAAACAGTGTGAAACAGCACCTTAAAGGTTCTATCTTGCTCGTGTAACATAATCTCATATACGATTCTGTACACCTGGTACCGCAAAAGTGAAATACGGCACAAGTCCACATTAGAGAATTTTCTGTTTTTTTTTTACAATCAAATTTCATATGATTTAAGAGAAAAAGAAGTATTGAAAAGTTGAAATATTAAAAAAAAAACAAAAATTCAACATCAGTTATTATTAGATCCGGAAAACATTGGGAAAGTACATTTTAAAAATACAAAATATATAAAATATTGAGTTGTTTTTCTCACGTATGGTTTGAATTTAAAGTTACGTTGTTGATAGACATATATTGTATAATTATTATATATTATTATATTATTATACATTATAATATAATAATTGTATAAACAATAAATTTTTATTAAAATCTTGTACATCGATCGCTAAATAACTTGTCCTCCTTTTCGCTGAACAAACAAAGCAGTCACCGCAGACGCAGAAAACTTCACGAAATCCAGATTCCCAAGTAGGTAATATATTAAAAAAAAAAAAAAAACATGTCGCTTCGAACTGATAATACGGAAAAGGTATATAATGACTCTTAGTTATGTTTCCGCGTACAATCTTTGGCTATACCGATAGACGCGTATAAAACGCTCGCCATATCATGCGACAACGATCGATTTCTCTTCTGCCGTATCGCGATTCGCTTTCGTCGCTTTCTGTATGACAGGGCCTTAGAGTCGTGCGAACTAGGGATCGACAACCTACGAATTAGAAAAAAAAGTACGTTTTATCGTTAACGTTTGCGCTAGAGTTCCTGTTTGATGTGTGAACGTATATGTACAATGTAAACAATGTATTGACTAGGATTAATATGGATTTTATTTTAAACTAGCTTTTGTCTGTGGTTTCGCCTGCAAAGGTTTATGATGCGTGTTCCTTACATTATAAGATAAACTGTTTTTTGTACATCTATTTTGTGACATAGGTATCGCGTTAAATCATGATGTCTAATGAAACTTTCATCAGTTGTTACGTGTTAGGGTTCAAAGGATTACGAGAGTAAGACCTGCTGACACTTTTGAAGACTTTATTCACTAGCACTAGGTCGAATCACAAAGCACTAGGTCCAAACACTAAGCACTAACAATGTCCTAGGTCGTAGCCGAGTCGTAGGTTTCACTCTTGATCACTAGTTTTCACTTCGAAGTATCAAAATTGGCTTAGTGGTTTGTTTTTTGAGCTTTCAAGCAAACAAAACAGACAAAAAAGGTCATTTGTGTAGTATGACTTCTTCTTCAAGTTTTCAGTTGAAACACTTGAGACACAAGAAAGTTTGACATGAAATAAGATTAATATCAACGTTGAACTATTTGTTAAACAGCTGAAGCTAGCTGCTTTGTTTGCGTCATATATAAACCAAATCGCAGGTTTCTAAGTTCCGAGTGCCAGTGCGAAGTAAATAAGCACGCTTATACAATTTAATTAGATTCTAATTCGCCGTTTGTATTCGGGAAATGTTACGAACGTACAAGTTTCACCAAAATAATTTCAACATACCTACCTACTGCTGCGTGAAGCGCGCGTCGCGTCGCCCACGCGTCACACACACCACACAATACACAACATACATCGAATTCTTTGCCTAATTTACTTTAAGCGACACTTCCATTTGTGTTGGGACAGCCATCACTAATATTGCTCACTTCAAATAGTCTACATTGTACTTACTACGTCGCCATACGTAAATGTGTAAAATGCATACAATTCACACAACCGTGTGAATACGTCGGCGTGCGTGTTTACGACTTAGGACGTCACAACCAGTTCTCTTTTGGCCACTGCGCGCCTAGTACAACGAATCCCCGTAATAAGCTAAAGATATTTTCGTAGTGGACGGACATTCTGAACTGGGGGCGATTGATTTTTAGACAAACAGCTAAAAATAAAAAACCGCGGAAATTGGAATATCTCTTCCATTATATGCAGTTCCTCAAATTTGATCAATATACCAAGTACAAAAAATCTTAATTTATTCATCATCTTTTCATGTGTTGTTTGGTCATTCTGCTCGTTACGCTCCAACCTTAGTGCGCGTCTGACATCATATAGGATTATCAAAAAATCGGCCAAGTGCGAGTCGGAAAAAAATACGTTTCTTGTACAGGGAACCCCTTTAAAACGGACTGCGGAATCTTAGTAATAAGTACGGAACCTTATAACGACTTGTTTGAAAGGCTTATTTATAAGTACAGATCCCGATCATCTTGTGAACCCTCATCCTTATCCCAGGCGAAATATTGTTCATATATTAACAAATAGTAAAGGAGGATTGGCACTCATCATTCGATTCGGGTTAAATTCTAAGTAAAGTTGTTAAATTAAATTGACATATAAAAATAAAAACATTAACCCTCTGCCATAAAAGCACGAATCGACTAGATACCGTCTTCTGGCGTTTACCGTCTAACCATATACCTAGCTAGCTGGTATAAGGCCCCTGGGGGCTGTTTCAACCACCCCAAATTGCGCAATGTTGCCTCGATACTGTGAACTAACATTTACTACCGTCTACTATTGTACTATAGCTAGATGACTAGTAAGATGGCGAGTTTAAGTCCGAGTTTTAGTGCGCAGGGTCCCCGCGCGCCGCTCCTCAACCCCGAGAAATCCCCGCGCGCTGCTTTTAACCCCCCAAAATTGCGTAACGTCGATACTGTGAACTGACATTTATGACTGTTAAAACCAATCGCCGCTGTCCAATTAATTTACTCTGTGCCCTCTGTAGTCGGTTAAAAACATATTCTTGTATCATTATTGGTTGCATACGTACAGCTGGGCCACTCTCTTCCCGCTGATACTCATTTTTCCTCACTTTTTCCGGCTACATTTCGACATAGGGCGAACAAGAACTTTGTTGTAAGTTGTATCTATAAACTTTTTCTAAATGCTGTTAACCTGGTACAAACTGTTCTCTCGGTTCCACAAACGGATCACGAGCCTTCAAAGCCTCACAGGTGGATTTTATGATGTAACTCTTTTAAAATTTTGCTCCCCTGGTACAAAGTGTTCTAGTTGACGCTCTCGGTCACAAACGTCCGGATCCCCAGGGCGCTCCCAAGCTGAGTTAGGAAAACTGATGACGTCCAAAGAAAACATTGTAGTGGCGCCATCTATGATTTATCTAACATGAAGCTCCTTTGTAGATAATATTTTATGGAGATGTATTTAAAGCCTAAAACAAAATCCTTAATTTTTTTAAACAAATTATCTATTTACTCATCTTGATTATATTTCACTTATTATTTATTTTTTTCCTATATCTGGACTATCTCTAGTCACTAGATTGGGCCTAAACTAGGTAGAAAATATTTTATTATACATATTTTTTAATTATACCTATAGATATTTTAGAAATAAAACTGACGTTACGCAAATGCGAAGAGCTTCGGAATTTGAAGTGATTTAAGAAATTATTGGATAATTAATTATATTTTAAATTAAAAATTATAATGTATGAAATTTTAAATGCGTACAATATCATACAATTCTTTCGTCAATTATAAAACCCATATCAAAAAAGTAGTAATTATTAGTCTTCTTTGTATTCTTTTGTGTATCATAGAAATTTAAATAATTTAAATTTTCATTTTTAATTTAATATTTTATATTATTTTATTTATGTGTATATATATATAATTAAACAAGAAAAGTGTTATACTCTTTACACCCAGTGACGCTTTAATCCATAAGCCATACAGGAACAGACTTAGGTAGGGCGCAACTTTACTGAAATCCTCTACTATAATCATTTTTGGTTAAAAATACATAACCCTCTAAATAAGCTAAAAGCAGCTAAAAGTTGTACCTGACCAACAGCAGATGTCGCCAGGTGTTTACCCAATGTCCTGTTAACCTGCTTCGCCAAGGCTACGGTATTTTTTGTCATACACCCGTAGGCTGTTATAATTAGTGTCTTTGCCTATTCTAGTAATTGGCGTACGTTCACAGCTTTTGACGTTTAGTGACGACTGACATGTCAACGGGCTTTACAATTTGTAGTGTATTAAGGGATTAATGAATTTTTTTTAGATGGCTCATTACGAATATAGTGTTCTTACAGTTGTTAATCTTGAACTTATTTATACGAATACTCATATGCAAAATAATGAAAACGAAATTTAATGTGAAACGTGCAAAATAAGGTTCAGTATTCAAGATTGTAACCAAGTAGTGTTAGAACATAAGTCACAGTTTGTTCTGGAAGAGTTTTGCTGCCTAAACACAAGAAAATTATTATTATACGTGTCTTAGACAATAGTCTTTTAAATTCTTAATATACCCAAAATCGAAAAATTGGATAGTTTTCTTTAAAAAGTGTCTGGACAGTTGGATGAGTTCTTTATTAATGTTTTTTGATTATTGAAACTTTGATTATTTACGTGTCTAGATAGAGAGATGGCGTCAAAAAACGTAGATAAAAATATCACCTAACTACTCCGAACAATTCTCACCCGCCTCAGTGCCAAGTTTATCACCACGGAGTCCGAACTAAACTGTTAAAAATGAAAAAGTATGTGTGATAAAAGTATGTAAGAATTACGTAGGAAGGAAGTTTGAAGATATGCAAGAAAGTTACTTACATCAGTAACTTAAAAATCTTAATCATCATCATCAGCCCATTTTTACCCCACTGCAGGGGCTTAGGCCTCCCCCAGGGTGAGGAGGGGGGCTTGGAGCTTAAGTCCACCACGCTGCTCCACTGCGGGTTGTGAACTGTAACGACCGCCATCTACTGACAGAGTCCGGGACCGACTGCTTAACGTGCCCTCCGAAGCACGGTGTCAGTGATATTGTGTACTTAAGTCAGAAAAACTCATTGATACACGCCCGGATTCGAACCATGGCCTTATACATTTGAGACAGGTTCGTTGCGCTCTGGGCTATCACGACAAAAATCTTAATGTTCGAAGTAAATACCTAATTAAAATTAGTGACCTATGATATTTATGTAAAAAGTTTTTACGGCCTAGGGATCTAGCCTTCTTTTATTAGTCTTTTTTATCTACTCCATTTTATTGAGTGTTACTTTACTAGCATTTAAATTCGAAATTTGGGGATCAGCTATTATGACAAGTCATCAATATAACTGTCTCCGGTTAACATTAACGCAAAGACAACGCATATTTTTGCATCAAGGTTCTAATTTTTGTCATAACTGATGCCGCCATCTTGGATTTCGAAATTGCCATCAAATTTGAATTCAGTACCCGAAAGGTAGTCGGAGTACCTATACTAAGGTTTTGTCAGGATGATCAATTTGTTTCTAAGTTCAAATTAATGTTAAATTATATTACTAATACAATTTTTTAATATATATTAATATTACTACTAATAATTATAACTTAAATAACTACTGCTATCTATTTATAACGAATTGTAACTTATGTGCCTTAATTTAACCCATCATTAGACAGCATTTCTTAGTTTGGTACGTACTTGGTACCCCACACACGCACAGAGAGACTATTAGATTGGCGTGACGTGTAGATCATAAGTCACGCACACGCGTATATAAAAGCTGGCATGTAATTTTTGTTGTCATTACATTGCCCAGCTCTATCTAGATTAAGAAACTATTTGTTTCTCCTCTGCAAGACAGGTTTTTTTTTTAAATAATTGTCATGTGATAGACATATTTCATGATAAGTACCTACATAATTTTCATTTAATTGCTGATTAATCATAGCCAATGTTCTAATAAAAACACTTAGAAAAACTAAATGCGTACTATACATTTTTGGTATACATTTTTGATGCGTTCTATTTACATACTAAATATGACAGACTAAATAAAACTCGTTAGATTGCCACGCGTTCTTAACCATTTAATTATTTTTAACTAATCAATTTCATTAAGTTAAGTAATTTTAATAATGTGTATTAATAAGTAATTATAAAATATTTGAATGATGACCGGTCGGCCGAGTGGTTAGAGAGACCCTGACTGCGGAGCCAATATGGTCGCGGGTTCGATTCCCGCCCGGGCCAAATATTTGTGTGCATGAACATGTCTATTTGTTCCGCTTTTGGGTGTAAAATATCTATATATGTATAAATTAAAAAAAAAGAAAAGGATATTTAAGTATGGAGGTATATCAGTTTGGTACCCATAATACAAGCTTTGCTTAGTTTGGGGCTGAATGGCGCCGTGTGAGATGCCCCAAGTATTATTAGGTATTATAATTATTTAAAATTAATCATATTAATAAAGAAATTATCAATTTATTCAACGTCCAGGATTATAATTAGCTTCCGTTGAAAATAAGTTTAAATCACTATAAATGTTTCCATTCACTATACAACTGTGAAATATTTCAAATGGACACTCGTAAACCACGTTTAGTCGAGTTCAAAAAAAAAAATCTTTTTGGATTCGAAACCACGACGTTTTTAAATGCAAACAATTAAAAAATAAAAGGTTGTTTTTCTTATGGTCGGTCTCAAAAAAATCGTTTTGTTTCTGAGGGTACTATTAAAAAAGTGTGCATTTTGAAATATTTCCCCATAACAAAGATGATCAAACACGATGTTATTGCTCAAAGAGTCCGTACAATTTTTTTTGCAATTTCAGAACAATTGCCCTAAAATTGTACAATGTTGGCAAAAAATTTAAATTCGTGTGTCCTTGAAACTGACAATGTCGCAATTTCGTTGTGGGACATAATTCTGGTGGTCTCTTTCTTTTTTTTTTAAACAAAAACATTTAGTTTATAATTATTGTTTGTTTAAATAGGCGTACCGGTCGCTTTGTCGGTAAAACGCATTCGGACTTATTTTAAAATCAACGCGTTTATTATGTGGTCAATAAATAAACTTGTCAAAAATATTTCCTAGATGCAGTACTCGGCCGTAAGTTATGCACACGAGTTATGGAAAGCGGCTAAGTAAAAACAAATCTATACTAATATTATAAAGCTGAAGAGTTTGTTTGTTTGTTTGTTTGAACGCGCAAATCTCAGGAACTACTGGTTACAATTGAAAAATTCTTTTTGTGTTTGATAGTCTCTTTATTGAGGAAGGCTATAGGCTATATGTATAAAATGATACTATCTGTCTGTCTGTCCATTTGAGCAAATCTTCAAAACGGCTAAACTGATTTTGATGAAACTTGACAGATATGGAAAGGAAGTAGTCAAAAGTGACATACACTACTTTTTGTATGTCTGTGTGTACGTCCATCTGTCTATTCGAGCTAATCTCCAAAACGGTTAAACCAACTTTAATGAAATTTCACGGGTATGAAAAGGAGGTGGTCAAAAGTGGCATACGCTACTTTTTGTCCGTCTGTTTGTTTGTACGTCTATGTGTCTATTCAAGCTAATCTTCAAAACGGCTCAACAGATTTTAATGAAACTTTGCAGACGTGAAAGAAGGTTGTCAAAGTGACATCAGCTACTTTTTGTGTCTGTCTGTCGTTTGTCTTCACTGATCTATCAACGTAGATAAAGTCGAAACTACTAAGTCTAGGAAGCCGAAATTTGGAACAGTGGTTTATTTTATAACGTATCAATTTTTTATGAAAGGAATATTTGGAAATTTCGAATTTAAGGAGGGAGTGATGGAGGGGCTTTGTATGAGAGTCTTTGCTCTTTAAATAAAAAATGACGTCTTTCGGGGTTTTTGGATTTCCACATTTTAAGGGTGGGAAACGGGAGGTGATAAGTATGGGAGTATCGGTTTTCTTAAAGGAGTGGGGAAAATGTAGATTGAAAGTTTGAATGGGTATACCCAATATATAGTTTTAGCAAAAAGTACGTATAAACCATTTCGAATGTTAATACTACCTAAAACAGGAATGTGTAGTCTACGCAAGCGAAGCTGCGGGCGGTCGCTAGTTTAAAAATAAAACAATAGGTAATCCTATAATTTTTATGTTCAATTACAAAAAGGCATAGTTTGACTTTATTGTAATCGAATAAAAAATTATAAGATTATCTATATTATCGAGACGACCGCTTAGCTTAGTGGGTAGCGACCCTGCCTACGGGGTTGGAGGTCCCGGGTTCGAATCCCAGGTCGGGTCAGTATTAATATGATGAATATTGATACTGGTACCGGGTCTTGGTTGTTATATGTGTGTGGTATCTTCGCAAAAATATTTATATATGTGTATATTATAAAGAATATTTAAGTATGTATAACAGTTGTCTAGTAACCCATAACACAAGCATAATACTTGCTTACTTTGGGACTAGATGACGCTGTGTAGGAAGTTCCATGTATTATTATTATTATTTTACTTGTAAACTTGTTTTTACTTACCTGATTTCTAGAATTCATGTGCATAACTTACGGCCGGGCACTGTACTTAAATTAATTCTATCATTATTATAATAAACAAAATACTAGGGTATAAGCTAGGTGTCGGAAATATTATCTATAAATATTTTATATTTTCACTTTTTTTTTAATATCCATAGATAATACCACCTCTATATATTATTTCTTGAATTTTTCTACAACTATTAATTTATTTTCCTTTACAAGCCATAGTCGGTGTTCAGTTTTTAACTAGAGTATGTATAAAATAAAAGAATATGCAAAATACTGCCAGCTGACGACATGTGCGCGTCGGATGCCTTTAAAAAACCTGTATACATACGTCGGCGTAACTTTGCAGAATTATCTTGCATTAGCGCAATATGCCACGTACTCACTTTTGATATAATGAACAAATGCATATAAATATTTTTATTATATATAATTAATTTACGTTTATGTTGCAAAGACTTTTTATACAAGAAATAAATTTGCACATTGACTTAAATTTCACAGTAAATACATGTTTTCTTTTTGTCGATTTATGAATAAAATAGGAAAAGTGTTCGATGAAAACGTTTTCACGATTCCTTAGGGTTTTTGTATTTACAACATTAACAAAATATAAGTACGTACAGATTTAAATAATTTTCAATAATGAAATCAAGTAGAAAGTCGTATACCCCGGGTCAATTTAAACAGTAACATAGTGGTCAGTTTGCCATAATTCCCACAGAGCTAAATTTTTGTAGAGACCTTGGGTACACCATTACAAATAAAATACCAAAAGTTCCCATCGATCCTATGTCTGCTAAAAAAGTTACTCATGAAGTGTTTTTTTTTTGATTTTTTCTCGGAAACGGTATGTTTTATAACCGATCGTAGAGTATGCTTACTGAGGAAACCACATAAAAAATGCGCCAAGTACATTCACAGGTGGTGTAGAAATGTATGCATATTATATAAAAAGTAATCATTCAACTATTCAAATTTTTATATCTTAGAACTGATCATTCGTAGAAAAATTGGTGAAATTTACCGTTTACGAGAAAAATCTAAGAAACAGAAATTGTTGATGTGATCGATAGAGACTTTTGGTATTTTATTAATTATGGTGTACCCAAGGTCTACCAAAATTCGGCTCTGTGGGCATTATGTTTCGTATCCAAAGGGTAAAACGGAATCCTATTACTAAGACTCCGTGTCCGTTCGTCTGTCTGTCTGTCTGTCATCACTATCTCTGGTAAGGTGAAATATCCATCTTGACCGGAATATAGTAATAACATTTTGTCATTTCCGAAATGAAAAGGAACTCGTGTTAAACAATGTCTGTCACTTGATTTAATAAAGTTACAGTACACTATACCATGTGTACGTCTATCAATAATATCATATTGTAATATCCCATAAGTGTCGTGATAGCCCAGAGCGCAACGAATCTGTCTCAAATTTATAAGGCCATGGTTCGAATCCGGGCGTGTACCAATGAGTTTTTCTGACTTAAGTACACAATATCACTGACACCGTGCTCCGGAGGGCACGTTAAGCAGTCGGTCCCGGACGCTGTCAGTAGATGGCGGTCGTTACAGTTCCCAACCCGCAGTGGAGCAGCGTGGTGGACTTAAGCTCCAAGCCCCCCTCCTCACCCTGGGGGAGGCCTAAGCTCCTGCAGTGGGGTAAAAATGGGCTGATGATGATGATGAATATCCCATAACGTAAAAACTAATATAATTTATTGAAATCCACACAAGGGAATTAGTGAAAATCCAATAAGTATAAAACCGGTGAAGTTATTGTCGGACCACGCGCGATAGGGTATAGTTAGCTAAATAAAATAAACTATATTATTTATAAATAGGTATATAATTTTACATTATGCATTATGTCATTCATGCCCCAGTATTTAACCCGTGATCACCACAACATCTTTATACACGCGGTCTAAACGAACCCTTAATAGTATTAATAGCTGTAATCACAACCCATGGATGTAATATATGTCTGGATTGATAGTCGACGTCACACGACATAGATTTATAAGTAGCCACAGACAAGTCAACCTTATAGACCACGCTTTGACAGGGAGTAGCATTCGCCAAGGCTATGTAGTGACACTACATAACTACGTCGCTAGTGAGCCGTCAGTTGGAAGCACGTTGGAAGCCATTAAATTGTCAATTTTGAACCAACCAATGAAAACTAGCCGACCTCTCCCCGCACCCCGCCACTTTTTGCAATTTCGTTTTCGTACTGACGTTTATTAAAGCGTGGTCTATAGGTTGACTGGTCTGTGTAAGTAGCCTAACTGTTCTCCGAACGTCGCCTAAAGCTGTCTTAATAGTTACTTGGTCATGACACTATGCATAACTCCACTATTTTAAACGAAAAATATAAGATGGACTCAGGATGGAATTATAAAAGTAGTATAAATATACAGAATATAGTCACTTACCTTAATTGAGTAAAAATTTTTCAAAATTCAATACATATTAATGTCACGCGATGTTTTCTTTTCAAAATAATTTAACTTTAATTTAACACCCACACCATGTTTGAAATTAGTTTTTTAAATTAGCAACGCTCCTGGGTTCCAGCACCATTCAGCCCTGAGTC